>CAMZMU010000038.1:63639891-63916254 GCA_947311845.1 Poa pratensis
CCGCGGAAGGCCAGAGTACAAGGGCAAAATCACCAAATCTGAGAATCAAAGCAATTCTGAATGCATTACAAATCATGATTAACTACCGCAAGCTGATTTTTTTCCCAAGGACTAGACACCCATTTCAAGAGCAACCTATAATATCGTAAACATGCAGAACAGAGAGTTACCAAAATAGTGTTTTCCAAGGTGTTGAATTTCATCATTTAGCATCCTAAGAGCAGCCTCTATGTCATCCTGGCCAGTTAAAAACACCAAAACATCCCCTGGTGGTTCCTGCGGAAATTAGTTAATGAGTGATAACAAGAGATAGCTATCCAGTATTTAATTACTGGCAAGAGTAAAATGCAAAATAATAAATATGCAACAAAATATGGGAATACGCACTGCCATAAACCACAAAGGTAAACGGTGATAGCTCCAAATTTACCTCAAAGACTAGAACATTATCAAAAGGAACAGAAAAATTATGGCTGTTTATCTGATGGACAGTGATCATATCAGTTTTCCTTCCTTTAACCACTTTGTCTGATATTATTAACTAATGTTGAGAAGTGAGGCAACCGAGATGCTTACTGTGTAAGGAAAATATGCCTACACAGTCCATTTAGATCCCAAGCTTCATGGAATCAGTTCTTTTTTTAGTTGGAAATTATATTTTTAAAATTCTAAAATTCTAAAAATATATATACAAGTACATATGCATGTCTAGTATGTGCATATAAATATTCATCCGCATAGCTTCTCAGATGTGATCTACAAAAAAATATGGGATGCAAAATCAAGTTTTGGAGCTACAATTTTGTCTTTGTTGCGTAGCGCAAGCTACAATGTATTTTAAACCAAAAAATTAAGGATACGTAGAAAATTTTGAATATCTTTTTCAAAAAAAATTAAAATCCCGGGCTGGAGGCAAAACAATGTACTCTACAAATCTCTCTTACATACAAGAGATAAGATATGTTTTGTTATATTAGTTCCTCCATAAGTGTGTTGATTAATCAGGTGGGTATGTCTCCCTTGATCAACAACAATCATATTAATTTTAACGTTTACAGTTTTTTATTTCAATTTTGTGGGTAGAAATGCGACGTGATTGCAGCTGATATGTATAATTTGAGCTTCCACGCTTACAAGATTTAGTATGTAATTTCCCATGTAACTCCTGCTACTCATAGAGTAGCAAACAATTGACATCCACACATCTAATTCAGCGGTACTTGTGGTTAATTTTATATAAGCTGCAGCGCAGCATCTAAAATCTGAATACCCTTGCAATTTGTTTCATAAGAAGCATAGCCTAAGAGAAGTAAATAATAACTGTGAGTGGCATACTGCAATGAGGTGATGGACCAGAGAACTCAAGTGTAATATGGGACATAAAGGAAACCAAAAGCTCCAAAATGATCAAAAACATTCTTGGGAAGCATGATACCCTACACAGGCCCGAAAGGGCAACCTGTACAGGGTGTGTGCCTGCACAGGGCCTCGAAATATTTTATTGGGTACTAGTATTTAGCACAATGTTGAGTTGTAATCAAAGCATTAGGCAGCTCTCCAGGGTAGAATCCTCCCCTACGCCTCCTCATCTCTCCTATGTTTCTCTCTCCGCATACCTTTTCTCTTCTTCTCCCAGCACAGTTCATCTTGTCCTTCCAATCCCAGCTCCTGATTCTTCAATCTCCACCTCCAAGCCACTCCCGCTGATTAATCCAAAATAAATTCGTTGTTCGCAATGAGGTATGCTCCACTGTCAAACTACCATCTATTTTCAGTGTTTTTTTATGTTTCTCTCACATCTCACACTGCACACAACCCCATGCTTGTTTCAATCTCCTCTGCCAAGTCGTCACGCATGGCTTTTACTGCTCCAGCAAAAATGGAGTTTGGGTGAAGGTTGCAAATGAAGAACTAACTAGTTGAATGTCCGTGCTTTGCTACGGATTCTATTTTGTTATAATGTTTATCACGCGAAGATTCATGTATAAGAAATGACAGCCACGAAATATTCTATAAACCCAAAAGATTCCACCTTGTTTGAAGTGTATGTTGATTAAAGTTATAGTTTGAAATTGTTCGAACATAAAATAAGCATCCGACTAATATCTACTCCTTGACGTTATTTAGATATTGGCGTACAATGTCAGGGATATTGTCTTGTGCTTCATTTTCCTGGTACTTGAACAAGTATAACTAAATTTTCTTACTCAGATCGGAACCATCCTGCACAACAATACTTGTCGTTAGCATGAATATATCATGTGAAAATAAAAAAATGTGCAGCACAGAATACGCACCGTGCATACTGGATGAACCAATTATTTACCATTATATGAGAGCATAATGTAAAAACAAGATAACCAGACAAATTCTTGTAGATAAATGCCACATTATTATGTTGAAAAGTAAATGTAGAAAGTAAAATACTAAAATTTATTTCAAAAGTCATTCACATGTCTTAACTTTTTGAAATACCAATTGTGGATCTCTACGTGCCAGAAAAATATATCGGAATCCCAGTTGGGTTGTGCTAATGCGAGAGCCTCATTTAGCTAGAAAGAAATTCTTTGTAATTTCGATTTCAGACATAAGATCGCATCATTTTACTCTCCAGCAACGGCGGTACAAAAGGAGGATCCAAAACATATACACAAGATGTGTGCTTGTCGATGAAAAACAAGATGAAGTGGTGGATGGATGCATAAGGACGAAAACCTTCATAGGGACAACCATTAAAAAGAAATAAAACGTGACAACGTTAGACAAGTGAATTATATTTAACAATTTGCGTGACGAGATTTTATAGTTTATTCCAGGCCAGCTATGGAATAACGTTGCCAACGACCGAATATTTCGAATTTTGGCTTTATGCGCCGTTTGTGACCTCGTGTGGAATCGAGCACTGTCGTTTAATAATAAAACATTTTAGAAACATGGTGATACCAATGATAATACGAGATTATAGCAACTTACACAAAACCGTAGATCCATGTAGTGCACATGCAGGATCTTATCATATGCCACTGTGCGTATGGCCAAGTTGACACAATCATTGTCCATAGGCTGGTTTCAATTTGGCCATAAGCACAGTGGCATGCGACGCGATCCTGCAGCTGATAGAGACTGATGTGCACTACAAGGATCTACGGTTTTGTGTAAGTTGCTATAATGTCGTATTATCATTGGCATAACCCTGTTTCTAAAAAGTGTTTTTCCTATACGACGACGGTCGATTCCACAAGAGGTCACAAATGGCACGTAAAGCCAAATATTCGATCGTTGACAACATTATTCCATATCTGGCCTTAGATAAACTACAAAATCTCATCACGCAAATTGGTAAATATAGTTCACTTGTCTATCATTGTCACATTTTATTTATTTCAAATGGTTGTCCCTATGAAGGTTTTTCTTCCTTATGCATCCATCGACCACTTCAGCTTGTTTTCCATCCACAAGCAAACATCTTGTGTATATGTTTTGAATACTCATTTTGTACCGCTGTCACTGGAGAGTAAAATGATGCGATCTCATGGCCTTGAATTGAAACTACAAAGAATTTCTTTCTAACTAAACGAGACACTCGCATTAGCACAACCTGACTGGGATTCTGATATATTTTTCTAGCCACGTAGATCAACAATTGGTAGTACAAAATGTCCAAACAGGTGAATGTCTTTCGAAATAAACTTACGTGTTTTACTTTGTCTATTTACTATTCAACATAATGATGTGACTTTCATCTACAAGAATTTGTCTGGTTATCTTTTTTTTACATTATGTTCTCATGGAATGGTGAAGAATTGGTTCATCCATTATGCACGGTGCGTATTTTATGTTGCACTTTTTATTATTTCCACATGATATATTCATGCTAACGACAAAAACTGTTGTGTAGAGTGGTTCCAAGCTGACTAAGAAATTTTGTTACACTTGCTCAAGTACCATGAAAATGAAGCACACAACAACATTCTGACATTATACGACAATATCTAAATAGTGTAGAGGCGTAGATATTAGTCGGCTGCTTATTTCATGTTAACGATGACAAATTATATCATTAATCGACATAAACTTCAAACGAGGTGGAATATTATGGGTTATAATATATCTTGTGGTTGTCTTTTTCTTATACATGAATGTTCGCCTGTATTATATTGACAAACATTATGAGAAAAATAAAATTTATAGCAACACACGGTCATTCAGGTGCTTCATGTGAAAAATATTGTTTGATTTTCTTTGTTATTCAGAAAGAACCCATAGGCATAGCATATCCAATGGCTAGGCTGTGTAGGTTGCAGGTGCGTTCACTCTTGACGATCAAGGAAGGACCAGTTAGAGATTTCAAAACAGGTATACTTCAAATCCCTTTTTTTTTCGCAAGCTATACATAAGAATCATTTTGGTTTACTTATCTGATGTTGGTTAGAACCGTTGTCTCGTACCTTCTCCTATCATATTTTCTTAGTGTGTAAAAGCATTGCCAAGAAACAAGCACGCTATCCGAGGGAGAGGGATGGCATAAATATTGAAGCAATGAGAAGCATCAGCAAATCTCTAACATTAGGCACTCAAATATGCAGGTACTAGTATTGCTACTGCTTCTTTCTGTAGGACTGTTAGGTCACCACGGTTTAGTTATGATTAGTTCAGTTTATATCCATTGTCTGAGTTTCACATGATCTGATGGGCATGGTTTCAACTTGTCATGCTTGTTCTCTTCTAACATTATGCATTGATTTTGTACGATCTGCATGGGGTAGGAACAGATGTGATTGTGTAGCTATAATAGTAGATTCGAAAATAGTAAAATCAGGCCTTTACGCACGAATCTGAATCCTAGAGGTGGTTGTGCTGGTAGAAGGTTTACGTAGAATCTGAATTTGAATCAGGCCTTTACAGCAACCATACCGAGAAAATACAAATCTGTCGAGCTGTTCAGGGGTACCGTGATGGTGGCGACGGAGAATTGGTTGACGTACTTGGACAGAGAAGAGTGACAACGCCACAACGGAGAATCTGGCGAGCAACCTGTGCAGGGTGACTGCTTGAGAGGAGCAGCAACGACATGTCCGTGTGGGTGACGGCCGAATGGGAGCAGCAGCGATGAGATCATATTTCGGGGATTTGTTGTTTGTTGTGAAGATACCTTTCTGCGGCAGTGCACCGTGATTAATGTTAATTAATTGGTGTAATTCACCGTGATCAAAATTAAGAATCAGCTAGCGATGCAAGGAAGTATATCCAAATTAATGTTGATTACTTTCCATTCAACCCCGTGGTTAGAGTCACGATAGTGTGCGTCATGTGAAAAAACGATCTGACGATTTAGGTGGGTTAGACGCTGAGTGGAAAAGTTGAGTCAATATATGACGGTCAGGATGATGTCCATGACGACCATCAAAGTGAATGTACCATCCCCAACTCCGATTTAATAGTAAAGATTTAAGATTTTGAATCAACGAATGCTAGAAGAACGGCACGTATCAGCTAAAGGATATATTACTTCAGAGTTTCGAGATTTGTTTGCTATAAGATGTAAATCAAACAATTATTTTGCTGATACGGTATATATAATGAAAAGATAGTTATTTTCGTAATTGCCTTTCGTTATATATAGATCCTAAATTTATATTACCCACTGGGCCTCCATTTTTACTGGTATGGCTATGGAATCTACTGTTTTTTATAGTGTGAAACAACTAACCTTTTCGTGAATAATAAGAACAGTATTCACAGCAGCCTGCAAGTAGTCTGAGACAGGCTCTTCCACATAATGAGTTTCCACTGTGTACCCTCTACCCTGTAGAACCAAGTTATACTCTCATCAATAACAAAGAGACCCCTTCCATCTATATTTCAGCCACAAGTAAAACATACTTCAACAGAAAGTATAGCAGGTTCTGGGTTGGGCACACCATCAGCAGACTCGACCAAGGAATTCTTCCGCCTGCGCGTGAAGATAAACGGAAATTTAAAGATCAGGCCCTCACTAAATTGCTTGCGCAAATCATAGTGCATATGATATTTAGGGACAAGAAACCAGTACATCAGAGTTAACAATTTGCATCCTAATGTTACCATGTAGCGACTTTGTGAACACTGTAAACCATAAGGATACAAAGGAACTAATTCTTAGACAGGGAATGACCTAATGCTGAAAAAGGTTGACATTGATCTTGCTTCAATTGTTGCAGAGGAAATGATTAGACGCAACTCCGGCCGACGGCGTTGAATCTGGTCAATTGATGTAAAGAAACAAGAAAAATGGAATCAAAACATTATTCACAGCTGACTTGAAAAGAAATCAGACTTGCATGTTCAAAAGTGCGAACCTTTTTCAAGAGTCCCAGCAATATGTCAGTTGAAATGGATCTTTCGTGAGCTTCATCTATCATAATTACACTAACAGAACAGAAACACATGGATTGGATCGTGAATAAAGTAAAATCAGTATGGAACCATCCAAGTGAGAAAGGTGTTTACTCTCCACTATGATTATCACCAGAAATGCATAATCACGATAAAGTTATACAATTTGACCAAACATGATTGAGTAATGATGAGAAATAGACAGCTGACAATTTGGACCGCCACTTAAGTTCATACTAATATTGAGGGTAATAATATGGTACCTATATTTGGTCAAAAGAGGATCGTCCATCATTTCTCTAATCAGTACCCCATCTGTGAGAAATTTTATCTTGGTCATACCCTGTCAAACCGTGTAGGGGATAAGTAGAGTAAATAGGGGATGGAACCCAATTGACTGAATGTGTTACATGCTACAGAATTCAGATAAAGAAAACCAGCCATAGAGAAAAACTTGATCATACCGGGTTTGTTTGATCCTCAAACCGGATCGTATAACCTACTTCTTCGCCAAGTTTCACACCAACTTCTTCAGCCACTCTTGATGCAACAGTCTGTTCAAATTATTAAGATGGATCGAAAGGGAAATTTGATCAGAAAATATAAGCATTTGCAATGAAGCCTACGAACACAAAAGAGGACATGAACAATAAGAAAATTAGTACACGAGAGCAGTAAATTTTTCACTCAGCTACCATCCTTTAAGCAGTACGGATATGATTGTGTCAGCTGACTTTCTGAAATAGGATTCCAGAAATCACTATAGGTGTTGTGGACGCTAGTAACATGGATGCGGCCGGCCGGATGACAAGAATACCAGGATGGACGTATTGTGTTAGGAGACGTCAAGAGTCCTTTTGGAAAGTATAGGATTAGGAAGGAGTCCAATTATATTAGGAAAGGTCTAGATCTAATCGTATTAGGAGAGGTCAAGGTCTGAACATCCATTATATAAGGATGACATGTATCCATGTTTTAGACAAGCAAGAACAATCAGACTAATCTCTTCCTCATAATTCTCTCTTCTCAACCTATGTCTACCCAATCCCTCGCAGCCATGCCGTCTGGCTATCTTCTGCACGGTAGTTATTCCGTTGTGGATCTAAGTCCACAACATATGGTATCAGAGCCGACCACCATGGCTTTTGCTGCCGAGAAGATGCCGCGACGGATACTCCTCGTCACGATTCAGCATGTTCTCTACCCTATCACCGAGAGTGTGCTTCATCAGATCTTCGATCCTTATGGAGCCGTAGAGACGATTGAAATTTTTTCAGCAAAATCAAGGATTGTGGTCTTCATCAAATATGGTTCAGACCATGATGCACCACAAGCTTTCAGGAGTTTACAAGGTCGCAACATATATGATGGCTGTTGTCAGCTTGGTATCGAGTTGCTCCCTGTATCGCCGAGCTCAGATGCAACCAAGTTAACGGTGATGACACAACAAGCTACCACAATTGTAGACGCACCTCAACAAAAGGCAGAAGCAAAGGTGCAGCAGCAACCAGAGGCAGCGCAGACGAGTGCGAGTACAGCAGCGGCAAGCGCAATCAGTACAACGGCCAGGCAACCAGGCGTGGCAGAGCTGCTAGCGGCGGCAGTGGCTCAGCCAGGAATAAAAACACCGGAGTCGCAAGCCAGAACAGAGCAGCTAGGTGCTGATGTAAAAACGGTGGCAGAATCCTCAGCGGTAGCGACGTTGATGCCAGATGGGAAAATCTTATGTGCTGTGCCTAGGGCGAGTGTTGAAGATGTCCATGAAATTGATCCATGCTATGCATGTTTGCTGGTCGACTCAAACATGAGTTTGGTTCTGAATCCATATGTGCAATCAGGAAAGGATCGTTTGGTGCATGCAATATTTAGAAGCCATCGCTCATGTTGGGAAGAGAAGTACAAGAATAATTCTGCATGCACGAGAATGAAATCAGATAGGATTCGTTCTGGTTCAAGCTATTCCTCCTTTCATACAGGAAAAGACTCCTTCCATAAAACAGCAAATAGCTTCAGGTGGTTTGCATGGCGTCCATCAGATGAACAAGTCTGCATGAATATCAAGCGTCTATGCATGGTTGGTGCTTTTTGTTTCCAAACCGAAGCCAGAATGGAGATAAATTTGTACATGATTCCAGATGATACTTTTGGAGATAATAGAACATGCGTTCTGTTAAAGCACCTAGCAGATCAGAAAATCTAGAGATCGACAAGTGCTGCATGAGAGGATTGGGGGACGACAGCTAGCAAATTTGGGAGATGGAATCAGAGTATCACATCAGTGTGGGGATATGGAGGACTTCAACCATGGCCGCCACCCTGCAGCTTGAGGACAAGCTGCTTGTCCAGGAGGGGTGTAGTGTTGTGGACGCTAGTAACATGGATGCAGCCGGCCGGATGACAAGAATACCAGGATGGTCGTATTGTGTTAGGAGACGTCAAGAGTCCTTTTGGAAAGTATAGGATTAGGAAGGAGTCCAATTATATTAGGAAAGGTCTAGATCTAATCGTATTAGGAGAGGTCAAGGTCTGAACATCCATTATATAAGGATGACATGTATTGATGTATCCACGTTTTAGACAAGCAAGAACAATCAGTCTAACCTCTTCCTCATAATTCTCTCTTCTCAACCTATGTCTACCCAATCCCTCGCAGCCATGCCGTCTGGCTATCTTCTGCACGGTAGTTATTCCGTTGTGGATCTAAGTCCACAACAATAGGAGCGCAAGAATAAGTTTGCAGCAGAATGCTCTCAATGTTGGATGTTTTTGGTTCCTACACACGTGGTTCTCAAGGTACATAATTTTGCCAGCATACCGTTCCTGTTACAGACGCATTTTTGGGCACCAGAAGGGGGCAGGTGGATAAACCACCTTCATGACTGAGAAAATCCAAGCTCATCTTTAGAAAGTCATCTACCTATATTATGCAGATTTTTCTCTCTTGTTCTTACATGCATATTGTTTGTATTGATTTGTGTTTGAATTTACTGTGAACTCCTTGCCATATAAAGAGAGATAGATTGTGCTAGGAGATCCGAAATACAGAAACTCATCAGACGGTAAAAAGAGAGAGACCTAGTTTTATACAGAATCTAGAAAAGGATGCACAAAGGTATGAAGATTTAAACATTTGATACCTGCACAGCTAATCGTCTTGGCTGGGTACAACCTATAAGTCGACCACCTTCAGCCCAACCAGCCTCCTTAAGATACTGGTTCAAAATACAACGAAGTTAGAAATGATACATGATTTGCAAGTAAGATGATGGGTTATGCAATAGCCATAAGAGGTTTGTCGTTCATGCTTACGTTCTTTCGAATTATTATGAAAATTAGCTTTTCAACCATCAAAAACTAAACTCTACATTCTGCCTTCAAGTATGTACATTGAAATTAAAAAATTGGAGTACATGTCAATTCAACTATAGGTGCGACCAAGCAAAGTACTTCGGTTTCAGCATGGAGTCAAATGTCAATGTGAAACAATATCCAGGATAGATTACAAAAATAGTTCTCAGTTCAGCCAACCTTTCTACAATTTTCCAAGCCAAACTGAATGTTTGTAAAGATACAAATTAAAATGAGAAAGGGAGTTAAGTTACTGTTTATAGTGGAAATTCATTTCCCTCTTAAATTAGTCTGAGAAATTAACATGAAAATTTACCAGGTGCTACAGCACCCCCAAGACTCTGAATAACCTTTTCAGTAACTTTTGGCGTTGATTAAAAGCTGGAAAGAAATGGGTTTGCCTGGTTGTGCCTACCTTGAGTTTGCATTGTATTGATATGTTCTCCCTATAAAATAATCACATTTATTACTACGAAAGTTGTCAAAGTTATAAACACGAAGAATGCCAACACATTAGACATACGAAATTATTTGCCACATGGTAACTTGAGAATAAGCAGAACTTTTGTTGGAGAGTGAAGAGCCAATTTTTGTACCAAGTTATGGGAGTCCAAAATGATGAGTATCAGTTTTTGGCGTCCAAGATAATGAACAGGAGGTTAAGTTCAAGACAGTGTAAAGTGTAAAGTTCATGTAAGTGGTAGACTGCTGAAAGAGTGATGGGTAAACAAGTACTTTACTGATGCTAAAAAGGGAAGAAAACTTATAATCTGGTGGAGTTCTAAACAGGTTTTCGCCTCTTGTTATTTTTATTCTGTAACTTCCATTTCCCTTGCTCTTATATGTCATAATGCACGTAGGTGATCCACAGGCAATTGTCCATGGTTTACTACCCTACTGTGACGGTCACACAAATAGTACATGCTCCTACATAAGAGGCCTCTAATCAAATGCAGGAAGGAGGAACCATAACTACAAATATATAATCTATACTAGCATAGTGAAGGTGAGGTGTTAATTCGAGTCCAAACGGAAAACAATCACCAAATACAACACATCACACGCACGCACACGGCAGTTGTTCGACCATATGCGCCTACAGCCCCGAGAGAGTAAACTTTCAAATGATGTAGGGACCCAATTGACGTTCGAGAGAGAGAGAAGAGCTAGAGCACGCACCTGAGGGATCTGCGTGGACTTGCCGCTACCGGTCTCGCCGACGACGATGGTCGTGGCATGCCGCTCGACCAGGTAGAGGATGGCCTTGCGGTACCTGTACACCGGCAGCCGCTGCCTCAGCCTCTCCAAGTTCGCGTGCCCAAACCTACACCAGCCGCAACAGAAGCAGCAACACCCAGACACGAGTTTAGGAACCAAAAGTAGGGAGCGCGAAGGAGGGAGGGGTGGAGGCAGAGGGTCTAGGGTTTGGGGAGCGCACCCGGAGGAGGAGGAAGAGCTGGTGCTGTTCGGGAGGAAGAGGACGCCACCCTCCTCGTCATCGACGAGCGAGGCGCTCGGCTTCTCCGACCCCGGTCTCCAGAACTTCGACATGGGCGGCGCTTGGGTGGCTTGGCGGTGGCGGAGCTGGTGGCGTTGGAGGAGAGGAATCGGGAGCTAGAGAAAGCTCTCCGGGTAGGCCCATTTACTAGTGTTTTGGTTACCTGCTTTATTCTGATCTTGGGCCGACGTTTATGGGCCACGGATCCAGTGGTGTTCACTTTGCTATTCCTCCAGGCATGCTTTTAATTATTTTCCGCAACTGGTTGTGTAGGCACCCCGTGTTCGTGTTGGATGGGAATTTTTCGAGTTCAAAATTCCAAAAACATTCATGGGCATAAATTGTGTTGTATCTTGAGAAAAAATTTCATCTAAAAGGTATGGTTAATTGTGACCTGTGCTATAAAATGAAAAGGTGGGTGAATAGTATTATGTATTATTCACGTATTCCTTGTTGCTTTAGTGCAGGAAACATATATCTATGGATTTATATTTTCGAAAAACTTGGAAATACCACATTCAACGTGGGTACACGTGTAACTAGTTGCATATTAATAAATGTGAATCTTTACGAGCCGCCGAAATGTACATAAATATATGGCGACTCTAACATATATGTTTGTCTTCTTAATTTACAAGATGAGACAAATACTATGTTTCGAAAAAATAACTCAGTTATAGACATGCAAAATTTTGAAATTCTATCCATTGGGAAAACACAAAGCAAGCACACGGTCACTCAGTAAGTTCATCGGTACGTAAGTTTAAAAAACTGAAGAAAAAATCATGCATGTTATCAATGATGTATCCCACAAACGTGCGAAAAATCTTGATTTCAAATACTTTATATTCTGAGCTATACAAAAATGATAAATATGTGTATAAATATGTACATACTTTCAAATCTTCAAAATATACAAGATTTGTCATTGTTATGTAGTCAGAATATGAAGTATTTCAAGCACATATTTTGCACATGTGTGGAATATAATACACCATTGAAACATGCCAGGTTTTTTTCAGAATTATTTAAAACTTATGAATATGATTTTTTATTTAAAAAATAGAGTGAGCACTAGAGCTCTCCGGAGCCAAATGACTTTCTCCTATATTCTGCATCGACAAGCAGCCTTATTTACGGTGCACTCGATGACCCACAACCAATAATGGCAATCATCCCAAAAAGAAGAAAACACTGGCAATCAGCTGTCATGTGGCTACATCACTTCTGCAGTTGCAAATTCTCGGTAAATTTATCATCGCCGCCCTATGCATGGCTATCTCCAACCAATCCACAGGAGTTAACCGGTGATCACGTACGTACGTACGAGCATGTTCACATCACATCGATCGCATCGATTGAAGGGACGTGCGAGTGCGAAAAGGCGACGCCTCAATTGGGTGAACAAGGTTCTATGCACGTCACCTCATCATTTGATGTCCGTAATTTGCACGCCAAAAGCTGAGCAGAATCAGTACGTGCATGGGTCTCCCTGTCGAGCTTTCCCTGGAGATTTAGCTTTGCATTGCCTATAAGGATCTAGTTGGACATGAGAGCATGGCATATTGGATGTACACTACAGGAATGCGTAGCTACGCCGACATTGCCGTCGGCATAGGCTATGCCGACGGCAGCCGTCGGCGTAACTCCCTCGGCGTATCAGGGTCTCGGCTCAGCCTCTAATGTCGTCGGCGTAGGAAAGCCGTCGGCGTACTAAGCTATGCCGACGGCTTTGCCCTTGACATAGGTCTAGGCTAGATTTTTTTCCCCAATTTTTTTTCCAAAATTTTATTTTAAAAAAATTGAACTTTTTTATATTTTTTAATTATATTTCGAAATTTCTCACTTGGCCACACACTTAATCTCTGATTACACACTTAATCTTAGGTCAAAGTACTTACCCTGGTCAAACTTCGCATTCGGTCACCCATCCTCAAATTGCTCCAGTCCAAACACGTTTCACATTTGAGTTCCTTACAAATTAGATTCCAAATGAGAAATTAGAACTTACTAATAATATTAGTATCCTATCAATCATATTAACCCTGGGTCATGATGTTACACTTTTTATTGTTTAAATTTTAAAAATATATTTGAATAAATAACAATGATTATGTAATAATATTTTTTGAATAAATAACAGTGATTATGTAATAATATTTAATATGAAATAATTCATATCTTTAAATCCGTCAATCGAAATTTGCCAAATAAAATGTCTAAATCGATTAGAAAATGAGAAGAAGTCAAATATGCCATCCATATCATCTTTTGCATCACAGAAAAATCGATAAACTTGCTATGAAAAAAAACCTCTAGCATGAAGCCAAATGATCAAGTTATGGCAATTCCCACGGCATAGTTTATAATAAAGTTCTCATATTCGACAAATAGGTGTATCTTAGTATAGGAAATAATGGTTCCGAAGGGATTTTTCAAATTATTTTTAAAAATATCATTTTTCCTTTTTCTAAGTGGCAAAGATGACTTTTTTGTGAACCAAGTATAAAATATATGGTGCAAAATGGCACCCCTCACAAGGAGTAGTCCACATTTGATGGATAATCGCCAAGTATTACGAATTTTCTTGATTTCTATCTAATTTCGTCTAGTTAAATAAGTTTATGCTGATTTTTTGAAAGTAATCCAATTTTGAACTACAAATGTTTGATAGTTTGGTCTGAATTTTTTTTTAAAATCGTTTTAGGTACACAACTAGTGGTTATATCACAAAAATATCGATAGTTTTAGAACATTTGACCTCTTTCGATGAATTGTGATGGTGGCCATTTTGACCTTTTTTGAAAAAAATAAATAAAGCGAAAAAAAACCCTCAAAAAAAGATATCCTCTGGCATGGAGTCCTTTTATGTGTACTAGTTGCTATGAAAAATGATAAACTTGATTTTTTGACAAATTGTTCAAAAAAATCTTCACCAAAAGGTCTATCATGTGTAAACATCTATAAGTTTCAAGCCAAATGATCAACTTATAACCATTCCCACGGCATAGTTTTTGATAAAGTTCTCATATTCGACAAATAGGTGTATCTTGGTACAGGAAACAATGGTTTCGAAGGGATTTTTAAAATTATTTTTATAAATATCATTTCTTTTTTCTAAGTAGCAAAAATGACTTTTTTTGTGAACCAAGTACAAAAAAATATGGTGCAAAATGGCACTCATCTAATTCTCACAAGGAGTAGTCCACATTTGATGGATAATCCCCAAGTATTATGAATTTTCTTGATTTCTATCTAATTTCGCCTAGTTAAATGAGTTTATGCCGATTTTCTGAAAGTAATCCAAATTTGAACTACAAGTGTTTGATAGCTTGATATGAAACTTTTTAAAAAAAATCATTTTAAGGCACACAACTAGTGGTTATATCACAGAAACATCGATAGTTTTAGAAAATTTGACCTCTTTCGATGAATTATCATGGTGGCCATTTTGACAGTTTTTGAAAAAAATCAAATAAAGTGAAGAAAAAAAACCTCAAAAAAAGATATCCCTTGGCATGGAGTCCTTTTATTTGTACTAGTTGCTATGAAAATGATAAACTTGATTTTTGACAAATTTTCAAAAAATATATTCATAAAAAGGTCTATCATGTATAAACATCTATAAGTTTCAAGCCAACTGATCAAGTTATAACCATTCCCACGGCATAGTTTGTGATAAAGTTCTCATGTTCAACAAATAGGAGTATCTTGGTATAGGAAACAATGGTTCCGAAGGGATTTTTCAAATTATTTTTATAAATATGATTTTCCTTTTTGTAAGTGGTAAAAATGACGTTTTTGTGAACCAAGTACAAAAAATATAGTGCAAAATGGCACCCATCTAATTCTCACGAGA
The DNA here is from genome assembly GCA_947311845.1 of Poa pratensis. Classification (NCBI taxonomy): domain Eukaryota; kingdom Viridiplantae; phylum Streptophyta; class Magnoliopsida; order Poales; family Poaceae; genus Poa; species Poa pratensis. The sequence continues at coordinate 63,654,972 of CAMZMU010000038.1, forward strand.
ACATTTGACGGATAATCCCAAGTATTAGGAATTTTCTTGATTTGTATCTAATTTCGCCTAGTTAAATGAGTTTATGCTGATTTTCCGAAAATAATCCAAATTTGAACTACAAGTGTTTGATAGTTTGGTCTGATTTTAAAAAAAAAAATCATTTTAAGGTACACAACTAGTGGTTATATCACAGAAACATCGATAGTTTTAGAAAATTTGACCCCTTTCGATGAATTGTCAGGGTGGCCATTTTGACCTTTTTTGAAAAAAAAATCAAATAAAGTGATTTAACTAGGCGATGATTTTTTTCGAATAATATAGCATGAACAATGTGTATGATGATGTAGGTCTCCTTCTCCTCTTCGAAATGAGCTAAAGAATATCAAAATCCGAATTCGAATGCAAAAGTTATAATCAAAACGGTCAAAACAATTTTTTAGCGCAGGCTATGCCGAGGGCATTGTCGTCGGTATAGATCAAAAGAGAGCTATGCCGAGGGCAATGCCATCGGCGTAGCTCCCTGGAGATTTACGCCGAAAGTTTTTTGTGGGCTGGCCTGTTTGGGGTCTATGCCGACGGCCCCGACAAAAAGCCATTGGCGTAGACCTGGCCGTCGGCATAGCTCCGCTTTCCTGTAGTGGTAAATGAATGACCTTCAGGAGGAGCGAGATGTAGGCAGAGAAATGTAGAAAATCCTTAAAACATTTAATCCTCCGTATCAAAATATAAGACTCTCTACCTACTTTCTGCACACATTTATCTAGACATGTTTTAGTGCAAGATTCACATGAACTTTGCACTAAAACATATCTAGATACATGTGTGTAGAAATTAGGTAGAGAGTCTTATATTTTGATACGGAGGGAGTACATTGTTTAAAATGTCATTGTTTAAGATGTCATGCATCTTAAGCTAAGACTTGCCCATACAAAATTTCGTAAGGTAAGTTTTATGATAATGGGGAAAATAAGAATTTTACGGTTTAAGTTTTCTTACGGTGTAGCAACTCTTGTTTTCTAAGTTTTTTCTGCTAAATTTTGTAAGTGGGTCTCGGTGTACCTAGGCTCCGGACTTCCACTCGCCCGAATCACGAAGTGGTGCGGTGGCTAAGATTATGAGAACATGAGCGACTAAGTTTAAACATTCCGCTGTATTACTAGTCTCTGAAATCGATCACCAGAACTGGAAGAGCGCAACAAGCCAGCCCCGTCATCGATGGCAATAATGGTCACGATCATATATATATCAATGGCCCAAAAATGAGCCAATCTTTTCACACGATTAATAACGCATATATGGATCATATTGTAACTTCTATTTTGTTTGGTTAAATTTGCTCTTGCGCGTGTATTTATGCTCGGACGGCGGTGGTCATGAATCAAAGAAACGTTATCTAACGTCCTAACGATGCACACACCTTTCTTATATCACGGTCATGGTAGCGTGGTGATGAACCTACATATTGCATCTTTGGCGCAAACTGTGGCACTTGCACGAGAGAAATCGATCTACATCTAGCGCCATTGCGAAAGGGACGGGATTCCGCGTGTGCGATTATGTTTGGTAGGACAAGCAAGCTTTCTACCCACTCATTATGTACCCAACCAAACCCCGGGCGGCTCATCAATTTATCCTTTCCTTCGGTTAAGCAACGTGATATCGCCACTCACGTCACATGATCGATCATGCATGGTGATCTATCCCGATTCAAGTTGCCTCAACCGCGTGTGCGATCTTGCATTCGTCGCTTGTCTCCCATCACTATCAACACATAGGCACATGCATAACGACCATACGTGTCACTGACATGTCCGTGCACATGTCTAGATACATCCACATGTGGTGCATAGCAAGTCAATTAAATTGGAACGGAAAGATTAGCTTATATATGCACGGAACAAGAGGCTAGGACGATCACACGAGCACTGATCCAATCCAATCGATCTATGGTCGAGCTCCCAACCACTGTAGGCGGCAGCCAATAAGGACGAAGCAAATGCAAATATACACGGCCGGAGGACAAGCTGGACACGCACTGCATCTGCATGCATGGAAGCTCCCGAGCGAGGTCCCACATGCAAGTTGCTGCATCAATGCATGCATGCATGCCATTAAAACGAAAAAGTAACACAGCCCACGTTGTGCAACCCATGCACCATTACCAAGCACCGGCTATACCAACATGCTAAGAGCAAGTACAATCGTAGTACATGTCACTTTTTCTGATGTTGAGGAGAGGCAATAGACAACGATGATTAAGCTAATAGACAACCCTATGAGTGATAAGTAGTGCTAACTTTTTATGACATGGTGGTTTTATATAGCCGAATGCTAGCTATATTATTAGACTTACTCCAATGGAGACTTATTGGCCCAACAACATGTATGTTGCAATGGCGGCCGGGACATTGGCCGTGGCCGTCTTTCTCATGCTTTACCACATTCGACTCTCGGTGATCGATGTGGAGGAGAGAAAATCCAGCATACCAATAGTCAACACATTTTTGAGACTTGCGAGTCAGCGAGACGGCTATTGTGTTTACCATTTTGTGTGGTGGCGACTGTCACTAACATATTAACAGGATATCCTCGCAAACACAAATGTTAACCGGATTTGATGTGGTACGAAGAATATTATCTATATATTATGCAATGTTAGATGCTGCAAAAACTAGTATATGCTACAAAAGATGGCAATTGTGGACAATCGATTGACAATAGCCAAGAAAGAAAGAAAGTACGCATGTGTGGTGCATGTGGTGGATCGTGGCTAGCTTGCGGGGACCAACAAGGGGAGATTATTGTTATTTGCGTGTGATCCCACATAGAGTGGCACATGGTGGAGACACCACTTAAATACTCATCCAATCTACTATTCCAATCCAATCTTGCCGTCTCCTGTGTTTTTTTATTCTTTCTCCATTGATAACCAGGGTTTTCTTGATATGCCTACTATTATGCAAAGTTCAGAAGGTATGCATGATATGAAATGCAAAGGTCAAATGTGAATGTTAATACGCAGTACTGCACAAAATGGTACAACTGATACCTCTCTATGCGTCTATTACTCTATTTGCATTGTTACCCTATAAGGTTGTTGTTTTGGTAAAGACAAAGTAAAAAAATAAAATCTTTGACTGCTACTATATTTGTGAATAAGATTTCAGGAATATATCCCTAAAAGGAATTTCACTCTATACATTTGTTCATATTTTGTAGAGATATCATAATAGAAATATAAATGGTCAAGGATATATTTTCAACATCATGGCCATCATTAAAATGACAAATTTTAAAAGACTGAATCATAACATATTTAGAATACATAATTACAATACTACACCACACTACTAGCACCTATCGGTATTTGCCATGCATAATCCTAATTTTATGAACAAGATTGGCATTTTACAAATTCACCATGCAAGGGGAAATGAATTTCAAAAAGGACTTGTAAGTTTACCTTTTTGAACTAGATGGGAGCACTGAAACGATCCCACAATGGAAAGGGAAAACAGAATAAGCTAGGTCATGTGACGTCCACGTGCCACAAATATTTCCTCTTGTTTTCCTGGAATCTCTGTAGTCTTTAAAACACATCAGTCCGGTATTGTTTAAAAATTAGATATTTTGTGTCCAGTGTGAGATGGAGAGTATCAGAAGAAGTCTTCTTCGATTCCTTTGTCATATCTCATACGATAATGCGATAAAATAGTCTATTCATGTCATCTCATCACTCATGTGTAACACATGCTGGAAAATTTCTCACAGTTAGCGATAACTAAACATACTATGGTATTTTTTTCTTCCAAATACACTCCTCACTAGCAGTATTTTCATCCATCGGCGATCACAATACATCATTGGCGGATCGTTTAAACCCTTACCTCGCCATATAGCCATGATTAGCTTTGGATCAACAAGTTACCATCCTATCACGTCAAACATTTGTTGTTGTGCTCCCTGTGTCGGGCAATTGCGGGTTGTTTGCGGGAATTACTACCAATATTTGTATTTTTGGCTTTTGAGTTAGTGGATGGGGACTAAGGATGAAAAAAAAAATCCGGTGACATATGTAAATAACCTCATATAGCTTTTCCAAATTTGATAAAATCGTTTGCACCACAACAAACTGCGGCCCTAAAACAACTGCTATTCATTATCACCATTCTTGGGCTCCAATAGATAGTTGTCTCGTTTGGTAATTAGCATGACTGTAGAAGAGAAAATGAAATAAAATCATGCGGACGCTGCATTTTCTTATGAGAAAAGGTCACAAGCTCGTTAGGAAAAATATCCAACTAGGTATCTCATATCTCCATGTTTATGGGTTGAGTGGTTTTTCTTGATATTGTCTCGTGTCTAATTTAATTACTAATTTGGTTTTCCGAAGATACACTCGACTGAGCTAGCTGGCTACACTGGAATTGCGACTGGTGATAATTTGTACACACGAAGTATGAACCTCTCTCAGTTAGAGACGGCCACCAACTCAGAAATTTATAAGTAGGACATACTAGCGTACCGGATAGTGAAGACATAGACACCACGGTTGCAAAATTGTTTAGTATAACTTCAAAACTTCACGCAGCAGCTAGCAAACATTCACTAACGCAGTGGTAGATCCGGTGGATTCGGAGCTATTAGACAAGATGTGCTTAGCACGAGCCACCAGCATGCATGCATGCATACATTTTATGTCGGGCATTGATCTAAATCAGATTTGCCAATTGATCCTGCACATCGTGGTCCACTGATCATACTAACGTTTTGTCTGTTGCTGGGCCGTACAAAAAGTACGGCGTGCATATATTTACCCTGAAATCCTGAACTCTGAGTAATAATTTGTGTATAAATACTACTCCCTCCGATACATATTTTTTGTCAACTAAAATCACGATAAGAATTATAGAATTTGAATTAAAACCACGATAAGAATTGTGAAACAGAGGTAGTAGTACAAATTGATCAACTTAAACCCCTAAATCGCACACGGATGGAGAGTTCCGTGTACGCTATGACATATCACTTACGATACAGTTTTATGGTCGTTAGCAATTTCTAAATCCGTATGTGATGCCTTGTCCATTGCACAATTGTCGGGCTCAACGAAATGTGTGACATATATTGCACACGATTATTATAAATAACCCATCTGCAAATTTGGACGACGTCACACACGAGTTTATGTTAATCCAACTGTGTGTATTGCTGGATAAAGTTTTGCACATAGTCCTGCCCATCAAGCTATCCTAGTAGCAAAGAAGATACCTAATTAATCTACATGATATCATGGGGTTGTGCCACTAATGTGTGATATAAGTTGGGACTCCCAACATGGACTGGTGTAGTTTTGGCAGTTTTCCTCTGAGTGGTGACTCTGGGTTTATCGAACCAACATGTAGTACGAGCATCATATCTTTGTCTAGAAATGTTTAAATAAAACTAAAATTTAACTTGCTGCACTCAATGGTACCAATTTGTTTGCCAATTATAAAGGTATGATGAGGTTGCAAGACATGTAAGATAACAGGAAATATATATATTATAGTACGTTTTGTTAAAACATCGAATCGAGCAAAGTAGAAGGATTTTCTTATGGAGGAAATTGGACTAGGTTCCTCGGTTCACTTGACCTATCTATCATAAATACAGTGACAAGTAAAACACAGTACATATATGAGTAATGCTTTATCAAAAATGCAAATAATATGATTGATAAAAATATGATAACATCTATATATATGAGCATCATGTCCACAAATCCACAAGCACCACTCCACGTGAGCATGTGCTAATACTCCCCCTAAGCATGTGATCCATGTCACTGGGATCCACAATCAAAGGTACATAAGGTTGATCATAATCATGTAGGGTAGCTAATATGACTATAAACATCAAATCACATGGAGTGATATGATATGAGATACTAACACAAACACATAGTACAGGGGGTGAACCACTCACTATTGATGGAAGGGTACAACATGGTGTCGGTGAGGGTGGTAAAGATACATCCGGTGGTGATTCCGGCATCAGTTCCCCCTCCACTCGTCTCCCAGTGGCGGTAAAACACGTATAAATAAGTGGTAATTTTAGGATGGGAGGAGTCGATCTCTCAGTCAAAGGGTGAAGGCATTGTCATCGTGTGGTACCCGCATCCCCTTTGCTATCGTCAGCTCTAGGGCACGTCCCACGGGGTCGCGGCCCCTAGGTGGCACCTTTCGCAAGCCTCCTCGATTGTCCTAATACGGACTCCTAATATTTTTCCCAATTTTCTGCATTCCAAAAGGTTCCTAACATGTTAAAGAAAGAAAAGAGAATTCCTCCCTTTAGGTGATGATTAAGTCCAAATAATTAATAAAAATGGTATAACATTGAAATATGGCCCTAAACTTTAAAAGGACTAAATACGTTTGTGGCGTCCCACCAACCTCTCGTGCATGCTTATGCAGATGAGGTGAACATATAGCGATATCGGTGGCAAGGACCGCCACTCAGTCACCCATCATGGCAAATGTATGTTTTTTTAGGGAAGGCAAATGTATGTTGTTATCGTTCAACCCTGATCAAAATTAGAACTACTATGACAATACAACAAACAAGTCCAATAATATATTTTCTAGTTTGTTAGTGCCATTCGATGTTTCAAATTGATGACTTATTGCCAAAAGATTACAAGTAGCGTATACCAATTTGACTATATCCGGTTGTCACTGTTAGGCAAACAACTTTTTGGTGGACGGTGTTAAATTATGGGGGTAGAATTCCACCACAGGGTTCAAATCTTGGTGGTTATATTAAATACACAAGTACTCCCCCTTGTTCCATAATATAAGATGTTGTAGACATTTTAATACAGATCAAATACGGAACACAATGAGTGAACTGCCCACTAAAATACGTCTAGATATGTATGAATCGGGAAAATGCTAACAAAGCTAAAAAAAGGTTTATATTTAGGAGTGGAGAGAGTAGTATTTATGTTTTACCGATAGCATAATAGTTTTGTGAATATATCCCATATATGCATAGTTGGGTGCATGTATGTGTTTTGGTGTGACGGTGCTGTATGCACATGTGTAGTTGTAACCACCTTATAAAATGACAGTTTTTATCGCATATTTTTGCACGATGGGTTTCCGTAATATTTCCGTGTTTTTTGTATATTCGACGGTACTTTGTGGTACTGTGTATATGTCACATGCGGGTTGACACCAAACTATGACCAGGCTTATATATGTGCACATGCGTGTGCGTCTACCCTCAGACTAGATGTTTTAAAACAGAACTGATCTTCTCTTGGCAAAATCCAAACTAAACTGTGTCACTACTAGGAAAACCATTATAGGTAGGTATTGGTGCGCCACAAAAATATATTTTTGTGGCGCACCAGGCTTGGTGCGCCACAGAAAGTCATATTTCTGTGGCGCACCTGGCCATGTGCGCCACAGAAATGTGACTTTCTGTGGCGCACCAAGCCAGGTGCGCATTTCTGTGGCGCACATGGCCGGGTGCGCCACAGAAAGTTATCCGGGGGGCGGGTTAAAAATTGAAAAAAATAATTCTGTGGCGCACCTGGCACGTGCGCCATAGAAAGTTGACATTCTGTGGCGCACCAGCCAGGTGCGCCACAGAAAGGTGACATTCTGTGGAGCACCAAGCTTGGTGCGACACAGAATTTTTTTTTTTTAAATCCCACCCCCCGTGGATCGCCTTTTTAGTCTTCCAGGAAGTAAAGGAAAATGATAAAAATTTCAATAAATAAAATCTTTTGACATGTAGTTAGGTATGAGTGTCTAGTAGGTATAGAAATTTTGAAATATGAATTTTGACCTTTTCTACAACAAACAGGAAAAAAAACTTGTAACGGCCATAACTTTTGCATACGACGTCGAAATAACGCAAATAATATGTCAAAAAAATCGTGAGAAAAATCCGAATTCGAGGGGGCCATAACTTTTGCATACGACGTCGAAATAACGCAAATAACTTGTAACGGCCATGGTGCGCCACAGAAAAAAAAATTTAGTGGCGAGGATTCTGTGGCGCACCCAGCAATTCTGTGGGTGCGCCACAGAATTCTGATTTGGTGCGCCACTGATAACCCTTTTCCTAGTAGTGTGTGCAGCGAGACCAGTTTGGCAAAAAAAAAAAAAACTCGGAGCGCTGAGTACCACTGTCGCACTGTGAACTAGACACGAGAATACGAGAGTGGAGTCCCCACAGCGAAAGAAGATGGAGTATGAGAGCAGAGAGGAGGAGGTATTCGACAAGAAAAAGAAAAACGCAATCAAAACCGAGGGCGTTTGGACCAAGGGAAAACCTAGGTGTCACGTCAGCACGTGGGGGCCGGTCCCGTCTGTTTAATTTATTTAACCGCACAGCCACAGACTTTTGAGCGCGGCCGTTACGCCCTGAAGCTTTCGTTTAATTTGGTCGGCGGTGACAATGGACACTGTTCATGACCGCCTTCGTGCGCCGATGCGACACGGTTTGCGCTTGAAGTTCCGGGAGCGCCACGCATAGTTTCTCTTCGATGGCAAGAAGCTCCAAAATTTGACCACTAGTTGATCATAATATGTTCATTGTGCTAGAAAAATGTTCGGTAAACTCACACAGAAAACATAATGGATAACATGGCATAGCATATTTAATGTGGAATGAGAAAATAAATCCACTATTTATGAAAACAATATTGGTGAAAGAAGTAGTATTAGTTTTTTAAATTAATAATAAAAATGACTACAGTAATACCGATTTATAAAGCACATGTGAAATAAATACTAAAACCTTAAAGCGGAAGGTTTTTATAATTAAACGTAAACCTAATAAGCTAATGGATTGAAAGAATAAATTAATGAAAAGTGAACAGTGAAAAAGGAAATGGAAAAACAAAGGTAATCTTCGTCCTAAACTGACAAAATGGGGAGACGCGGTGCACCTATAGTTACCACCGAGGTCGCTAAATAGAATTTGCCCCTTATTAAACTTACAAATAAACCGTCATACCAAAACTCGTCTAACTCTAAATCAACCAGCTGCAAAAGTAAACACAATCTTAGTAAGGCCGAGAACTTCATCCATTTCGACTCTAAGAGCATCTTCAAAAACACTTTCGAGTATATATGAAATTTGTTAGAAACCGTACGGTGCACATACGTGCTGGCTCCACCATTGATTGATCATCCACCTACACATCTCCATATGTATTGTATATGGAGAGACACCCATGTCTCTTTATTTCTCCATGCTGTTGGACAGACTCGCTAGTAAAGGTTGTGGAACATATTTTACAGTCTTTTGGTGCTTTGATAGCACAAATCAGATTTAAAACATGGAGGATAATTATTCACAAAAGTAGACTCCATCTTAGGAAGCCCAAGAACTTCATCCTTTTAAACTCTCAACGGCAGCTTCAAAAACACTTTCGACACCACCCGCTAGAACATGAATTTTGTTGGGAAACCGTACGGTGTACATAAGTGCAGACTCCACCGTTACTTGAGGGAGAGGTTATTATCTATATTGATCATCATCCACCTTCCCATATCTACATATGTATTGTATGTAGATAAACACACGAATTAATAATAAAGATTAGTTCACCTTATATTCTGCATGTTCCTTTATTGTTCGCATACGTGATTGTGTCGAGTGTACAACTACTTTGGTTACTCTCTCGCTCCACGATGTTGGACCGGACTCGCCATAAAGGTTGTGAACATATTTTACAGTCTTTTGGTGCTTTGATAGCACAAATCAGATTTAAAAACATGGAGGATAATTATTCCAAAAGAAAACATGGAGGCCCACATGTCAGTGCTCGGTCCACCAATGGACCCTATGGGCCTAACCCACGCAACATTCTCCCGCCACTTCACCTTGTAACTGCAAGCTGTTGCTAGCTGTTTCTCTCCTCTTGTCATGTGACCTCGCTCCCCATCTCTGCTTTCTATTTCTCTCTTTGCACAAACCGCAGGCACACACAGACACAGCACAATTCGAGTCGTTCCTCTCTCCCCCTGTCCCTATCATTCCCGTTGCCCGATTTAGCTTAGTGGCCACAGTTTGCGCGGCGGCGCCGGCGGCGGCGCCAGGAATAGAAACGTGAGCTAAAACGAGGACGGCTCGTTTGGGCACGGCCCCAGGCAAGCTACATTACCGCTCGTCCGCTCGTGTCCCCAGCGCTGCAAAGGTTTGGGCGTTGCGCCATCGATCGCGCGCTCCCGTTGCGTCGGTTGATTGGATTCGGGCGCGCGGGTTCCGGCCATGGCGCAGCTGCCGCCCAAGATCCCCACCATGGCGCCGGCCTGGCCGGAGTTCGGGGGCGGGCACCACCACAGCGCCCACGCCCGCCACCACCATCACCAGCGCAGCCCCTCCATGGGCGCGTTCCTCGCCGCGCCAATGCAGCCGCTCCCGCCGCCGTCGGACCCCAACGGGGCGCAGCAGCAGCCGTCGTGGGTCGACGAGTTCCTCGACTTCTCGGCCGCCAAGCGCGGCGCGCACCGCCGCACCATGAGCGACTCCGTCGCCTTCCTCGACGACAACAATGCCGGCGTCGGGGCGCACGAGTTCGACCGCCTGGACGACGACCAGCTCATGTCCATGTTCTCCGACGACCTGCCGCCGCAGCACAAGCAGCAGCAGCAGGCCGGGAGCGCGTCGTCGCCGTCCGATCACAACAGCATCAACGACGACAAGGGCGACAACGAGGAGGCACAGAGCGACTGCAATGGCGACGGCAGACTGCCGTCCTCGCCCTCCGGAGTCGATCCCAAGCGGGTCAAGAGGTGACCTTTTTACCTCCTCTGCTCCCTCCTCACTGAATTACGACAATGCACACACATCGGAAAGGCAGAATTCCTCAATTTCTCAGCGTCGTCGTCGCCACAATTGCAGGATCCTGGCGAACCGGCAGTCGGCGCAGCGGTCGCGTGTGCGTAAGCTGCAGTACATCTCGGAGCTGGAGCGCAGCGTCACGTCGCTCCAGGTGCGAAAAATTATGCATATTTCGAGCTTAATTTTGGCCATGGACGCCGTGAATTTGACCGCGAATTGTATGCAGACCGAGGTGTCGGCCTTGTCCCCGCGCGTCGCCTTCCTCGACCACCAACGCTCGCTGCTGACGCTGGGGAACAGCCACCTAAAGCAGCGCATCGCGGCGCTCGCGCAGGACAAGATCTTCAAAGATGGTGACCGCCATTGCCACCCACCTCTCGCAATTACTCCGTATTACTTACCGCAATTCTCACTGTGCAATTCTCACTGTCCAAATTCAACTGCTATGCTCAGCTCATCAGGAGGCACTGAAGACGGAGATAGAGAGGCTGAGGCAAATCTACCAGCAGCAGAGTCTCAAGAACGCGGAATCCCCGGGGGCACCCGACGCCCACTTGGCCCGCAGCGACAACGGCTTCATCGCCAGCGAGGGGACCGCGGCGCCCTCGTGATCGATCGAGATCCGGCCGCTCTAGTGGAGTGGAGCGTGGAGGCGTCGGCCTCAGGACAACCAAGTGTTGTCGCTGTTCTTCTTGCTGCAGCTGCTGCTGTCGTTGTTGATAGGATTTGGTGCTTTGCTTGGGTTTGCGATTCTTTGGGGCGTGATGTATGTATGTAACTCGATTCGTTCGTTCCGGTTGCTTGCTTGTTCATTCTTGCATCCTCTGCTGCTGCGGTTGCTGCTGGTAGCTCCTGATTCTTCTCTACTCCCCCTGACTTGTAATTTTTATCCCGGCATTTTGGGTGAAGGTTGTAGCTAAGAATTGTGTAATTTCAGATTGGTTGGGGTGGAGTGTTCTGTCTGTCTCGCTGATCTCGCTTTGTATCTGATCAATCAAAATGCATGCTTTCTGTATCTCGAGCGGCTTTTATCTGTTCTTGCTGTTGTTACTTTTGGTAACTTTTTCGTGCGACCGACCAAACTTGATGAAAGCTTTGTTAATGTTCGCGTGTAACTTACTGCATGTCTGCTTCTTATCTGTGGATTGTGTAAAGAGTTAAGCAGGTTTGGTTGCATTACTGTTGTCACATGCAGAGCAATTGGGCGGGCCGTGAAGCGAACATGCTAGGGGATCTCATTCCTTGCTGTTTCATCACAGGATTTTAAAACGCAGTGACAGCGAAGGAGGTGCCTTCCTTTTGCTGCAAGGGATAGGCATGTTCGTCTGGGTCATGTGCAGTGCATGTGCGCCTGCCCGCTGTACCCGTATCCGCCGCTGTAAGTTACACTGCCCATCACACAGATTTGGGTCTAGCGTACAATACCGGTATCCTGCTCTGTTGGCATATGGTGGGTTCTTATCGTCAGCTAGCCCAACAGGGACAAACATTTTGGACAAATCCCTATGTAGTACTCCCTCTGGTTCATAATATAAGATGTTTTAGATTCTAATATGGATCAAATGCGGAGTAAAATGAGTGACTACCTATTAAAATACATTACGCATGAATCAGTAAAAGATTAAAAAGGTTTGTATTTAGTAACGAAGGGAGTAAGAGAGTAAACAAGATCTCCGTGTCTCAACTACATCGACTCAATTATATCCTCTCGACAAAATAATCTCAACCGAAGCTCGTTTATCCACTGCATCATCTGAACTACATAGTGTGTCAACTACAACTCGCGTCTCAAATGCAACTCGTGTCTCTTCTCAATTGCAACTCAATTGCATCGTCTCGACTGCAACTCATGTTTTAATTACATCATCTCAACATCGACTCGTATCTCAACTAAGAAGAACATTTACTGGATTTTATGGGGAAACACGCACTACTTAGCAAAACCCAAAAATAATAAACATAACCGAGCCTTAACACAACTTAAAGTAATCCATCTTAAATAGGTGGCGTGAGGAGAGAATCCAAGTGTGCACGTTGTGATGCTACAATGTTACTAACAAACGGTATGTAGCACCACCAAATAGTCATGAAAAACTAAAACATATTATTGAATATATTGCAACATAATCTGATTGTAATCTAAATACAACACATGTCAAGATACACAAAAGAGAAGGATAGTTTTTCATGAATGGTGACATTTAATTTGATGGCATACAAAAACAGATTTTGCATACTATCCCAACAATTGTTGTAATCTACATGAACAAATGTGTCGAGACAAATGAATATTTTCCGTGCATGGTGAAACTTACAAACACACACACTTACTCTTTTTTACAACACTTATACAATGTTTATCACAACATGAACACTTTATGCATATTTATATTTTTTGGTACTGTTTTCATCAAATAAATTTGGTTTGGAGTTGTTAAAAAGGTGTATGATATTTACTTTTTTCATGGGGGCATTGTGTTGAATTGATTTTTGTTTTGGGCAAAAAAATCTCATCTCTGTGTGAGATAGATGAAATATTTCGTTTTATACATAATATTATTTTAATATATCAAAACATATTTAATGAATCATATATATTTTATGTGAAACTATGAATACATGGATGAAAAAAATTATACATCACAGAAATAATATGAAAAAAGGTCCATATATTTTATAAAAACATTCATATAGTTAGAGATATTTATGCATTTAGTTCGAAATATATCCATGTATGAATTAAATTTAAATAAAACAGGAAATAAAAAGTATTATAGACACAAACGATAATGTAATTGAAATAGAAGGCAAGTAAAAAATAGAGTATTAAAATAAAACGAAGCTACATCTAGATACAACATTAAAATTATAAATGAAATTTTAAAAATTAAAGATGGACAAATCGAAGAAAAACATAAAAAAGTAAGAGGAAAAAGGAAAAACCAAAAAAACAAAAGGAAAACTTCCCTACCTTCTTGGACCGGCCCAATAGTACTCGAGGGGTGCTTGAAGCCTCCTTCCCTCTATGGTCCGTATTCTCCACGAATTGAACATGCCAGATTCATTTATTAGCGGAATCCTATATATCGCCGTTGGCGGCACGCATAAAGTCCCTGATGGGTAAAGCACATTGGGCGGATTTTCCCTTTTTCTTCTTTGTTTCCTTTTTCTATTCTTTTCGTTTTCTTATCGGATTTTTTTTTTCGTTTTCTTTTTTCACTATTAGGTATCGAAAAAATTCAGTGTTGAGAAAGTTCAAAGTTTTAAAATGTTTGTAATTGAATTTTCTCAAATTTAAACAATTTTAGAAAATCTAACCATTATTTTGAATCTGATCTGAATTCAAATCTTAACATTTTTTCAAAAATAAATAAATCTGAGCGTTCTTAAAATTTAAACGGATTTCAAATTTGATTTTTTCAGAAGTTTTCAAATTTCAGAAAATTTTAAATTTGGATTATTTTTTTAGCATTTTTTTTCAAATCTGAACATTTTTAAAATTTTGAACATTTTTTAAATATGTAACTATTTTTGAAAATATGAACAATTTTTAAAATAGGTAAGTAAATGAACAAAACAAATAAAGGAAGCAGGAAAAAAGAAACGCGACTTAATGGGCCGACAGTCGGACCTTTAGGCGGTGCGTGTCACTTTTTCTGCTGAAGGCAGGATATAGGAGCTCCCCATTTTCTGTTATCTGAATTCAAGTAGCGAACATGATGGATTTACTCTAGTTGATAATTTTGAAATCTTGTATGCAAGCCCATAGATTAATGGGCAATTTTTTCATAGGCATAGACCGATGCGCGTGTGAGAAACGTGGTGATGTGGCAGCTCTTTGTTGTGAATAAAAGCAGAGAGCTGCTATAATCACTACGATAGAGAGCAAAATACAAAAGATAAGGATTGGCTAAAACGCTATCCTGAGAATGTAGCTGAAAAATGAGATTCTTCGTGCCAATTTATGGCGTTCGCCAGGCATGCGTGATAGCTTGCGCTAGTTTTCTCAAAAAAATTAATACAATTTTCACAAATAATGTTTGAAAAAATCAATTTCAAAAATATTGCGTCGTCGTTTTGGGCCAAAACAAAAGTCACCTTTCAACCTGGACCAAAATGAAAGGAAAACATAGCCAAGTCGCCGACCAGAGCCAGGCACCTTTCAGCCTGGGCCAAACCGAAAGACACTTGAATAAGGGAGCCAAATCAAAAGGCACTAATGGCGTTTTTTGCCCATTAATCGTTTGATTTTAAGATTCGCCACATAACAGCAAAAACTGAAAGGACCTTTCAGTCTGGATCAAAACGAAAGGAACAGTTCAGACTGTCCAAACCGAAAAGCCCCTTTGTGGGTTTAATATCCTGTTGAAATAATGTATGATCGGAAAATTATGGTCTCAAGCTGGGCCAGCCCATAGGCCGGGCAAAAAGGGCTACCGCCAAGGGCCCTGGGATGAGAAGGGTCCAAAATGGTAAACTATACAGTAAGCACTTGGTTATTTTCCAATAAATCCAATGAACTAATTAATACTCACTCTACATAAGTTTAAGGGTGCATTTAGCAGTAAAGTATTTTTTGAGTACTATGATTTATAAAAATACTACAGTTGAACATACTTTGAGGTGTTTGGCTCTATAAATATTGCAGTTTTGAAAATAATGGTATCCTCAATGTTTTTAAGTATTGGCAAAAGTAGTCCAACCCTCTTTTTCCTAAAACTGAGAACATAGAAGAAATAAATTATGGCTTACGCACAGTTTTAACATACTATGATATTCATAAATTTTGGTTTTGGAAAAAATGGAGATTCCAAACAGAGCCTAAAGTATGAATGATTTTTTTGGTCAACAACGCACGGTTTTGATTGCGATTTTCACTTATAGTATGTCTGAGAAAGTATATAAATACATATGAATAAAAGTATTCCACAAGAAAAGAATGCAACAATGCCATTTATATAGATCAATCAATACACTTCAGAAGTATTTACATGTTTAATTCCTTGCAATACATTTTATTTCATGGGACATGTATACACGAGAACATAACAAGCATAATGCATAAGAGCATGCCAAATAAAATTTACATATGCAAACATATTAGAATCCGCACCAATTTATATTATCGGTGATACCAAGTACAGAGCATGCACACTTTGTGAAATTTAGACCATTAAACATAGTAAGAATAAATTAGTTCAGTTTGTACTCTAAAATTATCTATAAATATGCTTAATTCATCATACACTAGAAACCTCTGTTGATATATTTGTTAGAGTGCATCCTTTGTACTCCCTCCGTTCCAATTTAATTGACTTGCTATGCACCACATGTAGATGTATCTAGACTTGTCACATGTCTAGATACATCCATATTTGATGCATATCAAGTCAATTAAATTGGAACGGAGGGAGTAGATCTTAACGATAAGTAGTATCACTTATACAAATTATGCATTATAAAAACAAAGTTCTAGAACAAACTTTTGTTATAAAATACTGCTTACTATTTTTCAATGATATTCAGTACAAACAAAAAGAACATCAACTAATATTTAGTAAATAAGTGAGTCTAGCTCTTGGTTAAGAAAGTGGATGTACTACACAGCCACCCAGTTTTAAGTCCTCACGAAAGTGGATTTGGGATCTTATTATTAAAAAACTGGTTGTAATGGCTTCCTCTACCATATTCCTTAAAGAAACTAATATTTAGTAACATTGTCAATTAGTGGTCAAACTATGCCAATAGATGGAAAAATCATACTTAGTAAAAATCGTGACATTTTAAAATCAAATAGATAAGCACAAAAATTTAGTAAAAATTGTATCGCCCCAGGCCCAATTTTTTATTGGATCGACCCTAGTCGTAAATAACTAAATTTATGTTACCTATGGTTACACCAATGTCACCCTTTCTTCATCGATATAGAAGTAGTAAATTTGGTATGGATTAGTTGGACAGGTGCAATCTAATTAGCTGAGTCTCACCTCGGCGCACTTGGTTACTGATTTGGTGACCGACGAGTTATCCGGTGCACAAGTTCTGGCCGCCGTGGTGGGAACCAATGGTGTTAGGAGCGACCAAGTAAGCAAGCTACGGTGTGAGTCATCTGTGCCCCATAGTAATATGTCTAATGACACATATCTATACATGTCTCCTATATAGAAGTATGTCTAATCCAAACACAATTAGAAATGTCTATGTATGAGAAATTAAACACACTAGGTGCTTTTCGGTTTGGCCCACGCTGAAATGCTTGACAAATCATCAACAAAACGATTAGAAAAAAACGCGATTAGTGCATTTTGTTTGGCCCGTGATGAAAGGTGTCTTTCGGTTTGGCCCAGCTTGAATGGTGTGTGGCTTTGGTCGGTGATGTGGGTACGGCCTAATTTCGTTGTGGCCCAGTGTGAAAGGTGCCTTTTGTTTTCGCCCAAAACGACGGCACAACTTTTTAAAAAAGAATTTCGCTCATCATTTGTGAAATTCTATAAAGAAAGTAATATAGTTTTTGAAAATCCAGTTTTCTGGGGTCAGCAGATTTTGGCCCCAGCACGTGAGCATACCAATCCTGAATGCCAAATTTCCCATATGATGCTACTGCTGAACCTCCTATTCTTTCGACGACATATTTGTCTTTCCTACTAACTGACGAACGTACGTGCCATGAGACCGTCCTTCGTCAACTGCGAGCCTGCGAAAATTGAGCGATGACCAATTGACCAGTCAAACGAATGTCATTGAACAATGAACACGCAGGCACGGAGGCACCCACGCACGTCACTTCTGCTTAGATCGAATGCTATGCGGTGAGGCAGTATATGTCGAATATATAAGCAATTTAGCATATGATTTAATCAGCAAAAACAGTAAACAAATCATGACTAGAATAACAAGTATTAAATTAATCATACGATCTACTAATACAGTAGATAAACAGATCGAATCTAGAGCAACTATTACAAGCAGAAACTCTAGCAGTATCTCAAACAGAAAGATTAAGAACACGAACCGTTGGCGTTCTGATTGTCGGCCATGTCGTCGATGAAGAGGTTGATGTCAGGGAAGAAGTCGTCGTTGGGGAAATACTCGATGCCAGTAGTCACGCAAGTGCGCTCCCCAAAAACCTGATCGCCGCTCGTACAGGATCACAAGAGGCGGGATTCCGGAGGCCTACTATCCCTTCAGCAGTGCACGCCGAAAGAATGGATGGAGAAGACTTGAAAAACGGCGGCGCCAAGGTTTGGAACTGGAACAACGAGAGACCATGTGTTGCGTACGGCGGCTAAGATTCGCCCTGCCTGTATATATACTTTGGGTCGGATAGAACGTGGGCGCAGCCCCACGATTGTGTTGTTAACAGCCATACGATTCAAAGAAATTGGAAACGGCAGATTAATTAACGCGTCCATTAATTATTAATTAATTACTCATTAAATTTTCCCGAATAGCAAAAATATAGGTATCGGCTCGGCTCATTTCCGAAATCCAAACGCGGCGCGGCGAGGCGAGCGAGGAGGAGGAGTGCGCGTGTGCTCTTACTAGTAGTAGAAGAGCTCACTATATATAAAGTGGTGCAGCTCTCTGCCCTAATAGTATGGAGCTAAACATTAGTCTCCAAACCAGCCATGCAAATGGGTCATGTAAATTTCAGAATTTAATTAGGCCATGGACAAAAGCCCACAAATTTCAAAAGTGTATACATGAACCATCTATACAAGAACGGATACTTTCACAAAAATTGCATGTAAGGATCGATGCAGCGAGAGTGGATTTTTGGAGGCCGAGATACATGGAGCTCGTTTTTTCAAAAATTAGAAATCAACATTTTTAAGTTTCCAAAAATCGCAAAAATATCTCCGGATGTAGATATTGTCTAGATCTACAATCGTGAAAATTTACAACTCCAAAATCGAAGTATTTTATCCTGTATGAAAAAGACAAATCGGACAAAATTTCAAAATTTTGAAATTGTGTACTATTCACCACCCAGATTCACACATTTGTCTTTTTTGTGCAGCCCAAAATACAACGAATTTGGAGGTGCAAATTTGTACGATTGTGGATCTAGATAATATCTACATCTAGGATTTTTTTTCACGGTTTTTGGAAACTAAACAATGTCGATTTCGAATTTTGGAAAAAAAGAGCTCCATGTAGCTCGGCCGTCGATGCAGCGCCGTATATATATGGCCATCTATTGCACGAATCGTACATCGGTACGTGCATGTCCGAGGAGGAAGCTGAATCGTGGCTGGACGGATAGCTGTCTGTTATCTTGCCGTCACTCTACGCATCCGGTTCATCTTGGGATAACAGCCCCGGCTGCCTGCAGTGGTGCAAACACGACAGACTCAACGTCACCTTCCCTTGCCCACGCCAATCGATCCGTTGCGGTTAATGTCATTTCGATCTAATAGCTGACAATACCCACAAACTAAAGAAACGCGAGACAAGCACACGAGGAGTCTTTCATTTGATTGACAGATTAAGCACGCACGTACACCCTGACAGGATATTCATAAATCCCGTCGCAAACAAACATCCGAGGGAGTCGGCCTCGCAGTCGGAGATGAAGAAGATGCATTTTTTTTCACCTTTGCTTCATGCATGCTTCTCGAACAGAGGCTGGGTATTTGATGCCCGGGCCGCCGTCGGCGCCTGCTTGCTCGAAGACCTCGCCGTGGTTCCACGCCCCGTTGTCGCCGGTCGCCGCAGAGTTCGATTTTGGTCAGTCCCGCCGCCGCTATAGACTGGTGGGAGGTTTCAACTAGGTTTCAGTCCATGCATGCGATACAGCGAGAGACAAGAGCGTGATGAAAATGCTCTATTGCACTTGTTGGGCTGCGAGGAATAGATGGGCTGTTGTGTCTGCTGGAGTTTTGACCACGAATCTTTATTAATTTCACATTTTTCAGCTAGTATACACGTATAATTTGTATAAGGACTAGTAGTTCAAAAAAAATCTGTATTTTCGGTGGGGGCGCCCTGGCACCCATGGCACCCCCACTGGATCCCTCCCCTGACCAGTAACCATAAGGTTTCTCTAGTCCTGGGGCAAAGGTATGCCCAAAGCTGAATCTAGTGAACTTGTCATGTGGATAACCTACATAATGTGGAAGTTCGAAGCTCTATTAAAAACAATATTATTTCGATAATTCTAAATTGACCAACAAATAGCTGAAACGTCAATATGAATTCTAGTCTTGATCTTTTTATCTATACCATTCAACCAATTCACAAACATATTTGTGATATTAGTTGGCGGTGGTATATTCTACTCCCTCCGTTCCAATTTAATTGACTTGCTATCCACATCCACATGTGGTGGATAGCAAGTCAATTAAATTGGAACGGAGGGAGTAAAAGCTAAAAAACAACACGCCACACAAGTTGTGTAAAAGGGCATGAAATGAACAAATGTCCTCAGAAGCACAAAAAGAGCATTCCATACATCCTTGTCATTTTCTTTTAGTTAGGTCATCCTTCGTAAGCAAGACTTTTCTGTTAAGTAACCACATAAAAATCTTTATTTTTAGCGGAAGTTTTAGTTTCCACAACTAGGGCCCTTTTAAAACTCATCACCACTAATATAAAAAGGGAGAGAGGTGGCAGATCCAACAAATCCTGGACGTTTAACTCATAATCCAACGATTCACATAAAAACCGTGATTTGCGGTAAGCGGAGTGGAGCGGAGCGCAGAGCAAATCAGGGACACCCGTGATTGAAAAAAAAAATCCCCAAACGCCTCTGCACGCACTGTCCACTCCGCCGCACTGCTCGCCGGAGGACGCCGCAACCTCACCGCGCCGCCCTTCGCAGTGAGGACGTCGCCGCCGCCCTGCCTACACGCCGCTGCGCTGCCCCACGTCGCGTGTTCCCGGACGCCGCCGCCCTGTCCGTCGTGTGGGCTGCTGCCCTGCCCTTCGTGAGGACGTAGCTGCCTCACGCCGCCGCGCTGCCCCCACGTCGCCCTGTTCTAGGACGCCGCCCGTCCCGGCCGCCCTGCATGTCGTGTTCCAGGACGCTACCTCCCGTCACCAGTCACCTGCACCCAGCTCGGCAGCGGACGGCTCCTCAAATGCAGATAAGTGATTCTATACTTGCTGAGACACTGAGTTCACAGTATATTGGTACATATTTGTTGCAATTCTGCACATTTTGAACCACAATGCAGATACGTGATTGCTTCAGATTAGACATTCAGAAGTATTATTGAGTGGTAATATACTTGCTGAGTTCACATTATTCATATCTGAATCTCTTATTTCTTACAGTCTACAGGGATGACAAAGACACACTTTGATCAACGTTTCTGGATGGTTGCTTCTGTACTCATGAGGTGTTCATGTGCTTATAAATTTCCAAAACATTTGGCTGAGGCTGCTGCTTACTTCTAACAACCTAATGATTATGTAGGTATTCGTAGGTACGGAACCAATAGATAATAAACTATGGACTAAATGCCTTCTTTGTATTTCCTGCTGTTGCCCATTTATTATTCATGGGAAATCCCTTTGATCTTGTAGGCACATAATTTTGTTTCCTCATGCACTATTAGTGCCTCCCGTGCTGTGTTGCAAAATACTAGGGATAGGATGAGACTGAGGAAGATGTCATATTCAGCTTTAACAAGGTGTTCAGTTATAAGGCGAAAATGTCTTATGTCTATAATTTCCTCGACGTCCCATTGCTGCAGGTTTTGATTCTTTCTATATATTTTTCTAAATTTTATGCGTAAGGGAGTCAAAGCTTTTTGTATTATTACAGTTTGGTCATGACTGAATTTCTTCAGTATCCACCATAGTAAATTGCTTGTTACGTATGCATATTGTGTAGCTTTTGTAAAATGCTGCTATGAAGTGCACCAAGTTTTGTCTCCTTATATTTCAGGGACCTTCTTCACATGTCCAAGGATAACCTACAAATTAAGTAGAGTAAGAGCCAATTGATTTTCATTTCTGGAGCTATATTTGTCAGATATAAATGCATATGCACTTCCATTTTTATTTTAAAAAGGAGTGTGTTTAGTACCGTTCCTTTGGTGGCTTCCTTTGTTAAAATAGGATACATACGATTCAAGCTCAAAAATATTTGTGAGCCTTTTGGTTGTTCTATCTATGATAAGCTTGCGTTGTTGCTAATCTAGATCGAATGAAGTGTAGGAAATTTGAAACACATTCAGTTTGACCATAGGGTCATTTTGTTATCTGAACTGATTTTATCATGTTATAAAGTTTGCACACTTGTTCTGAATAGGAGCTTCAAAATGCCAAATTCAGCCAGCATGCCAAATAAAAAATAAACCACTTATTTTCTACTTAGCACTGTCTTTTGAATTTGAAGGACTAAACCTTTCCGTTAGAAAAATGCAGGCATTAGAGTTATGTTTGCATGTCAAAACGTTGCATCTTAACACATTTTGATAATCTGATTTGTTCTTATTGTCTCATTCAGATGGGGGAAGTTTTCTGTCATGAGTGATCACCCTTCAACTTATTTTAAATTTCTGTCATAAATCATGACGTGCATTGCACGTGCACTTTTACTAGTATTTAAAGGGGAGCGGTAGCCGAACACAAACATTTAACCCGCATCGAGCAATAGCTATAGTAGATTTTGACGACGAGTTGCTTTCTCCATTGATTTCACAATAGAGAGCTCGATTGACGTTCAGCAGAGTAACTATTTTCCGACGACCCTCTAGTTGGGCTTTGCCAAGAGGCCTCGCCCTGATACCATGGCTGCCCCGCGCGGCAGAGCAGAGATTGTGTTGGTGCGTGTGCTAGCCTGAAGCTGTGAACGATGGGGTATTGGTGCGTGTGTCTGCCACAGGGGCAGATATTCATGCCAGCTCTGCTCCGTGATTCCGCGTGCCGCCGTGTCATCTCATCGTCTCGTCACGGTTTCACATAGCAGCAGCCCCAAATCACCAGGTGTCACCTTCTTTTCTCTGAATAAATAAACAGCTATCCTTAAGAAACCCAAAATCGAGTAAACCGAGCAAAGTTTTAAAACTACGTAAGTGATGACGACGGTACGTTTGACCCGTCTTGGAGGATATGGATGAGGTGGACGCAGCTTTGGTGACTTGCCGAACCTAAGTCTCCGTGACTTAGCCTCTTCATCAGCCATCTGTTACTGATGTACAATATTGTCTCAAGAAGTTTGAAATAAAAACTATTCATTTTTTTTGAAAAGTAAATCATACTGTACATGTTTTATCATTATTCTTGAAAAGTTCATCTCATTTGGGCCAACGGTTTGTGAATAAATAGTTTTTCGAGCTGAGAAACATAAAAAAGCTATTTATTCGCAAACCATCAATCAAAGTGGGATAAACTTTCCTAGAATACACACAAAAAAAACTTGATTTTTACAAACATTTTTTCATTTTAATATTTAAATATAAGACAATCTTATACGTCAGATCTAAAACGGACGAGAAAGCAGTAGACTAATTCATGGAGATACTTAGCTTCGGTAAGTCATCGAATCTGCGTCCGGATGAAGGTAGGGTCATGCATGACAGATGGAGCGAACATGACTGAACTCTAGTATTTCAACGCTCTTTTGATCCAGATTGTTCTCGAAAAAAAAAACCAGGTTTCGCTTTCTTTTCGATGAAAAAACAAATAGTTATCCTAAGAGAAACAAAATCGAATGAACTAAGCCAGTTTTAAAATTACACAAGCGATGATGACGGTACACTTGACCCGTTTTTGGAGGATATGGATGAAGGAGGGTCATGAGTCATGCCTCATGCAGATGGAATGAACAACACTCAACTCTAGTAATAGACCAGATCTCTTCCCCTCGGGCGGCTCGCGCGGGCCGCTCCAGGGGACTCCCAAACCCTAGGGGAAAAAAGGCGGTGGATCTCCTCCCTCCGGCCGATGCCGGCGCTGGCGCCGGCGGTGGCGGCCGCGCCCGGCCGGCCGCCAAAGGCGGCGGGTGCTGGTGGCGCGCCCCGACGGGCTCCCTTCGCGCGGAGGTGGGACGTCTCCAGGGCGACGCAGACGGCGGCGTGGTGGTCTTCACCCGCGCACGGTGGGGTCGTGGAGGAGCGGTGGAGCTCGGAGAGGTAGGCAGCGGAGGTGGGCTAGCGGTCAGGAGGAGTCGGTGCGGCCTGGAGGTGACGGCGCGAGCCAGCGCTTGGAGGCGGCGGCGCGGAGAAGTCTCGGCCAGGGAGGAGCCCATGGCGAGCAAGGTCGGCCGCATCCGCGTCTGGGGGAGCTGCGTCACCTCCCTGGCGGCACCGGCATAGGAGCAAGAAGAGGTGTTGGTGCGGCCAGATCTGGGCCTACTTGGGCTCGATCTGGGCCAGGAGGTACTTGGAGGCTGCTGTTCCTGTCCGGGTTGGAGGTGGAAGATGGAGCTCGTCTCTCAGCCGTGCGGGGTGACGGGGAACCACGACTTGGCAACTACGACGACAAGAGCTGCGGTGGCGGCGGTGCGAGGCTACATGGACGCTGCTGTCCCAATCCTTGAGGCGTGGTGATGGGCGACGTTATGGATGAAAGTCCTGCCCGGTTTCTCTCGGGCCGGCGGCGACGGCGCCCGCGGGTGTCGTTCACCTCCTTGGAGGCGTCGTCGAGGTGTGTCGGCATATCCCTCGCTCTCAATTGGTGTTGGTGTTTGTCTCCGGGCGAAAGACTGGATTCGAAGTTGGATCGGCGCGGTGGCGGCGTCCTCGATGTCGCTCCTCCGCTGGGAGCGTCGCGTCTGGAGACACAGCTTGAAGGTCTATGTTGCGCTTTATTCGGTGTTCGTCGCGGTCCAAGTTTAATCTGTAGAGGCGCAATGTACGTCGTCGTCGGTGAATCCAAGATGGCGCCTTCCTCGGGACCGACCAAATCCTGCCGTCAACTCCTCCTTTGTGGATGGTGCGTCGACGAGGGGAGTTCTCTGGAGATGTTGATCTTTGGAGGTGACCAACGACGGTCGAGACGCGGCGATGTTGATAAGCTTAGGACAAGTT
Source organism: Poa pratensis (assembly GCA_947311845.1). NCBI lineage: Eukaryota > Viridiplantae > Streptophyta > Magnoliopsida > Poales > Poaceae > Poa > Poa pratensis. The sequence continues at coordinate 63,679,790 of CAMZMU010000038.1, forward strand.
CTTCCTTGTTTGTAGTTGTTAGGTCGGGTGTGGAGTGTGTGACAGTGTTGTGCGCAACGGACTGTCACTTTCTTGTAATCAAATCTCTGCCTTTTATAAAAATAAGGTACGCAATTGCGTACTCTATTTTCAACGCTCTGACTACTTCACCTCAAGCCGCCGGACGCTCCAGAACGTTCGGCTGGTTTCAACGCGAAAGGGAAAACAAGAAAAGAAAAACAGCAAAAACAGAAAAGTAAGAGCAAATAGAAACATGCAAAAAACAAAAAGGAAACCTCCTTACGTTCTTGGACCGGGCCAATAGTACCGGATTCTTGTGGTCTGAAGCAAAACAGCGAACATGGTGGACTTGATCTAGTGGATAATTTCGAAAGCTCGACGTCAATGGTGTTTTTGGAAGATTAAGTTTGTCTAGGTATGGTTCTTCAGATCTTGCTTCGCCAGATCAATCTTGGATTGTTTCTCGTGGTTGCCGCGAGGAGGTTTGTCCTCGCAATATCTATCCCGGCTACTACGTCTTCGGCAATGGTGATTCGTTCTCTCGTCTCCCAACGACGTCGACAAAGTGGTACGGTTATTTGTCCCTGGAATATCAGTGGTGGTGCTCTTGCCGATGTTGCTTGATTAATTTAATGGCTGCGTGCGTGCACAAAGCCTTGGCATTGCGGCTCAAAATTAAAAAGGGAGAACCTTCGGTGGTATTCACAGGTATGTGGTTTGGTGTTTTCGACGTTGTTCTACGGCTGCCTTCAGAAAAGTACAAGATTGTGTCATGGATGAAGAAAGAGCTTGAAGATCTCATAGATTTGCTCGTCTTTTTTAGTTTTGTTTTTGTAATCGATGTAATCGTGTACTCTTTGTCGGTTTAATATATGTGGAAAAATTCAAAAAAAAAAAAAACGAGCGTACGCGCAACGAGACCGTCCGTCGTCAACTGCAAGCCTGCGAACATGATCTACGACAAATTGACCAGCGGACGAACGTCACTGAACACGCAAACCATCCATTACAAGCACGGATACTCTCGGAAAGTTCTTAAGGACAACAACGATACTTTCGTATGGAAGTTGAACATCCACAGATAGATTCACGGTCAAATGGATGTATCTTGAGTCTTGACCTCACGTACGAATGGACGTAATAGGTTTTTTTTTTTTGAAAATATATCTGGAGAATAAAGTCTCCACTGCAAATTAGAATATTCACGTGCTTTCTTCATCGCAAAGTTTTGTTAACAAAGGACAACTTAGCAAAGAGAAACTAGCTGGATAGCGAGAGGTGTTGTTTTTCTAACAAAAATGAATCGATACAACATTTGTTTATTTTTTAGAAAAGGGAAAAAATCCGAGCCTCTGCATCGAACTGATGCATATGGCCGCTTTATTAACTTATTCAAAATATGTTTAGAACTTATTACAACTCATGGGTCACTCAAAGTGGAGACATGTATCAATCATCGGAACCAAGCTAGTAACATGATAAGCCTATGCTCTAACATGTTAATCTATAATTAAGCTGCCAACCGTATTGGTTGAAGAAATCCCGGGCAACCAACTCCATACGGTTGCACCCAAAATCCATAGCCTGGCGTCGGTCCACAGGCTGGAAAAGTGACCATGTACAGATCCAATGTGTGGCCAAAGGAATAACCTGCAAGAAAGAAGAACTTTCGAGTTGTTAAAAATAATGTCATTTCGCACGTGCCATATGGCCCAAAGTAAAGCACAAACTCCTACTCTTATGTTGGATTTGTCCTTCTTAGTGACCCCATTTAACCAATTGCCAAACAAATTAGTAATATTCTTTGGGGGTGTGATATTAAACGCCATATACACTATGCGCCAAATGACCTGAGCTAGAGGACATGCTATGAACAAATGCCAAATGCTGCACTCTTTCAGCTTTGTCACAGAAGCAACACTTAGTGCTACCTTGCCAATTCTTTTTTGACAAATTAACCTTTGTTAACAACACTTTGCGATACATGAACCACATGAAAATTCTAATTTTCAGAGGTACTTTAAGCTTCCAGATATACTTTTTAAGGAAGGGTGTATGACCATTTAAGAGATCAGTATACATCGATTTAGTTGTGTACTTTCCAGCAGCCGTAAAACCCAGACAAAGCTATCTTTGTCATTAGACAATTAGACATCCATTAACCGGTGAATAAGATGGAGCCAACGCTCCCATTTGTTCCCGGTTAGCGACCTTCTGAACGCTAAATTTGGATGATCACCCTGTAATACTGAAGCATCCGAAACATGTTTTCGTTGAACAATATTATATAAGGTTGGGTACTGGTGTGATAGAGGTGCATCTCCTAACCATTTATCTTCCCAGAACCTCGTGTTCTGTCCATTCCCTAAGACAAAGGATCCCCTAGTGAAGAACTCTTCCTTCACTCTCATTAGACCCTTCCAAAAGGCGGAATCCGAAGGGTTAGCTTGCACCTGGGAAAGCGACTTGCTGTGTAGATATTTATTTGTAAGTAACTGTTGCCAAACGCCTTCATCATTCAGCAATTTAAATAACCACTTACAAAGAAGACTCTTATTTTTCAAACTAAGAACTTCTACACCAAGCCCACCTTGATCTTTTGGTCTACAAATGATATTCCATTTTGTTAGGCGATATTTCTTCTTATGTCCATCGCTTTGCCAAAATAAACGTGAACGATAGAAGTCCAATCTTTTACATACCCCTTTAGGTATCTCGAAGAAGGACAACAGGAACATGGGCAAGCTTGTTAGGACAGAATTAATTAAAATGAGGCGATCCCCATATGAAAGTAATTTGCCTATCCAACAAGGAAGTTTTTTCTCGAATCGGTCCTCCACTGGCTTCCACTCTCCATTTTTCAGCCTTCTAAAATGCATTGGAATGCCGAGATATTTAAATGGGAGGGCACCCGACTCACAACCAAAAAGTTGCATATATTTAGTCCTTTGCTTTACCAAAACAGTAAATTTCACTCTTGTGAAAATATATTTTAAGGCCAGAAAGTTGTTCGAAAATGCATAGAATCAACTTCATATTCAATGCTTTCTCTAAATTGTGCTCCATAAAAATAATAGTGTCATCGGCATATTGCAGAATAGAGACCCCTCCATCAACTAGATGAGGAATGAATCCCTCCACTTGGTGGAGGCCATCCTCTTTTGCTCTTGCAATTAGAATAGCTAAAACATCAGCTACTATATTAAACAAAATAGGGGATAGGGGGTCGCCCTGTCTTAAGCTTTTTTAGTTTGGAAATAATGACCTATGTCATCATTTACTTTGACACCCACACATCCTTTTCGAATAAAATGGTCAATCCAGTTACACCATTTGTCATTAAAGCCTTTCATACGAAGCACTTGTTGCAAGAAAGGTCACTTGACTTTGTCATGTGCCTTCTCAAAATCTATTTTAAAAAGAACCCCATCCATTTTCTTCCTATGAAGTCCGTGAATGGTCTCATGGAGCACCACTACCCCTTCTAGTATATGGCGCCCCGGCATGAAAACACTTGTTTCTTGAGTGCCCCTTTGCAAAATTAAATAGCGCATCGTACATATGGCGTTGGGTCTATCACCACCAAACTCTATCTCGCATATGTTTGGCTTAATGACATTGATATAAATGATAAAGTTCATATTTGCGTGGAGCGTTTCCGTCTTGCGTTGGGTTGTATGGAATGTTGGTAATGACCTTGTTTTTAACAAATGAAGAGCTCCCTCCTTTTTTGTCGGTAATCTCTTTGTCTATCCAGGTGGTATTTTCTCTAGCCATATGTGAACCGCCCGACGTTGGGTATCGGGTGCAACCGTACGAAAAGGATTACACGAATGATGAGTGGTCGTGTCATTTTCCTTTAGTTTATTAGCTAGATGGTTGATCCGTATTTCTACATTTTGTGATCCTTGAGCAATACGTTGGTCTTGTCCATTTCGGGACCCCTATGGCCATGTATTGCACGGATGGTACATGGGTACGTGCACGTGCGAGGGGGAAGCTGAATATGTACGCCCGTGGCTGGACGTTAGGGCGAACCCAGTTACTCTCTCCGTTCCAAATTACTCCCTCCGTTCTATTTTAATTAACTCACATATGTCTAGATATGGATGTACCTAACACTAAAACGTGTCTAAATGCATCCATATGTAGATACATGTGAGTCAATTAAAATGGAACGGAGGGAGTAGATGACTTCCATTTATCCAAAAGTGGATGTACCTAGACATGTTACATGTACAGAAACATGCACATTTGAAAAAATGGAAGTCATCTAATTTGGAACGGAGGGAGTCACTAGTAGAAAAGGGGGCAACGGTGCGCCAAAACCGGTACTAAAGGGGACATTAGCACCGGTTGCGTTCGTGTGCCAGCAGGGGCACCGCGGCGAGGACCTTTAGTACCGGTTGTTATTAGCAACCGGTACTAAAGGGTAGCCTTTAGTACCGGTTGCTAATAACAACCGGTACTAAAGAGTTGGAGGCCCGCGGCACATGCGGCCGCGGTTGGTGGCCCCACGGCGAGACCTTTAGTACCGGTTGGTAATAACAACCGGTACTAAAGGTTCGGGCACTATAACCCTTCTTCCACCCCGAGCCAGCTCCATTTTGAGCTCGAATTCAACTCCATTTTTCCTCTCTCTTTGCTCTCCCAAGCTCAAATTCACCCTTTTTTCTCCAACAACTTCCAAGATTGGTGGCACCTACATATATAAGGGTTAGCAACTTCATCTTCTCTTCCGGCATTTCAAGTTTAGCTCATTTTCGTGCAAGTTTAGCAAGTTTGATTTTGGTGGTGCTTGCAAGTGTTTGATGAAATGCCTAAGTTAGGGATTTCATTTGTTTTATATGCATTTTGAGCTCAAATTAAAGTATAATTTGTGGTTTTATATAGTGTCGTCCCGTCCCCTTCCTCACCGCCGTCGATCGCCCGCGCCGCTCCGTCACCGACACCACCTCGGTGAGCCTCTTTTTTATCTTTTATTTTAAAAAATGTTAGTTATATGATTTAAATGCATAATTATTTCTTGTATAATTTTCTTATGTTTTTTTATATGTATAGTGTCATGGTTTTGATATCCGTCCCCGTCGGCCCTCGTCCGGTCTATGATTCGGATGTGGTATATTTTTATAACTATTTATTTTGTTTCGTGTTTATAACAATCATGCGACCAACTTGACATAGATATATTTTTATTTAGGAGGTAGTTGAACCGGAAATTCCAGCCGACCCTATTGTCGAGTTTTTAAAAAAGAAAACACGATTTGAAAGCAAAATTGAAGATAAGTGAAGATCTTCGTCTCCAATGCCTAGAAGAGAAGATGGTATTGGACTTGAAGATTGCCGACATCGTTGATGCTCACGGGGTCGAGCTTGCCGACGTCGTCGCTGCTCACGAGATGAAGATGGATGCAATGCGCTCAAGCTTAAAAAGATTAGAAAATATGTCATTAGTCAAGAGGCTTGGTATCATTATGCTGTTGGTTCAATAGTTACCTTGGTTGCGATTCTGATCGCATTTGTTGTTGGATTTAAATTCTTTAGATAGTTGTATGTTAGTTTCGATTGATGTATGTTTCGTGAGAACTATGTATTACATTTGGGCACTACTCTACTTTGGTTTTAATGTGATGAACTTGTATTAATTAATTTGGTCACGTATCTCTATTCATTATTTAGCTGGTGTAATGGTTTTTGATGTATTTATGTAATGCAGATGAGCCGAGAATGGATGTACGGTGATCGACGCTGTCCCGAGTTCATTGATGGCATGCATCGTTTTCTCGATGTGGTTAAGTTAAACAAGCTGAAGAATGGTTTTATGATTTGTCCATGTGATGAATGTCGGAATACGAGGAATTACCCGAGCGTAAGAACCATACACTCCCACTTGTTGCGACAAGGCTTCATGCCCAATTATTTTTGTTGGACCAAGCATGGAGAAAGAGGGGTATAATGGAAGACCCTGAAGAAGAGGATGATGACAACTATCCTGTGTTCTCTGAACACGGTGATACTACAATGGGGGAAGACGAAGTTGAGCTCGAGGTCATTGTTGATCAGTCCGATGATGATGATCTTCGTCGGGTCATTCTTGATGAACAGATGAAGTGCGGAAGTGAAAACGAGTGGTCGAAGTTGGAGCGCATGTTAGAGGATCACAAAAAATTGTTGTACCCAAATTGTGAAGATGGCCAGAAAAAGCTGGGTACCACCCTGGAATTGCTGCAGTGGAAGGCAAAGAATGGAATATCTGACAAGGCATTTCAGGAGTTGCTACAAATATTTAAGAAGAGTCTTCCAAGGAATAATGAATTGCCGCACAATACATACGAAGCAAAGAAGATTGTCTGCCCTCTAGGATTAGAGGTGGAGAAGATACATGCATGCATCAATGACTGCATCCTCTACCGCGGTGAGAAGTACGAGAATTTGAATGCATGCCCGATATGCGGTGCATTGCGGTATAAGATCGGGCGAGATGACCCAGGTGATGTTGAGGGCGAGCCGAGCCCCAGGAAGAGGGTTCCCGCGAAGGTGATGTGGTATGCTCCTATAATACCACGGTTGAAACGTTTGTTCCGAAACAAAGAGCATGCCAAGTTGTTGCGATGGCACAAAGAAGACCGTAAGGAAGACGAGATGCTGAGACACCCCGCTGATGGGTCTCAGTGGAGAAACATCGACAGTGCGTTTGGGGAATTTGCAGCTGACGCAAGGAACTTAAGGTTTGGTCTAAGTACAGATGGCTTGAATCCGTTTGGGGAGCAGAGCAGCAGTCATAGCACCTGGCCCGTGACTCTATGTATCTATAACCTTCCTCCTTGGTTGTGCATGAAGCAAAAGTATATTATGATGCCAGTGCTTATCCAAGGCCCGAAGCAACCCGGCAACGACATTGATGTGTATCTGAGGCCATTAGTTGACGAACTTTTACAGTTGTGGTCTGACGAAGGCGTACGTGTGTGGGATGAGTACAAACAGGAGGAATTTGGCCTACGAGCGTTGCTGTTTGTAACCATCAATGATTGGCCTGCTCTTAGTAACATTTCAGGACAGTCAAACAAGGGATACAATGCATGCACGCACTGTTTAGATAAGACTGACAGTATATATTTAGGTAACAAGAATGTGTACCTTGGTCATCGTCGATTTCTTCCAAACAGGCATCCCGTAAGAAAGCCAGGCAAGCATTTCAAAGGTGAGGCAGATAACCGAACGAAGCCTACACGCCCTGATGGTGATGTTATATATGGCATGGTCAAGGATTTGGAAGTAATATTTGGAAAGGGTCCTGGCAGTCTAAATGTTCCGAAAGACGCTAACAAGCGCGTACCCTTGTGGAAAAAGAAATCTATATTTTGGGATTTACCCTATTGGAAAATCCTAGAGGTTCGCTCTGCAATCGACGTGATGCACGTGACGAAAAATCTTTGCGTGAACCTGCTAAACTTCTTAGGCGTGTATGGGAAGACGAAAGATACATCGGATGCACGGCAGGACCAGCAAAGTACGCACGAACGAGACAACCTGAATCCAGAGAAGTACCAAGGTACTGCCAGCTACGCTCTTACCAAAGAAGAGAAGGAGATCTTTTTTCAAGTCCTGAGCAGTATCAAGGTCCCGTCTGGCTACTCGTCGAATATAAAGGGAATAATAAACATGGCAGAGAAAAAGTTCCAAAACCTGAAGTCTCATGACTGCCACGTGATTATGACACAATTACTTCCGGTTGCATTGAGGGGGCTTCTACCGGAAAACGTTCGAGTACCCATTGTGAAGCTATGTGCATTCCTGAATGCAATTTCTCAGAAGGTAATCGATCCAGCAACCCTACCAAGATTATGGGGGAGCTCTTACTATATTGGCCTTCTAAATTTTTCCTCCCATTTCGGCAATCGATGCCAATGGGGGAGAAGTTTAGAGGGTTTAAGGGAATTTGGTGTTATGCTTTAGTTTCGTTCTTAAGCATTTGCCTTTCACGCTCTTGCATCCTTGCTCTTTGTGTTGCATGGTTGCTTAATTCATTATATAAACCCTCGTAAAAGGGATTGTCATCAATTACCAAAATGGGGAGATTGAAAGTGCATGTGTTGCCCCATGCGTGGTTTTGGTAATTAATGACAATCCTTATGGACTAATGGTTGCATTGAGATATCTTTATAGATCTTGTCCGTGAAGAAGATTGGAGTTCATGTGTTGGACTCTAGAAGATTACATGATGATCAATGCTCTATTCAAGGGTTTATATGAAGAATGGTCATCGAGAGTTGAGCTTATTGCAAGCATGGCTTGGAAAATAAGATTGAGTGAACATTGATGTTTATCTCCAAGCCATCACCTATATCAAGAGAAGAAGATAAAGTGCAAGTGGATTCATGAAGACGGAGCTTAGCAAGGCTCTCCCATAATGGTGTATGGGGAGCATTTGGAGAAGTCTTCATCAAGCATGTGCTAGCAAGCACACAATCAAGAAAGGTGTTCCAACTTGAGGGAGTCAAGATCGTCTTCATCTAGCTCAAGTGGAATGCGCAAGGCAAAGGTATAATCTTGATAGGGTTTCTATTTTACCGGTCTCATGGTGTTAGTGGGAGACCGGGTTATAGGATAGACGGCGTACTATCAAGAGGGGCTCTCAAGTGAGTAACTTGATCGCATCTTTGTGGAGAGCTCAAACCTTTGCATACTTGGCATATCATCTTTCTTGGTTCTTATTTGGCTTTTATCCATGTGAGAATTTAGAGCTTGTGTTCATCTCCATACCAAGCTCTAGTTCACCGAAAACGGATTTCGTATTGAAAACTTGTTGCGTTTTCGGTTTTGAGGTTTTGCCGGTTCATCCTCTTTAGAGAGGTTTTACCTTTCTACATTTGGTCTTCTCCTCACATGATGGACTATGATGTTTCTCTGCATAATCTTGAAGTGCTCTTCGTTGCGATTCCAACGAGCCCAAGATCATCGAAATCGGAGTCCGGATGAAAAAGTTATTGCAGTTTTCTTTTTGCTGTTTTCGGGTTCTGGCAAGCCGGCCCACAGGCCGGCCAGTCCGGCTCACAGGCCGGCGGCCTCGGGTGGCAGGCCGGCCCACAGGCCGGCCCAGGCCGGCTGCCTCAGGTGGCAGGCCGGCCCCCAGGCCGGCTTCCCTGGGAACGTGGCCAGCCCCCAGGCCGGCCCCCAGGCCGGCCCCCAGCCCGGCCAGGGCCGGCCTCACAGTTTTCTCCAACGGTCAGTTTTTTGAGGGGACCTATTTAAGGGGTTTCTTCCCCAACGGTTCCCTAGGCTCTTGAGCACGAAAAAGCCCCCCATTGTTGACCTTCTTGAGCTTGGTTTTCTCTCTATTCCTCCATGATTCTTGCCTCAAATTAGAGGGAAAGAGAGAGGAGATCTAGATCCACCATTCCACCAATCATTCTCTCCTCTAAGTGAGGGAAGCCTTTGGATCTAGATCTTGGAGGGATTTGGTGTTCTTCCTTTGTTCTTCCCCTCTTCTCCCCCCATAAGCATTAGTTGCTTTTGGTGGGATTCGAGAGTGAAGGATTTGAGCACTTGTGTTCTTGCCTTTTGCATTTGGTGCATCGGTGTGCTCTCCACGAGGATTCGTGGAAGTTGAAATCTTGTGAACTTATTACTCTTGGGTCTTCGGGCGCTAGACGCCTTTGTTGTGGTTGGACCCTTGTGTGGTCACTTGAAGCCGTTCGGGAGCCCCCAATCCCTTTGTGGGTTGTGCCTCGGATTGTTGTTGAAAGCCGTTCGGGAGCCCCCAATCCCATTGTGGGTTGTGCCCCGGATTGTTGTTGAAAGGCTCCGGATTCCGCCTCGAAGGAATACCGATAGTGGAAGGTGAACCAAACCTTTGTGGTGCGGTTCATCGGAGAAGAGGGTGAAACATTTGTGGTTGTTGAACCATTGTGTCGGTTCACACCTCTCCAACGAGACGTACTCCCTTTCAAGGAGGAACTCGGGAATACATCCTCGTCTCCGCGTGCTTCGGTTATTTCTATACCCGAGCTTTTTTACTTATGCACTTTACATTGTGATAGCCTTCGTGCTTGAAGTATTCTATATTGCTATCACCTTGTTGCTTGTCTTGCTTAGCATAAGTTGTTGGTGCACATAGGTGAGCCTAGTTTATTTAGGTTGTTGGCTTGTTAATTTAAACACCTAGTTTTATTCCGCAATTAGCAAGCCTAAACCGGAAAAGTTTTAATCGCCTATTCACCCCGCCCCCTCTAGGCGACATCCTTGTCCTTTCAGAAGCATGTCCAAGGGCTATGAAACAGAGGAGGTCATAGAGTTTTGTGTTGACTTTATTCCTGATCTTAAACCGATCGGTGTTCCTCAATCGCGCCATGAGGTGAGACTGCGTGGAAAAGGCACGCTAGGAAAGATAGCAACAAGATGTATGGATGGGCATTCTTTAACTCAAGCACACTACACAGTTCTACAAAATTCCAGATTGGTGGCTCCGTATATCGTGAAACACATGGATATTTTACGCTCCCAATACCCGGAGGAGACTAACTTCTGGATTAATGGGAAACACGTGGATACTTTCGGCAGTTGGTTGCGTACACATCTCATTAATAACAGCACTGTTGGACAAGAGCTATACTTGTTGGCCAAGTCACCATCTTCGACTATATTGATTTTCCAAGGGTACGAGATAAATGGGAATACATTTATACTTGTTGGCTAAGTCATTTTAGTTGCAATATTGTTATTTTAGTAGCAAAGTTTTTTTATTAGTGTATAAGAAATTTAAAGTTGTTTGCTATGAATTACAAATTTGCAGTGACATTGAGCTATGGAGGACGACGCCCCCATCATCGACGCCCCCTTCATCCGAGATTTGGAGGAAGAAGACCGGATGCAAGCAATTATATATGCTACGGCTGACGGACCCAATTCCGATGGAGAAGAGAACGACGAAGAAGACGGCGAAGATTTCAGCGCGAAATGTTTGAACGACTCCGGTGAGGGACTTGAGTTACAAAACTTCAGAGACGACGACGACGAAGAAGTGCCGTTAGAAAACTCCGTAGAGAACTCCGGCAAGGTATATATTAAGTCTTGTTGATCACTAGCTAGATGCATTAATTGATTTATATGCGCACTTATTAACGAAACATTTTTCTTTCAGCCCTCTGGATCTACGTCAATCCGTAAATGAGGCCCGGCCCAAGGGTTAAAGCTGCCGGATGGTGCAAAGTTGTCGATCGACGAAGTTAGCATAAAAGGCAAACCGGAGAAACCCGATGGAATCTCCACTAAATATATAGCTCAATGCGGATTTCTTGTAAGGGACATGGTCCCGATCACCGTTGCAGAATGGAATGAGCCGAAGAAAAAAAACATTGGCGCAAAATATGTCGAGCAAAGAATTAAAGAAACCCTTTGGGAGTCGATATTGGGTTCTTTCAGCCTACCGGCAGATCTCCCACAGAGGAGGAAGGATAAAGTCAAGGAGTGGACTCTTAGCAAGATGGCCGAGCAATTCAACAACTGGAAGAAAACATTGTGGAGAAAATATGGGAACCAAACTCCAAATTTCACTGGACATCTAGAGAAGCTAAAAGATGACTGGCCTGAATTTGTGGCGTATAAGAAATCGGCCGTCGCTGTGGCCCGATCGACCCAAAATAAGTTGAATGCTAAGAAGAAGAAATATTTCCATCGTTTGGGCTCAGGTGGCTACAAGACTGCCGTGCCTAAGTGGGAAGCCTATGAAAACGAGCTGCGTAAAAAAGGGATCACTCCACAGACAGATGACTGGCCCGACAGGTCTAAGTTATGGTTGTTCGCGCATGGGGCAGTGTTGGACCCAGACACAGGCTGATTGTTGCACAGGGAAAATGGAAGAAAAGAATTAGAAGAGTCACCAAAAAACTAGTTGACGCAATAGAACTAGTCCGACAGGGAAAATATGTTCCCGATAGAGAGGACGACGAGCTTTCACTCGCCCTCGGGAATAAAGAACACTGGGGACGATGTCGAGGCAGAGGAGGCGGGTTGGTTTTCTTGAAGGGTTTCCGGAGTACGCTGCAACTTATAGAAAGCATTGCAGAGGTAAGAAGAGCGAGGCAGAGAGGTTTACTGCATTAGAACGCTAGATGCATGATGTGATGGAGCAACTGGCCTTAATTACCCAGCAAAGGGAATCTCAGCCACGAGTAGAAGATCATGCAGTCGATGTCTGCCCATCTCAGCGGAAAAGCAGCGTGGGTTCCACGCAGCTACAAGATCTTGCAGTTGATGAACCGTCGGCGGCGCGCTACCCCGTGGATGATATCACGGAGAAGACAAATTGTGAGTTTACATGCGCCAATGAAGAACATTAGTTTTCCGGTGGCGAATGGCTATGCTTTACCACATCAAATTGGATCAACCTTCCATTTTGGTAAGATTCCGGCTGGATTTGCTCGTGTCGGGGTCACGAAAGTTATGTCGGGATTCAACTCAATGCATCTTGACATTCCCGGAGCTGAAAGCGAGAAGACATTGGGAGAAGTCGAACTTGGTATCGTTCTATGGAAGAAGAAATACATCAAGTTTCCAGACTCGGCGCCAAGGCCACCGACTCCTCCGGTTAGAAATTCACCACAGCAAAGTACACCCTCCTCCCCCGACGATTGGGAGCCCACCGCGAGTCCATCGCCCGCGCCGTCCCGTCAGCCGACTGCTGCGCCCACTAGTAATTTGAAAAAGCGGAAGCTGTTCACGTCGTCCCCTGTCAAGAAACGTGCAAAAAAAACCAAAGAAGTCAAGCCTCCTGAGAAGTTAGCTTGTGAGATGACTCAGGAGGAATTAGAAGTGAGCACACGTGAAGAGGCGAGAGCCTTTTTTGAACAGAAAAAAAAGGAAAGACTGGAGGCAAGACTGGACCCCATAAATGAACTTCTGAGGACTATACCAACTGAGGTAAAAGATCACACCGTTGACAACCTATATGACCCTCCACCACCGCACCTTTCAGACTATGAGCGAGGTATTGACAAGATACTTTTCTCACAGATGGAGCAAGATAAAGCGTGCGGGAAAAGAGTTGCCCAGCTCGGAGAACAAGAAGCACAATCGATCGCCCCGCTCATTGTGCCTTCTGAAGGTCAGGAAATCGAGCATGGAGAAGTTGTCATTGGCGACACAGGTTACCCCATAGCGCAGATAACAAGTCAATATAAATTTGAACTCGGGCTGCCTCTGGTCGAAAATCCGAGTGCTCTAACAACACAGTTATATAAATTGCATAACTGGTACATGGCCGCCGCAAAAGAAGGGAAAACCTGTCTCATGGCGGGAGTTAAGGAACAACACTACTTCCGACAATATGGTGTGCAGGTTGAGTTCTCCGAACTTTTTCAGATGTACAATCAACTTGCTCTCGACAAATCTATCATCAGCTGTTATTGTCTGTAAAGCAGGAACCTTTAGTACCGGTTGGTATTACCAACCGGTACTAAAGGTTCTCAGCTGCGCGCGCACAGGTTCGACCTCGTGGAGGGCCTTTAGCACCGGTTGTATATACAGCCGGTACTAAAGGCCCAATAAGTCCGGTATTACCAACCGGTACTAAAGGTTCTCAGCTGCGCACGCGCAGGTTCGCCCACGTGGAGGGCCTTTAGCACCGGTTGTATATATAGCCGGTACTGCCCCTTTAGTACCGATCTTTTAGTACCGGTTGCACAACCGGTACTAAAGGCCCAATAAGTCCGGTACTGTTTGTCTTGTTCTCTACTAGTGAGTAGTTTCTATCGTGCGATTCTTTGCCTGTTACCGTGTCGTCACCCTGACGATGCATCCGGTTGATCTTGGGCTGGTGCAAACACGACATCAGAAAAGAAAAGCTAGACAAGCACACGAGGCGTGACAGATTCAGGAGCACAGCACGTACCCTGACGGTGACGAGGATATTCATGCATCAGACTTATCCCGCCCGCCCGGTGATCAACAGACAAACAAACATCCGAGACACCGTCCATGTTTGGACCCGCCTGACGTGCATGCTCGCAGGGCCCCCCCCACTGTGTCGGCTGGCCACCACGGTTCTCGAATCTCGATCGAACAGCCGAATCCTAAGCACGGCGCGTGCAAATCCTGTACGTTGAGCCTGAGCTGAAGCATCAAGTACATAAGTACTAGCTTGATTATGTGGACGAGTTGCTCTCTCCATCGATTTCACAATGCATGGAAAGCTCGATTGATCAATTTTTTCAGGAGAACGGGCAATGTCCGTTTCGGATATTAAGCCAACATTCAGCTAATTGTGCACCTTCAAAATACTTTGGCGGACCCAGGAATTTGACGAAGCCTGGGCGGACCACAATGCAGCTAATTTTTTTCCGGACAAATGTAGGCAATACAGAGCAAACAATATTTTTAAAACAGTTTAGTTGCGAAAACACGAATATAATATATTACACGCTCACAACACAATCCATGCACTAAAATTTAATACAATAGGAATTAACAAGAAAATTAACAAATTTGTGCTTGAATAACAAGTAGTAAAATCCTTTATCTTGTCTCGAATTTATATTTTTTATGTAGCCTAAAATATAACATATTTCTAACCAAAATTTGGCGCATATAGAGAATATGTATATATTACCTGTATATTTTTGTCGGAATTTTTTGAAACATAAAAGTCCGATTTTTGATGTTTTGGTTTGAAAAAACAAGATCATTGGTGCCAAAACAACTTTCTGCAATTATGCGCATTTCACAATTTATTTCGAAGCTAACAAAATCAATCAATAAATATTTAAAAGGAGAAACAAGACAAATAAAAAAGAAATCAGTACTATGTGTAATAAATAATAGAAAACGAAATAATATGTGGCAAATTAGAACCGAAGTAAAACGTGACAAACTATAAAATCTCTTCGCCGGACGAGCAACTGGACAAGAGTTTCGAGAGTCAGCCAGTCAGGTGCGTTGGGGAACGGAAACACGAGGAGCATCGGGCTGGTCGCTTCTTTTGCCAGGACTATTTCCTCGCTCGCGGACTCTTTTCTACTGTGAAGTACAGCCCAACACTGTCCAACCCCATGGTCTCAGAATCCATCAAGCCGAGCGTTTTGCCCCTAGCAATATTCCATTTGGTCGCTGTAATTTCTACCGTATACGATGCGAGCGGGAGTGAAGCCCGGGCAAGCGCCCGGGCAGCCGGGACGCTGAGTCCGCCCAATTCAACCGCATATGGCTCTTTCGCTAAAATGTCAATGGAAAACAAAATCGAGTAAACTATTTAAGCAAGTTTTATAAAATTACACGAGAGATGACGTACGATGGTACGCTTCGACCCGTTTTGGATGAACGTAGCCACGTAGGTCATGCATGACAGGTGGAACGAACAAAGACTGAACTTCTAGTATTTCAACGCTCTGACCGCTGCACCTCAATCCGCCGGCCGCTCCAGAACGTTCGGCTGGCTGGTTTCAACGCCAAAGGGGAACCTTCTATTCTACGCGAAATTGAACGTCAGAAAACGACCGTCGCCGTCGGAATCATATCCCACGCGGCCCGCGCCAAGATCAAGTTTGCCACTGTCTACAGGGATCAGCGACCGTTTAACCAACCAACCAGCTAGCCAGCCAGCCGTCTGACGGCGATTGCTGCCATCACTGCTGCCGCCGCCGCCGCTGCCGCGCTGCTCCGCCTCGTTTTGACCAAACGTCTGCCGGAGCATTCGTCTTCCCGGCGAAAACCTGCACCATGGCTAATGGCCGGCCCGGGCACACGCATGTGGTGTGGCTGGCGATGCCACGCATGTTGGCATGGCAGCGCGAGGTGCCAATCGGTTGGAGCTTTGTCGGCGTCGGTTGGTTGGCGGTCAACTTGTCATGCACGGCGAATGCATGCGCTGAGCCGATGAGCATTGTACAGGATCAACCTCCGCGATCTCATGTCGCGTGCCAGACAAACGAACGAAACGAATACTCAATGTCTGGAGGATTTGAGCCGTACACGGAAAAGGTTCGGAACTGAATATACTCCCTCCGTTTATAAAAGGATGTCTCAATCATTCTCAAATTTGCATGTATGTAGATATAATTTAGTGTATAGATACATACATATTTGAGATAGGTTGAGACATCTTTTTGTGAACGGAGGAAGTAGATCATTTGTTTGTTAACTCCACTTGGCTTTCTTTGGTTTAACTCTCCCCAGGGTAACACCTTGTGTTGTGGTTGACTTGTACTTAGAATGTAGTACGAACCACGGCAGTGTGCAGATAGAATCAATATAAAGTAAGATTGCATCTGAATGAATCATCTCAGACTACCACATACATGCCACCTAAGTAAAAAAAATGATGTGGCAGCTAATTAATATGGAGAGAGACAAATAAAGTAACATAGGTAATTACCGTAACATCACACACCCCAATGCAAAATGAGTCTACAACCTAATAAATGTTATCATGCATGACACCACAAATAAGTGACTACCCACTATGGAGTTAGACTAGTCACAACGTGGAGTAACATAAGGTAGTAACATGCATATGATACTACTTTATGTTACTAACTCCACAATGGGTAGTATCATAGATGTAGTAACATAGAGAGTTTCATTTATTATTTTGTGGGATCTATACTAGTACTTAACTATGTGGTCTATTTGTGGCATGTAGCAATATGAAATTTTATTTGTTAGTATGTAAGGATAAATACAAGAACACATACAAATGTATGACGTCTTATATTCAGCAATTAAATCCAGGCCACATTTGTCTAGGAAATTCTCATCTCCTACCATCTACGAATAATCAGCACAAACACACGACCAGCAGCAAATATATTAGCAGGTCAGTAGCAAAATATATTACTCCATTCATTCAAATTAGCAAATCGGTAGCAAACACACAGCCAGCAGCGCCAAATATATTAGCAAATCAGTAGCAAATACATTAGCACTAGCAGCCAATTTCAGTTTACACTCAGCAGTTAAGTACAAAGCATTAGCAAATTCATACAAATCCAGGCCGGAGCCCCGAGGTACATGTGAAGTGGTGGAAAGGGATTAGCGCAGGAGCTCGTCGGGGCGCCGGAGGACTGTTGGCGTGGTGAGGTCGCCGGCGGCCGGACTTGTGCCAGCCCAGCGCGCGAGCCGGATTTGGCCATGATTCATGTGTGCCGCCGGCGGGAGGAGCGGTGGGCAGAGATGCATGGAGGATGGGATGGAGGCGGCGGCTGGGCAGAAGTGCAGGAGAGCGAAGAAGAGGACTCGGTCGGGGAGAGATCGAGGATGCGCACGGGGTTGTTTTGGCCTTTTTTTTTTGTCGTAACCTGCGCTATGATACGGTATCCACTCATGTTACCGTAACCTTCTCTCTCTTCCTTAATTGTCCACCACGTCAGCGTTTTTGCTGAGCTGGAGATTATGTTACCGCTTATGATACTAGCGTTGGGGCTAGTCTTAGTAACATAGGGTAGTAACATAAGTATGTTACACGGAAACCCCAAACGTAGGCCGAGCTATATGGCTCCGGCTTTTTAAATTTTTCGAAATCTGCACTTTTGAGCTTCCAAAAAATCGAAACAAAAATTCTGAGTGGAGATAATGGTGAGATCTACAGTTGTGCAAAATCTCAACAAAAAATTCGTAATATTTCGGCCTGGGCAAGTTTTCAAATTTTTGAATCTCGACACTGTTCACTATTCAGAACTGCAAATTTGTCTTTTTTGCCCAGACCAAAATATTATGAATTCTTCACTGATATTTTACACAACTATAGATCTCAACATTATCTTCACATTTGTTTCGATTTTTTTGACAAAGAAAAGTGCAGATTTAAAATAAAAATAAAAAACGAGAGTCATATAGCTCGGCCTCCATATCGCTGCACTCGTATGTTACCACTCAATGTTACTCCCCACTATGAGTAGTCTCATATACAAAGGACCCACCACCTTAAAAATTACATAAATAATGACTTAGTCATGTAGGAAATCTCATACAGTCTAAGCCAATGGTAATATATACTCCCTCCGTATCAAAATATAAGACTCTCTATCTACCTTCTGCACACATGTCACTACCAGGAAACAGCTAATCACCGGCGTGGCGTTTTTGGGATCACCGGCGAGAAACACCCACGCCGGTAACTTCACGCCAGTGCTATTTGAGATCACCGGCGAGTATGCGGCCACGTCGATGATTATTTGGGATCACCGGCGAGTGTGAGGCCACGCCGGTGATGCCTTGGATTACCTGGCGAGGGGCGCCACGCCAGTGATGGCTATTATGGAAATTAAAAAACACAGCACTAATTTAAAAGTTGACAATTACCAGCATAATACACAGAAACAGAATCATGAAAATTAACAGAAATAGTACTGGCAATAGGTGCTCGCCTCAACAAAGTTCTTACTAGTCAACTTATTTCTAACTAACTATACTAGATAGAGCTAGCTAGTCACTTAGGCTCTGGATCACCTCAGGCTCAGCCATGTAGTCATTATCATCTCTAGGGTCATGATCCTCGGACTCGGAACTGGAGGAGACTTGTGGTCCCCTACACATGAAGTACGTCTCGTCGTGGTTATGATCGAGAAAGAAGGTGCACCTATAGGTAGGTTGCATGCCGTATGAATCAACAAGTTGTGTCCAACGAGCACCATTGAAGTAAATGCGGCTTTCAGAGTTCGTACACAGAAGTCTGAAACTCCGAGTGGGCAGCGTCATCTGTACCAAGTTGACCTCAAATGTCCTATGGTGAGTGAAGGCAACACCCACATGCTCCAAAAAGTCACGTCTAGCCTTGCACGAGATGTTCTGCGAGAAACAAGAATTAGATATTAGTGTTATTATAGACCAACACTCGAATAGATAGTGCTACGAGTTTGAATCACTGGCACATGCATGGATGAAACATATATGTTTACCAACAACTATCAACAAGAAAGGTAGGCTCAGAACATGTCGAAGTTAAACATACCAGATGAGTTTCAACATCCCATGGCAGAACAACGCCAAACTTCTTATTCATGCAGTAGGGATAGCCACAATCCTCACACGGATTCATTTTGCTGCTTAATATACATATAACAACATTAAAAGAGTGCATTACACAAGAAGTAGTCTAAACATGAACTAGAATACAACAAGTTGCAAATTATACATGAACTAGACAAAAGTATTCATGCATATCACGAAGCTCACAAGCACCATCCACAAAATTTGAATCATCGGCATTTCAAAAAAGAAAAAAGTAAACAAAAATGCTTTAGAGTTGTGCCTCATAGTTAAATTGGACACATAAATTCCACGGATGGTGCAAGTGAGCCAAGCAGGATGCACAAGTAGTATATTCGTGCATATCACAAGGCTCATTTGCACCACCCCAAAATCGTGCCACAAAATTTGAATCATCGGCATTTATGAAAGACAAAAGTAAATAAAAATGCTTTAGAGTTGTGCCTCATATTTAAATTGGACAACATAAATTCCAGAGATGGTGCAAGTGAGCCTAGTAGGATGCACAAGTAGTATATTCATGCATATCACAAGGCTCACTTGCACCACCCAAAATCGTGCCACAATATTCGAATCATCGACATTTACAAGAGACAAAACTAAACAAGCATGAGATGTATCAGCTAACTACACATCTAAATCAACTAACTAGACATCTAAATCATCAAAAACTACACATTTTAATCATCTAAAACTACACATGTTAATCATCTAAAACTAAACATGTTAATCATCTAGAACTACACATTTTTATCATCTAAAACTATACATGTTAATCATCTAGAACTATACATGTGAATCATCTAAAAGGACTAAATAATCTATACATCTAAATCATCTAACTAAACTCACCGGTGCGGTGGAGGCCGGGATGGAGCGAGGTCAACGCGGGCGGGGACGGGGAGCGAGGAGAGGTCGTCGCGGGTGGGGACGACGCGAGATGGACGGAGGCGGCAGCAGGGAGCGAGAGGATAGGCGGCGGCGGGGAGCGAGAGGGGAGGCGGCGGCGATGCGGCGTGCGGGAGGCGGCGGCGATGCAGATTTGGAACCGTGAGGGGTTGAGATGCAGATTTGGAACCGTTGTTTTGTGAGAGAAGAGGCGCGACTACACATGTATACATATTTTTTTAAGTGGATAGATAGTAAAATTTAAAAACATTGAAATGGGAAATATAATGGATTAAAGTCCCACTACAATACGATATTACATATGCAAAAGTAGTAGTAGTTCATCTACAACATGGATTTAAGTCCCATTACAATACGATATTACATATAAAATTAAAGTCACTTCTTTATCACGGTCTTCTTTCTCTTCTTCGTAGCAGTTGATCTTATGAAAGGATTGAATTTTTTGGAAGAAGGTAATGTGGTTCTGCTTCTTCTTGTGGTGTATGGCTCGTCGAAGTCGTCTTCTTCTTTAGGATCGTCGAATTGGTGAAAGGATCTTCCTTAGTCTCGACCTCATCAAGCCCAATGATACTCCTTTTGCCTCTCCTCATGACTACACGGCCCGGCCTTGTCGGGTCTTTTATGAAAAAATATTGGGCCACATCCTTAGCAAAAACCCAGGGTCGTTTTCTGCGGTGATTCCTTTCACATTGCTCTGTGCACCATGGGTTGCGCTTCGGGTATAGTCATGGTAACGAAACCATGATCTTCATAGTCGATATTCTTTGCCCACCTGACGCGGAACATCGCCACCTTATAGTCTCCCGAGTAGTCAAGTTCCCAGATTTCTTCGATCCTTCCGTAGTATGTTCGTTTCACACCACTGATCTTTGATTCCATAGTTACCCCAGAGTTCTGGTACACACTATTTTTGTCTTTGGCCCCCGTATATTATGTGAATCCGCTCATATCATACGCTTGATAAGACATGACATTGTGTGCGGGGCCTTTTGATAAGGTGTATATAGTCTCTGCATTTTCATCATCCACTGGCAATGGATTACTCCAGACGGTCTTCTTTAACCAGACCGCGAAGCACTGGTAATGCTCTTTACTAATCTTGTCTTCCGTCCTTGTATGCCCAAGAAGTGCATACGCTTCAATTATTGTCAATTTATGCTTCTCCAACCAATCATCCAGCACATTCACGTGTTGTAAGTAAACCGTGTGCGCTCGTTCAAAGTCGTCATATCGGTTTAAATGGCCCACATGCAACACCTTCTTTAGAGTCGAGTGATCAGACCCACAAAGCTTGTCAAAGTGCTTATTGGCGGGCACACCAACAGGATTATTGACGTCCATGTAGTTGTTGCAGAAAAAGATGCACTCCTCAGTTAGATATCCCTGAACGATGCTTCCATCCGGATGTGCCCTGTTATGAACGAAGCCCTTTACCCACCCATTCAGCCTTTCAAACGGGAACATGTTGCACAGAAAAGCAGGCCCGAGATCTTCGATCTCAGAAACAAGATGGACAAGCAGACGCAACATCACATCGAACATCGAAGGCGGGAAGTATATCTCAAGCTCACATAGTATAGTCACGATATCTTCTTGTAGCCTTTTGAGACGCTTCTTACTGATACACTTTAGAGATATAACGTCCAAGACATTACAGAGGTCAAGGAGTGTGTCACGGACATGCTTGTCCATTACACCTCTAAGTGCAACTGGAAGTAACTATGTCATCATCACCTGACAGTCATGAGACTTCATCCCATTGAACCTGTGTTTCTTCATGTCTAGATATCTGCGTATGTAGCCCGAGTACCCGGTTGTTACTTTGATGTCGTAAAGACACTCAAAACCTTGTTTCATCTCCGCTGGATTAAGAGTGAAGCAAGCGGGGGGAATATGCTCTTTGGTTTTCGTCCCCTTTTGGCTCATGACAGCTGTCTCCCCTGTCTCGTGATCTAATTTTTTTTTCTTTGATACATGAAGATCTACCCTGAGGTCTAGTTCTTCCAAATCTATTCTTGCCTTTGGTCCATCTTTACCCTTTTCCGGCATCATGAACATTGTGCCCAACATACTCTCGGTCACATTCTTAATGATATGTATTGAATCAAGAGAATGTGGCGTATCAAGAAGTGGCCAGTAGGCCAAGTCCCAAAAAACAGACTTCCTTTTCCATGTTTTGCAAAGAGGCTCGGCTGCCTTTCATTTCTTTCCCGACAAAGGGCACTCCTTCCAATTGTTCAACATTTCAAGAATCTCTGTTCTTTTTCTCGGACGTGGCGGTCCTCGGGTCTCAACTGTATTGTCGAACATATCTTTTCTTTTTCTCCACTCGTCATTCGGGTCAAGCCACCTCCGATGACCCTGGTACACGGTTTTATAGGACCCCAATTTTGATCGCTGGCGGTAAGCTGTCTCGTTCATACACTTGGCACATGCGTAGTGTCCGTGGCACACGTGGCAAGACACATACCCTAAACCCGGAAAGTCTTGTACCGTCGTCAGCAACACAACTCTCATATTGAAATAATCTTGTTTGTAGGCGTCCCATGTACGAACACCTTTCTTATCCCATAACGTGTCTAGCTCCTCCTTTACCAGCTACATGTACATGTTGATATCACTACCTGATTGTGTTGGCCCTTCGATTAGCATAACCATGTGTATGTATTTTCTCTTCATGCACAACCAAGGGGGCAAGTTGTACATCCATACAAACACGGGCCACGTGCTGTAATTTGTTCTCTGGTTGCCAAACGGATTTAGTCCATCCGTACTAAGGCCCAACCTCAGGTTCCTTACCTCATCCCCGAACTCATTGTTCATATAGTCAACCTTTTTCCACTGCAAACCATCCGCTGGGTGTCTCAGCGTGTTATCACTTACTTTTTCCTTTGTCCTATCCTTGTGCCAACACATTAGCTCTACTTCTTTCTTGTCCTGGTAATAGCGTTGCAAACGAGGAATGAGAGGAAAGTACCATACAACCTTCTGAGGACTCTTCTTTCCACACTTGTAACAGGAGTGGCCGCACACTGGACACACTATACTATTCACGTGCTCGTTCCGATAGATGATGGAATCATTGATGCACGTGTGATATCTAGTGTGCGGCAAATCAAGAGGGCACACGACTTTCTTAGCCTCTTCGACACTCTGAGGCAATTTGTCCCTTTGGGTATCAAATCGTGCACATACTCTAAAATCATATCGAGGCATTTATCGGTGGCTTTTGTTTTTGCCTTTATGTCAAGAAGTTTAACCGTCACGTCCAGATGGTTGTGGTCGGGACTGCTACCTTCGTACAAAGGAGTTTTTGAGTCTATCGACAGTTGCTCCAACTTCTATGCCTCCCTACACGCAGCACGTTCATTTGTCGTCTGCTTACGAAGCAACTCTTGAAGATATGGGTCTGATACGTCTCAAACGTATCTATAATTTCCGATGTTCCATGTTGATATTATACCAATTGTTACATGTTTTATATACACTTCATAGCATTTTTATGCATTTTCTGGGACTAACCTATTAACAAGATGCCACAGTGCCAGTTCCTGTTTTCTGCTGTTTTAGTATTCCAGAAAAGCTAGTCTGAAAATATTCTCGGAATTGGACGAAACTTGGACAGAACCTCCTATTTTTCCAACACGAAGACAGAGTCCAGAGGAGACACGGAGGGGAGCCACGTGGCGCCCACACCATGGGGCCGTGCGGTCCCCCTGCCGCGCCGTGGGGTGGTGTGGGGGCCTCGTGGCTCCGCAGCCGCCGCCCTTTCGCCTATTGATTCCTCCCGACGCGAAAACCCTAAATACCCGAGCCATTATCCACGAAAAGATCCAGAGACGCCGCCGCCGTCAACCCTAGCTCGGGAGGGTTCAGAAGCTCTTCCCGGCACCCTGCCGGAGAGGGGAATCATCACGGAGGGCTCTACATCACCATGCCTGCCTCCGGAGTGATGCGTGAGTAGTTCATCCTTGGACTACGGGTCCATGGCAGTAGCTAGATGGTTGTCTCTCCACTTTATGCTATCATGTTTAGATCTTGTGAGCTGCCTATCATGATCAAGATCATCTTATTGTAATGCTACATGTTGTGTTTGCTGGGATCCGATGAATATTGAATACTATGTCAAGTTGATTATCAATCTATCTTATATGTTATTTATGATCTTGCATGCTTTCCGTTACTAGTAGATGCTTTGGCCAAGTAGATGCTTGTAACTCCAAGAGTGAGTATTTATGTTAGATAGTGGGTTCATGCCTCCGGTAATCTGGGAGAGTGACAATAACTTCTAAGATTGTGAATGTGCTGTTGCCACTAGGGATAAAATAACCGATGATTAGCTTAAGGGTACGCCGTTAGGTCTAATGCATTTGTTTACTTTACGCACATTACTTAATGCAATTATCCGTTGCTTGCAACTTAATACCAACGGGGAACTCGGTATGACAACCTGGCGGTGGATTATTAGTCATAGACGCTGTTGGAATAACGGTCTATGTATTTTGTCGTAATGCCTCAAGAGAGACGCTGTTGTAATTTGTTTACTTTACGCATGATGCATGTAAAATGCATACATGAACTTTGCACTATATTACTTATATTCCAATCATATTTGCATCATATAAGGGTTATATCAATGTTTTATAATGATTTTTGGAATATTTCATGATTTTCCTATTTTTATGGAATTAACCCTGCGCAAGCAGAAAACCCTATTTTTCATATTTTAATGTTTCAGGGACCCAAACGACGTCCAAATGACCTGGAAATTTACGAGCATCAGTTTTTGGAAGGAAGAAGACTTGGGAGCGAATGAAGCGAACAAGCGGAGGCCCGGCCCAAAAGAGGGTGGCCCACGCGGCCAGGTACCTGGGCCACGTGGGACCCACCATCTGGAGCCTCGAGGCTCCGTTGCCGTCGATCTTTTCGCCCACGACTCCGTCTTGACCTAAAACCGACTATAAAAATAGTCCCCGACGCCCTTCGGAAAGGAGCGCGCAGAAACACCGAAACAGAGACCTGGAGCTGCAGATTGGAGGGGGAAAACTCCGGCGGGGCGCTGCCGGCGTGGTCTCCATCTTCTCCAACGACTTCTCCACCGTCTCCATGATGAAGAGGGAGTAGTCCACCTCTGGACTATGGGTTTGTGGAAGTAACTTATGTATCTCTCCTCTCTCTTGAGCTTCACTAATTAGTACCGTATGAGCTGCTGAACATGATTACGGTCATCTATGTAATACCTTTGTGGTGGATCTTTTTATGAGTTAATATATGTTTGAGATTGCAATGGTTTTGTTTCAGTTATGAAAGTAGATGCATATTATGTACCCCGTTCTTATTTACTTGTCATGATCAAGCATGTTTATGAGAGCGTGTGAGGGGGAACGTGTGCATTAGTTGGAGTAACGGGGGGTGGCTAGTGCAGTGAACGTGAGAGAAAGTTCTGCGATCCACTTGGGTATCTCTACCTTACTTTGTTGCCTCACTAGGGATAAAAAGAAATACCATGCTACCGGAGTGTGGGTGTGACCATTGCCACTACTCCATGACTAGATCTAGCATGTTCTTATTTTAACTTCATGTCATGATACTTATTGCTATACTCTGAGTTATCTTAATTACTGAGGTGTTATGATTTAGTTCGCATCTTGGTGGAGTATAAGAGAGACTAATAACCAAAAGGTCTCTATGTTAGGACGTGATGCCCATATAATTATAACTTGTCATTAAACTGTTGTGTTGCAATCTCATATGTCAACTCTAGTGTTCCATTGTCTACCACTTTATTAAAGAGAGAGTGCATTTGTGAAACCATGAACCCCGGTCCATTTTTAATCATAAGAAACACCTTTCCAACACTTTTACCACTTTTCCATTTTCTGCCATTTAAAAATCCGAAAATACAAAAACACTTTTACATCTTGCATTCATCATATAAAACCCAAAAATATCATTTATCATTGCTACCACCATCCTTGCATATTTATTTACCACCATTGCATATTTATTTCTTGTTTGCATTGCATATTATCTTGATATCATTCTCACACCTTGTGCTTGACAACCACTAGGTGAGGTTGAGGACCAAAACATTTACTTTGTTTTGTAGGTAACCAAAAGAAGGATAGGAAAGATAAATCTTCACTACTGATTCCCCGAGAGTTCGATATTAAACCCTCGAGTCACCCCTCGTGGGGAAAACACGTCTTCCACTTACTACACACTCTGCACTTGGAGTCTCAACCTAACCCATATTCTTTTGACGCAGGTAACTACGTCAGGGTATCAAGACTGTTTTCTGGCGCCGTTGCCGGGGAATCATTGCTGAAAGGTTTATCCAAGGGTCCCCTGCACTAGCTCTGTTTTCTGGCGCGGGTTTATCCAAGGATATCTCACCAAGTCAACTTCATCACCAACTTGTGCTAACACCTAAGCTTGGGGAGGTTGCACCTACGTGAGCATCATCTTATCCATCTTTACCTTCAAAGCAATTTATCTTGTTTTGTCATTGTCTTGCATTTTAAGTTCGGTTTGCATATTTATTTTCAGTTTTGCATTTTGTGTTGCATTTGTTATTTCGGTTTGCATTGTTTAGTATCATTTTATTTTCAGTTTTCATCTAAAAACAAAAACCCATAAAAACTAGTGTTGTTTTTAATATGTATGCTAAGCTATGGAGAAAGGTTATGTCAAAACTATGGGAGCTTACTATGAATACCGATCAACCAAAGAAGGAAATAGAATGCTTGAATTGCTTGAACATCTCAATGATATGGCCACTGAGTTTTGTGAATTACATAATATAACTTGCTGCTTTAGAAAAGACTATAAACACTCTCTCTATCAATGTAAGTATAATAGTGATCCTATTATTGCCTTATCAAGAGTGTAAATTTGCATGCCATGATATAGAACAAGTTGAGAAATATATTGCTTATGTTGCAGCCCATGAGATAGACTTTCTTATTGATAATTTTTTTGCAACTAGTCATGAAGCTCGTGTAATGAAAGGACACATTTCTATTCTTCTCCAACTTTGCAAAAAGGAATTTAGTGATAATGTTTATGTTAAAGAAAGAATTCTTGCTTCCATGGAAAGTACTAATATTTTGCAGGAAGAGGATGATGAAAACATAAGCTTGGAAGAGGAAGTATGTGAAGAGGAGATTGAAATGGATGTGCTCCAACCTAAGCTTGGGGAAGAGTTGGATCTCCCAACTTCACCATCAACATTTGATAATAGCACTCAAACTCAAAAATCTTTTGTTATTTATGAGAATCCATGTTATGATGAGTGTCAAACTGAAAATTCTATGGTCCTATATGATAACCCATGCTATTATGATGAAACTAATAATGCTCCTTTACTTTTCAATGCTACTAGTGAACTTATTGATGATAATGAGGAGTGTTGCTTAAATATGCTATATGATAATGCTTTAGATGATGGTCCTATGCTTATTGATAATCCTCCATGTTTAGTTGTTACTATTATGTGAGGATAAAAATGATATACTTGCTGTTTGTGATGGTACTCTTACTCATGAGAGTCCTACTTTGTTCTTGATTCTCCTATTACACCATAGAGGAGAAATTTGCTTATGTTGAGAAATACTTATGTGGTTTGCAATTATCTTTAGTTCCAAATCTTTGTTGCAACCATGATATTAAACTTGATATTGATCTTAATAACTATTTTGAAAGAGGGAAGCATGCTAATGAATTCCAAATAAATTTAATGATCCTCTTTATGTGCCTAATTATCTAAGTTGAATGATTCTTGTGGTTATATGGTTGAATTTATTTCTACTACTTGCAACTATTATGAAAGAGGAGGTGATAAGAACCCTCTTTATGTTACTAATAATTATATGCTGCAAGTAAATATTGTTAATATGCATTGGGAAACTTCTATTTATGGTGATTCATTCATATACAAAATGCCAATGCATAGAAAGAAAGTTAGACTTCGTTGTTATTACTTTTGTGTTTTGTTTTTCTCTCAACTAGGGTTCAACTTGACTATTATTTTGATTGGTTTGAGAACACCATGGGATCCTGGTATTATGCATGAACACTTCCAAGGAAGAGGGACACATCAAAGTTCAAGCTCCCTCATGAGCTTCGTCCACAATAAACATCAAGTAAGAAGCCTAGCTACATGGCTATAAAGAAAGCGCTTTACGGGAGGCAACCCGGTTGTTTTTATTTGTGATTTTCTTTGTGTCCTCTTGCTGTAACAAGAGACTTTGTGTTTAGTTTAGTTTCTGGAATTTTTAATAAAGTGCCAAGTTTTACTCATTTTGGTTTGAAGAAGTTGCTTATAGCGTTCGGAGATTTTATTCCTGCACGAATCTGTGCACGGTATGATTTTTAATTCTTATTCTGTAACTCCGAATGAGCTCATATTTGAACTGTAGTTGCAACTTTTCATCCTCTGTATGCATGAATTTTTCGGAATTTTTCGACAAAGTTAAGTAGGGTAGAAAAATACGTTTTGCTGCTGCTGTTTTTCTGGACAGATTCTGTCCCATTTTGTTTGATGCATGCTTTGAACTTTTAACTTGAATCTTTTTGATCCAATTGAGTTTATGAGTAGGCATACAACATTATACACTTTCTGGACATTCATATGAATTTTTGTTCAAGGATTATATGCAGCAAGAAATTATTTGTTTATCACTACTAATGCACCCCACAGAAAAGAAATGGGAGAAACGGTGTTTTGAAGTTTTTTCACAGGATTAGAGGAGATGCACCAAGAGCTATCCAAGGATGGTGAAGACCATAAGCTTGGGGATGTGAAGACAACCCCACTGGACCTACACACTCTTGGTTTGCACACATCTAACTTCTGTTTTTCGATCGAAACACTTTATCGCATAAACTTGGAGCGTCTTTTTGTTTGTTTTGATTTGATTTTTATTTTGTGAGACCATGATAACACTCAAGAGCAGGGGCTCACTCTAGCACCTCTCAATGTGGAAGTAGGGTATCGATCCGCAGGAGCAAGAAGGAAAAGTTATCTATTCCCTACAACTAAAGTGTCACAAGTTTTAGTTGATTATGCACTAAACAAGTTTAAAGAACAAGATGGTTGATTTAATGGATGGAAGTTTAACGTAACAAAACAAGAATGTAAAAGTATCCCAATCCTCTTCAATGCAAGAGGAAAAGACAAATGTTTTCTCTTATAGGAACAATGGACATGGGTTCATGGGTTCACTCAATCCTCTCTCCATCTATGGTGATTATCATGTTATAGATAAAAAGTACACACAATTGTCATGCTTTAATGGTAAACTTCTATGACGGCTACATGTCCTAAAACACATAGTTGAAAGAAGTACTCATTTGTGTTGTTAGGTCACCCTCGTAAGGCTAGCGTGGTTGCTGTCACTCCCACATCATACTCTTCCTTTTTACCCCAGATAAAGGATGTTGGGCTGTATTTCACATGTCACTCAATACATATGCCATTGTCACATCGTCCATCCCGTACCTACATATATCATACTTCATAATGGACAATATTCTAAACACTAGTGCAATGATTGATATTTCGTGTGCATGACCACATCTCTCTCATCTATCCACACTTGGTGGTGTCAATCACCTCATGACAAGGATAAACAAGGCATTATGCATAAATCAAACCATCACATGTATCATAGAATATCTCCAAAGTATGACAAACCATAGAAATCCCAACATGACGGTAAATGCATAACATAATATCATCTCATACCACAATATCCACCATAGGAATTACAAAGATAGTTCCATAATCATGCAAGGCACATCATATGGACTTCAACAATGATCATACATAGAGAGATTGGATCAAGTTTCCACCACAAACCCAAAGTCCAGGGGGTGGACTAGTCCCCCTTCATCATGGTAATGATGGTGGAGAAGTTGGAGAAGATGGAGATGATCTTGCTGTAGATGTTGATGATGAACACGCCGGAGGGGGGTAGAGCCCTCCGGAGGTGATTCCGGCGCCGTTTCCCCCCTCCGATCTTTTCCGGCGGCAGCCTTCTGACTCTCTGTTTCGTGGTTTTGTGTTTCTCCGCCGCCTCCTCGCGAAACTCCTCGGGGGACTATTTTTATAGACGTTTTTAGGTCAAGACGAAGCCACGGAGACGAAAACGGACGGCATCGGAGCCACGAGGAATAAAAGAGGTGGTGCCACACGGCCAAGGAATCTTGGCTCGTACTTCCTTTTTCGCGGATCCTTGGCTCGTGCGTCTTCTTATTTCCAAATATTGGGCCCCGTAAAATATTAGGTCATTTGGACGTCGTTTGGTCCCTGAAAGTCAAAAACATGGAAAAAGGGGTTTTCTGGTTCTGCAGGGTTAATTCCAAATAAATGGGGAAACTGTGAATTATCCCCTAAAATCATTATAAAACATAAATATAGCCCATATATGATGCAAATAAGTTGGAATATCAAGTAATAAAATGTAAAGTTCATGTATGCATTTTACATGCATCAACATCCCCAAGCTTAACCCATGCTCGTCCTCGAGTATGAAGGTGATAAAACTAACATGGACTTTGCATTTTAATACTACCAAAGGATATCAAAGATGATTACTATTGCTACATAAAGTCAAATGATTCATTCTCAAAGGAGTAGCAATATACAAGATAGATTATAAAGTGATATCAAATATTCAATGAAAGGATGTTCAATGATAATTCACAAAGTGTAGCATAGAAGAAAGTACTATGGACCAAATGTATGCATAATGAAAAGTAAGAACATCCTATAATCGCCATAGAGTATTCATGAAAATCTGAATATAAAAGGTGGACACTTTGGAAAGATATATAAATGAGTAGAGGTAAAGCATGAATAAGTTTCATCTAACTTCCAAACTCTTCTACTTAAGTTAATGATTGCAATGTGGTAATCCTTGGTGTCAAGCTCTCATTACCCCTATCATAGCATCTTGAATGATTAAAGTTTAAAGTGAAAGCAAATATGAGTAGTATGCTTGACAAAGTATAGGTTGAATGTCTCATGCCCCTTGAATACAAGTACCTACACCATGGTGTTACTCAACTTGGGAAACAAAGTAATTCAAGTTAAATATCATTGTAAGTAATAATAGCATCATTAAGAACGTCAACTGGGATACCTCTTGTCCCAGGATATGGAACAAGCCCATATCAAAATGACAAGACAAACAAACAAAATGAACAATCTCAACACCCTTTTTATTTACCATTGGTATAGCTTTTTATTATAAGGTGTATCACTGACGGTTCACCATAGTATGTAAGTAAATTTCCACCATGAATGATGCATGGCTTAGATTAGCGGCCCAGGCGTCTCTCTAACCATTTATACAAACTCATTTAAACTTGCTTTGTCTCCACATTTATTTCACCCATGATAAGCATCCATAAACAAAAGTACATGATATCAACTAAATAAAATGAAGAGCATGTTGAAAGCTTGCCATGTGACAACACATATGAGCTAACTCTCAACCCAAGACATTTGTCAAGCCCAAAACATCATAATTTTAATCACAATGGGTCATGTTTATTTAATGCAATAAAAGTAAAGTGTGCATCAAGTTCGTGAGAGCTCTATAACCAACTTTTCCCATGACAATCAACAACATAAGAATTTTCATTCAGAGGTATAGATAACACAAATATCATGATAAACATACTCGGAATAGCATAAAGCTAATAGGTAGATATGGTGGACTCACTGGAAAAACTTTGGTTGAAGGTGTTGGAAACAAGTTTTTACTTGTTGGAATTTTTGGGCTAGCAAGAGGGAGAAAGTTGACCGTCTAAATGCATGCATGAGTGTCCATAGAACTAACCAATCCATGTTAAACAAAGTAAAGTAACATTCAGCATCAAAACATGAATAAAATATATCTCTTGATAAAACACTTGCATATTAACACTCATTAACAAAGCATATGAATCATGCAACTATATGTATCTTTTTGAATCAACTTAAACATCCCTTTCCCAATCTTTTAATAGCATCCAACTTAACTCAACCCATATTTCCAGTAGCTCTTTCATATATAAATGATCGTGTGGTGGTCTCACAAATAAAAATCAAACCAAAATAAAAACAAACAAAAGACGCTCCAAGTTTATGGGATAAAGTGTATTGATCGAAAAACAGAAGTTAGACGTGTGCAAACCGAGAGTGTGTAGGTCCAGTGGGGTTGTCTTCACATCCCCAAGCTTATGGTCTTCACCATCCTTGGATAGCTCTTGGTGCATCTCCTCTAATCCCTGTGAAAAAACTTCAAAACACCGTTTCTCCCATTTCTTTTTCTGTGGGGTGCATTAGTAGTGATAAACAAATAGATTTCTTCCTGCATATAATCCTTGAACAAAAATTCAATATGAATGTCCAGAAAGTGTATAATGTTGTATGCCTACTCATAAACTCAATTGGATAAAAAAGATTCAAGTTAAAAGTTCAAAGCATGCATCAAACAAAATGGAACAGAATCTGTCCAAAAAATAGCAGCAGCAAAACGTACTTTTCTACCCTACTTAACTTTGTCGAAAATTCCGAAAACATTCATGCATACAGAGGATGAAAATTTGCATCTACAGTTCAAATATCTGCTCATTCGGTGTTACAGAATAAGAATTAAAAATTATACCGTGCACAGATTCGTGCAGGAATAAAATCTCCGAATGCTATAAGCAACTTTTTCAAACCAAAATGGGTAAAACTTGGCACTTTATTAAAAATTCCAGAAACTAAACTAAAAACTAAGTCTCTTGTTACAACAAGAGGACACAAAGAAAATCACAAATAAAAACAACCGGGTTGCCTCCCGTAAAGCGCTTTCTTTATAGCCATATAACAAGGCATGATAGTTTTAATGATGCTCACATAGGAATAAGAATTGGAATGCAAAAGAGAGCATCAAGAGAAAAATATGAAACACATTTAAGTCTAACCCACTTCCTATGCATTGGGATCTTGTAAGAAAATAAATCAATAAAGCACAAAGTGACTAGCATAGGAAGGCAAAACAAGTGCAACTTCAAGATTTTCAACAAAAAGAGAGGAGACTTAATATTATTGTGGTATATGAAGTCATGTCTCCCTCTCTCATAAAAACTTTCAGTAGCATCATTGATAAAATCCACAATATAACCATCACATGAAACATTCTTACCATGATCCATATGCATAAAAGTATCAATATTTTCCACATAAGCAAAGTTCTTCTTATTAATAGCAATGGGAGTAGGATCATTTTCATAAAAACTAGCTTCCCCAAGCTTAGACTTTTCCATAGCATTAGTAATAGTGTGCAAAGAATTTATAGTAATAACATTGCTACCATCATGCAAATAATTTTCCATAGATTTTTTAATTTTCTGCTCAAACACATCATGTCCTAACTCAAGATAAATTTCATAAAGCTCTTTAATTTTATTTTTGTTTTCCATTTTCTAATTTTTTTTTGGGTTTTTGATATATAAAACTGAAAGTAAAACTAATGAGAAACTTACAACGAAACAAGTTTAAAGGAACCTCCCCAAGCTTAAATGATTGCAAGCTATAAAACAAGATAAAATAAATCTAAAGTCTAGTGTACACAAGAATAGAAACTTAAGCGCTACGCTCCCCGGCAACGGCGCCAGAAAAGTACTTGATAACCCCCAAGAGCAGGGGATCACTGTAGCACCTCTCAATGTGGAAGTAGGGTATCGATCCACAGGAGCAAGAAGGAAAAGTTATTTATTCCCTACAACTAAAGTGTCACAAGTTTTAGTTGATTATGCACTAAACAAGTTTAAAGAACAAGATGGTTGATTTAATGGATGGAAGTTTAACGTAACAAAACAAGAATGTAAAAGTATCCCAATCCTCTTCAATGTAAGAGGACAAGACAAAGGTTTTTTCTTATAGGAACAATGGACATGGGTTCATGGGTTCACTCAATCCTCTCTCCCATCTATGGTGATTATCATGTTATAGATAAAAAGTGCACACAATTGTCATGCTTTAATGGTAAACTTCTATGACGGCTACATGTCCTAAAACACATAGTTGAAAGAAATACTCATTTGTGTTGCTAGGTCACCCTCGTAAGGCTAGCGTGGTTGCTGTCACTCCCACATCATACTCTTCCTTTTTTACCCCAGATAATGGATGTTGGGTTGTATTTCACATGTCACTCAATACATATGCCGTTGTCACATCGGCCATCCCGTACCTACATACATCATACTTCATAATGGACAATATTCTAAACACTAGTGCAATGATTCATATTTTGTGTGCATGACCACATCTCTCTCATCTATCCACACTTGGTGGTGTCAATCACCTCATGACAAGGATAAACAAAGCATTATGCATAAATCAAACCATCACATGTATCATAGAATATCTCCAAAGTATGACAAACCATAGAAATCCCAACATGACGGTAAATGCATAACATAATATCATCTCATACCACAATATCCACCATAGGAATTACAAAGATAGTTCCATAATCATGCAAGGCACATCATATGGACTTCAACAATGATCATACATAGAGAGATTGGATCAAGTTACCACCACAAACCCAAAGTCCAGGGGGTGGACTACTCCCCCTTACTCATGGTGATGATGGTGGAGAAGTTGGAGAAGATGGAGATGATCTTGCTGTAGATGTTGATGATGAACACGCCGAAGGGGGTGGAGCCCTCCGGAGGTGATTCCGGCGGCGTTTGCCCCCCTCCAGTCTTTTCCGGCGGCAGCCTTCTGACTCTCTGTTTCATGGTTTTGTGTTTCTCCGCCGCCTCCTCGCGAAACTTCTCGGGGGACTATTTTTATAGACATTTTTAGGTCAAGACGAAGCCACGGAGACGAAAACGGACGGCATCGGAGCCACGAGGAATAAAAGAGGTGGTCCCACACGGCCAAGGAATCCTTGGCTCGTACGTCTTCTTATTTCCAAATATTGGGCCCCGTAAAATATTAGGTCATTTGGACGTCGTTTGGTCCCTGAAAGTCAAAAACATGGAAAAAGGGGTTTTCTGGTTCTGCAGGGTTAATTCCAAATAAATGGGGAAACTGTGAATTATCCCCTAAAATCATTATAAAACATAAATATAACCCATATATGATGCAAATAAGTTGGAATATCAAGTAATAAAATGTAAAGTTCATGTATGCATTTTACATGCATCAGACCACCACACTATCATTTATATATGAGAGAGCTACTGGAAATTTTGGTTGATTTATGTTGGATGCTATTGTTAGATTGGGAAAAGGGATGTTGGAGTTGATTTTAAAAGATACATATAGTTGCATAATTCATGAGCTTGTTAATGAGTAATAATTTGCAAGTATTTTATCAAGAGCTATCTTTTATTCATGTTTTGATGCTGAATGTTATTTTACCTTGTTTAACATGGATTAGTTAGTTCTATGGACACTCATGCATGCATTTAGATGGTCAACTTTCTCCCTCTTCTAGCCCAAAAATTCCAACAAGTAAAAACTTGTTTCCAACACCTTCAACCAAAGTTTTTCCAGTGAGTCCACCATATCTACCTATTAGCTTTATGCTATTCCGAGTATGTTTATCATGATATTTGTGTTATCTATACCTCTGAATGAAAATGCTTATGTTGTTGATTGTTATGGGAAAAGTTGGTTATAGAGCTCTCTCGAACTTGATGCACACTTTACTTTTATTGCATTAAATAAACATGACCCATTGTGATTAAAATTATGATGTTTTGGGCTTGACAAATGTCTTGGGTTGAGAGTTAGCTCATATGTGTTGTCACATGGCAAGCTTTCAACATGCTCTTCATTTTATTTAGTTGATATCATGTACTTTTGTTTATGGATGCTTATCATGGGTGAAATAAATGTGGAGACAAAGCAAGTTTAAATGAGTTTGTATAAATGGTTAGAGAGACGCCTGGGCCGCTAATCTAAGCCATGCATCATTCATGGTGGAAATTATGATGTTGTAGGCTTTCATTGCATAGATAAAACATGACCCATTGTGGTTAAAATTATGATGTTGTAGGCTTGACAAATGTCTTTGGTTGAGAGTTAGCTCATATGTGCTGTCACATGGCAAGATTTCAACATGCACTTCACTTCATTTAGTTGATATCATGTACTTTTGTTTATGGATGCTTACCATGGGTGAAATAAATGTGGAAATGAAATAGGTTTAAATGAGTTTGTATAAATGATTAGAGAGACGCCTGGGCCGCTAATCTAAGCCATGCATCATTCATGGTAGAAATTTACTTACATGCTATGGTGAACCTTCTGTGATACACCTTACAATAAAAAGCTATCTAATGGTAAATAAAAAGGGTGTTGAGATTGTTCATTGTGTTTGTTGTTCTTATCATTTTGATATGGGCTTGTTCCATATCTTGGGACAAGAGGTACCCCAGTTGACGCTCTTAATGATACTATTATTACTTACAATGATATTTAACTTGAACTTGCTTTGTTTCCCAAGTTGAGTAACACATGGAGTAGGTACTTGTATTCAAGGGGCATGAGACTTTCAACCTGTACTTTGTCAAGCACACTACTCATATTTGGTTTAACTTTAAACTTAATCATTCAAGATGCTATGATAGGGAAATGAGAGCTTGACACCAAGGATTACCACATTACAATCATTAACTTAAGTAGAGAAGTTCAGAAGTTAGATGAAACTTATTCATGCTTTACCTCTACTCATATATATCTTTCCAAAGTGTCCACCTTTTATATTCAGATTTTCATCAATACTCTATGGCCATTATAGGATGTTCTTTCTTTTCATTATGCATACATGTGGTCTATAGTACTTTCTTTTATGTTACACTTTGTGAATTATCATTGAACATCCTTGCATTGAATACTTGATATCACTTCATAAACTATCTTGCATATTGCTACTCCTTTTAAGAAATGAATCATTTGACTCTATGTAGTAATAGTAATCATCTTTGATATCCATTGATAGTATTAAAATGCAAAGTCCATGTTAGTTTTATCACCTTCATACTCGAGGAAGAGTATTGGTTAAGCCTGGGGCTGTTGATGCATGTAAAATGCATACATGAACTTTGCACTATATTACTTATATTCCAATCATATTTGCATCATATAAGGGTTATATCAATGTTTTATAATGATTTTTGGAATATTTCATGATTTTCCTATTTTTATGGAATTAACCCTGCGCAGGCAGAAAACCCTATTTTCCATATTTTAATGTTTCAGGGACCCAAACGACGTCCAAATGACCTGGAAATTTACGAGCATCAGTTTTTGGAAGGAAGAAGACTTGGGAGCGAAGGAAGCGAACAAGCGGAGGCCCGAGGCCCAAAAGAGGGTGGCCCACGCGGCCAGGTACCTGGGACGCGTGGGACCCACCATCTGGAGCCTCGAGGCTCTGTTGCCGTCGATCTTTTCGCCCACGACTCCGTCTTGACATAAAACCAACTATAAAAATAGTCCCCGACGCCCTTCGGAAAGGAGCGCCGCAGAAACACCGAAACAGAAACCTGGAGCTGTAGATTGGAGTGGGAAAACTCCGGCGGGGCACTGCCGGCGTGGTCTCCATCTTCTCCAGCAACTTCTCCACCGTCTCCATGATGAAGAGGGAGTAGTCCACCTCTGGACTATGGGTTTGTGGAAGTAACTTATGTATCTCTCCTCTCTCTTGAGCTTCACTAATTAGTACCGTATGAGCTGCTGAACATGATTACGGTCATCTATGTAATACCTTTGTGGTGGATCTTTTTATGAGTTAATATATGTTTGAGATTGCAATGGTTTTGTTTCAGTTATGAAAGTAGATGCATATTATGTACCCCGTTCTTATTTACTTGTCATGATCAAGCATGTTTATGAGAGCGTGTGAGGGGAACGTGTGCATTAGTTGGAGTAACGGGGGGTGGCTAGTGCAGTGAACGTGCGAGAAAGTTCTGTGATCCACTTGGGTATCTCTACCTTACTTTGTTGCCTCACTAGGGATAAAAAGAAATACCATGCTACCGGAGGTGTGGGTGTGACCATTGCCACTACTCCATGACTAGATCTAGCATGTTCTTATTTTAACTTCATGTCATGATACTTATTGCTATACTCTGAGTTATCTTAATTACTGAGGTGTTATGATTTAGTTCGCATCTTGGTGGAGTATAAGAGAGACTAATAACCAAAAGGTCTCTATGTTAGGACGTGATGCCCATATAATTATAACTTGTCATTAAACTGTTGTGTTGCAATCTCATATGTCAATTCTAGTGTTCCATTGTCTACCACTTTATTAAAGAGAGAGTGCATTTGTGAAACCATGAACCCCGGTCCATTTTTAATCATAAGAAACACCTTTTCAACCACTTTTCCATTTTCTGCCATTTAAAAATCCGAAAATACAAAAACACTTTTACATCTTGCATTCATCATATAAAACCCAAAACTATCATTTATCATTGCTACCACCATCCTTGCATATTTATTTACCACCATTGCATATTTATTTCTTGTTTGTATTGCATATTATCTTGATATCATTCTCACACCTTATGCTTGACAACCACTAGGTGAGGTTGAGGACCAAAACATTTACTTTGTTTTGTAGGTAACTAAAAGAAGGATAGGAAAGATAAATCTTCACTACTGATTCCTCGAGAGTTCGATATTAAACCCTCGAGTCACCCCTCGTGGGGAAAACACGTCTTCCACTTACTACACACTCTGCACTTGGAGTCTCAACCTAACCCATATTCTTTTGACGCAGGTAACTACGTCAAGGGCCATCAACACACATTACTTAATGCAATTATCCGTTGCTTGCAACTTAATACCAACGGGGATCTCGGTATGACAACCTGGCGGTGGATTATTAGTCATAGACGCTGTTGGAATAACGGTCTATGTATTTTGTTGTAATGCCCACATGAATATCATAGTAATCATCATGTCATATATATGCATTGTCATCCGCTCATTATTTTGTCAATTGACCAGCTGTAATTTGTTCACCCAGCATGTTAGTTATCTTTTATGGAGAGCACCACTAGTGAACTGTGGACCCCGGTCCATTCTTTTACACTGATAATACAACCAACTGCAAACACTGTTCCTTTTCATTCTCTGCAATTTACTACTATTTTCCACACCATACGTTTAATCCTTTGTTTTTAGCAAGCCGGTGAGATTGACAACCTCACTGTTTTGTTGGGGCAAAGTAGTTTGATTGTGTTGTGTGCAGATTCCACGTCAGCGCACCACTGACAACCTTCCGAAGTGATTTCTTGCTCCTACTGGTTCGATTAAACCTTGGTTTCATACTGAGGGAAAACTGCTACTACACTGCATCATACCTTCCTCTTGGGGTCTCCCAGCGAACGTGTGATCCACGCAATCAAGCATATTTTCTGGCGCCGTTGCCGGGGAGCAGAAGCACTTCGATTCAGCAATCTCCTTGCCTTCATTCCACACGCCATATTTTCTGATGCCATATTGGGAAGCAAGAGGATTTCTGCAAGGGGAGTTTCACGCTTCCCATCTCTTTACTTTGTTATTGTCTTGCTTAGTTTATTTTTATTTAGTCTTGTTTGCTTTATTTATCAAAAACACAAAAAAATTAGTTACTTTTATTTTCAAGTTGTTATCTTTCTGTTTTGTTTTAATTTTGCTAAAATGAGTACCCCTGAGAACACTAAGTTGTGTGATTTCACTAGCACGAACAACAATGATTTCATTAGTACACCTATTGCTCCACCTGCTTCTAACGCAGAATTCTATGAAATTAAACCTACACTTTTAAATCTTGTTATGAAAGAGCAATTCTCTGGTGTTAGTACTGATGATGCTGCTGCTCACCTTAATAATTTTGTTGAACTTTGTGAGATGCAAATGTATAAGGATGTAGATGGTGATATTATTAAACTGAAACTTTTTTCCTTTCTCTTTGAGAGGACGTGCTAAAGAATGGTTGCTATCTTTGACTAGAAATAGTATTGATTCATGGACTAAATGCAAAAATGCTTTCATAGGAAAATACTATCCTCCTGCTAAGATTATATCTTTGAGAAGTAGCATTATGAATTTCAAACAATTTGATAATGAGCATGTTGCTCAAGCTTGGGAGAGAATGAAATCATTGGTAAAGAATTGTCCCACCCATGGACTGACTGCTTGGATGATCATCCAAACCTTCTATGCAGGACTAAATTTTTCTTCAAGAAACCTATTGGATTCGGCCTCTGGAGGTACCTTTATGTCCATCACTTTGGGTGCTTCAACAAAGCTTCTTGATGATATGATGATAAATTATTCCGAATGGCACACCGAAAGAGCTCCACAAGGTAAGAAGGTAAATTCTGTTGAAGAAACCTCTTCGTTGAGTGATAAGATTGATACTATTATGTCTATGCTTACAAATGGAAGGATGCATGTTGATCCAAATAATGTTCCTTTAGCTTCTTTGGTTGCTCAAGAAGAGCATGTTGATGTGAACTTCATTAAAAACAATAATCTCAACAACAATGCTTATAGGAATAATTTTGGTAATAGCAATTATAAGCCCTATCCTTTTAATAGTGGCAATGGTTATGTTAATTCTTATGGTAATTCCTACAACAATAATAAGAGTGTATCCTCTGATCTTGAAGTCATGCTTAAGGATTTTATTAGTACACAAACTGCTTTCAATAAATCTGTTGAGGAAAAGTTTGGGAAAATCGATGTTCTTGCCTCTAAAGTTGATAGTCTTGCTCTTGATGTTGATTTGTTAAAAATTAAAACTATGCCTCATGATGTTAAAGAGAGCAAAACTCTCAATGCTATACAAGTTAAAATTGATAATAATGTGAGGATGTTAGCTGATTTACATGCTAGGTGGGCAAGAGGGGATGAGATTGCTAAAAAGAATAGTATTGCTTGAGTTTATACTACTACTACTACTGAAAATGCTATAAACTCAAGTGTTAACAAACCTCCTACTATCAATGGTAAAGTAATTGGTGTTGGCAATATCTCTACTTCTGTTGCAAAACGTTTAAAATTGCCTGAAAACACTGAAACTGTTCCTGATAAAAGTGCTGAAATTTTTCGAGATGTGGGAGACAATGGTCCTATTACTTTTGATAATAATGATTTTGATTTTGATGGTTGCAATATTTCTGAAGTAATTAAGTTCTTGCAAAAGCTAGCTAGAAGTCCTAATGCTAGTGCTATAAACATGACTTTTACTAAACATATTACTAATGCTCTCATGCAAGTTAGGGAAGAAAAATTAAAACATGAAGCTTCTATCCCTAGGAAGTTAGAAGATGGTTGGGATCCCATCATTAAAATGAAGTTGAATGATTTTGATTGCAATGCTTTATGTGATCTTGGTGCTAGTATTTCTGTTATGCCTAAGAAACTCTATGATATGCTTGATTTAGCACCTTTGGAACACTGTTATTTGGATGTTCACCTTGCTGATAATACTATAAAGAAACCTTTGGGGAGAGTTGATGATGTTTTTATAATGGTTAACAATAACCTTGTCCCCGTTGATTTTGTTGTTTTGGATATTGAATGCAATGCTTCTTGTCCTATTGTTTTGGGAAGACCTTTTCTTAGAACTATTG
Source organism: Poa pratensis (assembly GCA_947311845.1). Lineage (NCBI taxonomy): Eukaryota > Viridiplantae > Streptophyta > Magnoliopsida > Poales > Poaceae > Poa > Poa pratensis. The sequence continues at coordinate 63,721,310 of CAMZMU010000038.1, forward strand.
GTGCTGTTATTGATATGAGAGAGGGGAATATTAAATATCAATTCCCACTCAAGAAAGGTATGGAACACTTTGAAAGAGCATATTTGCTCTAGCTCTCTTTTAGAGTCTAATGATAACACATCAACGTGTCTAATATGTGCTTGACATATGCAGGGAATTCACATGTTCATGAAACGTCGAGTCGGGAAACGAGAGGCCCGAAAAAACCATGCAGTAGAGCTTCTTTGTGTCTGGCGGTAGTACCGCTGGCGCCTCGGTAGTACCGCTCCACCTGGAGCGGGACTCCTGCAGCTCAGCTGGTACTTCTCCTGGCGGTGGTACCGCGCGGTACCGCTGGTGTCGGCCAGCGGTAGTACCGCTGGTGGTACCGCCAGGAGTACCGCTAGGCCGAATTTGCTCTCTGGACTCGCTACGGTACCCAGCGGTACCCGCCTCGTACTACCGTTGGGTTCCTTCAAATTTATTCGAAGGATCCCAGCGGTACTACCGGTGGTGCCGCGGTAGTACCGCCAGTCCTGGCAGCTTCGGCACCTCTCAGAGGTACCGCTGCAGCTGGACCGTGCAGTGCACTTGGTACCGTTGCGCGACCAGGCAACGGTAGTACCGCTCTCCCAGCGGTAGTACCGCTGTGCAGTTTTCTGCACATAATGGTTAGATTTTCTGGGACCCCTATTTAAAGACTGCTTCTTCTCCAAGAAGCGGAGCTCGCCCAAAAAGAGAAGAACACCATTGTTGCAAGCTCAAGAATCATTAGATCTCCCAATCCCTCCACCCAAACTCACTCATACTTGGAGGATTGAAGGAGAAGGCCCGGATCTACAACTCCACCGAAGCGTTCTTCATTTCCCCCTCATTCACTTGAGGGATTTGAGCCTAGGGTTTCCACTAGGAAAACCTAGGCATCTTGTTGTTCTCACTTGCTTGTTACTTTTGTGTAGCAGGTGTTGTTGTGCTTGGGAGCCCCCAATCCTTTTGTGGGTTGTGCCTCAAGTTGTTGTAAGGGCTCCGGATTCCGCCTTGAAGGATTTCGATAAGGAAGGTGAACCGAGCTTTTGGGCAAGGTTCATCGGAGAATAGGGTGAGGCCATTTGTGGCGTCTTGAGTTTGATACTCACACCCCTCCAACGAGACGTACTCCCCTAAAAAGGAGGAACTCGGAAATAACTCTTTGTCTCCGCGTGCTTCCCGTTCGGTTACTCCTTTCTCGCTAGTTCTTACTTGTATCGTGCCTAGTCTAGTGTTAACTTGTCGTATAGGTAAATTCACCTTAGTTGCATATCTAGAGAATTTACCGTTGTGTCAAGCCTAAACTCGAAAAAGAACTAAAAATTGAGTAGCACCTATTCACCCCCCCCCCCCCCTCTAGGTGGCCATACGTATCCTTTCACACTTCCCTAGAAAGAAGATTAAGTTACCTTTTGATTCTATTGTTAGAGCAAATTATTCTGTTGATGCTTCATCACTTGGAAACACTTGATTTTACTTTCTGCGCCTAGCTGAAAGGCGTTAAAGAAAAGCGCTTATGGGAGACAACCCATTATTTTATTTCTGCAATTTTTCTTTTTTGAGTCAAGGAGTTGTTTACTTCTGTAACAATTCCTTTGTATCTTTATTTTATCGCATTGTTGTGCCAAGTATTGCCTCTAATAGGAAGATGATGCTAGATTTGGATTTCTGCGCAGGAACAGATTTCTGCTGTTCACCGTTTTAATTCTGTAAAATCACAGAAAAATTATTTAAATCTGAAATTTTTTGTGCGTGATCCTCAGATATGTACGCATCTTTCGTTAGTTTAAAGTTTTTCGATCTGAGCAACGTAAGTGCCTCGAAAAAATTCGTCTTTGCGGACTGTTCTGTTTAGACAGATTCTGTCTTTTATTTTTCGCATTCTCTCTTTTACTAGTGTTGAGTGGAATTCTTTTTTAGGGTGAAGAGCTTCACATAACATCAGTGGCAGTAGCTAATGTTAAAAGTAACGGTCATGTTTGTGTCCTTATAGAACATGTGAGTTTTTGATTGTGCACTAACCCTCTAATGAGAATTACTTTGAGTTTGGTGTGGCGGAAGTTTTCAAGGGTCAAGAGAGAAGGATGATATAATGTGATCAAGAAGAGTGAAGAGCTTAAGCTTGGGGATGCTCCCATGGATCACCCCAGCATATTTCAAGAAGACTCAAGCGTCTAAGCTTGGGGATGCCCAAGGCATCCCCTTCTTCATCAGCAACTTATCAGGTCATCTCTAGTGAAACTATATTTTAATTCTTTCACATCATATGTGCTTTACTTGGAGCGTCTGTGTGCTTTTATTTTCAGTATTTTATTTTTCTATGGTCAACTTGATTGGACCCCAGCATTCTTGATTGGGAGAGAGACACGCTCCGCTTTTTCATATGAATACTCCTATTCTTCACTTATACTTGTTGAGTATTCTTATCTAGCTATTGCTATGCTTTTAGCTCCTTTTTCATGCATCTCTTATTCAGAGCTGTTAGTTCTTTTAAAGAAAGTACTCTCTTGCTTCACTTATAATTGTTTGGAGAGTTTATGTTGAAATAAATTGATTGGTGTTTGGTTGGAACAGAAAATGTTGCATGTGGTAGATGGTATAATGGAAAAAGCTTACATATTCTTGTAGATCATTGTATTGGATAATTTGATACTTGTCAATTGTTTTGAGTTATCAAGTAGTTCATGTTTAAGCTTTTGTATCATGTAGTTAAAACCTATTAATGAAGAACTACCGTAAAGCTCGTTGAAATTTGGTTTGCATGATTGGTATCTCTAAGGTCTAGATATTTTCTAGTAAAAGGGTTTGGTTAACAAGGAAGACAGTGTAGAGTCTTATAATGCTTGCAATATGTTTTCATATAAGTCTTGCTGTGTCGGTTGATATCCTGTGTTTGCTTCAAATAACCTTGCTAGCCTAAACTCTGTACTGAGAGGGAATGCTTCTCGTGCATCCAAAACCTTGAGCCAAAATCCATGCCATCTGTGTCCACCATAACTACCTATATGTGGTATTTCTTGCCATTCCAAGTAAATTTTTCATGTGCTACCTTTAAACTATTCAAACTTTATTACTCCTATTTTGTGTCAATGTTTACCAAGCTCATGAGGACGGGGTGGATGTCTTTATGTCAACTGTCAAACAGACTTTACCACCGGACTAGCGGCATATACATCCGCTTATCCATTAATTTTGCAAAAAGAGCTGGCAAATGGGGTGCCCAGTCCCAATTAATTACAACTTTAACCGCTTAATTCTCTTCACATTTTTGCCCTGATTTATCAGTCAAGCAATGACAAACAGTGAAATATCTGCATGTGTAAACAAAAGAGAAAGAGGGATGATCTGCCTTGCTGGTAGAAATAACGTCCTTCATGGGAGCCGCTCTTAAAAGTCTGGTTGGCAGGGGTCATATTGTACTTTCCATTTTCTGATTCGTTGACAATTAACAAACACCTCTCAAAACTTATTTTTACTCTCTATATGATTTCAAAAACTTAAAAAGCTCTAGCACATGATTTAATCCCTGCTTCCCTCTGCGAAGGGCCTTTCTTTTACTTTTATGTTGAGTCAGTTTTCCTACTTCTTTCTATCTTAGAAGCAAACACTAGTGTCAACTTTGGTGCAACAATTTTTATATGCGTATATTGCACTTATTATATGCTTTGTGTTGACAAATATCCATGAGATATATATGTTGAAAGTTGAAAGCAATTGCTGAAACTTAAATCTTCCTTTGTGTTGGTTAAATACCTTTTACTTAGAATCTATTGCTTTATGAGTTAACTCTTATGCAAAACTCTTTGATGCTTGTCTCGAAAGTACTATTCATGAAAAGTTTTTGCTTATATGATTCAGTTGTTTGCTCATTATCTACTTGCTAGCAAACTATAGACCATTGACCTGGATCACTTCATTCATAACATGTGCTTTACAATATATTTGATCAAGATTATGATTGTAGCATGTCACCTCAGAAATTATTTTGTTTTTATCGTTTTACCTACTCGAGGACGAGTAGAACTAAGCTTGGGGATGCTTGATACGTCTCAAACGTATCTATAATTTCTGATGTTCCATGTTGATATTATACCAATTGTTACATGTTTTATATACACTTCATAGCATTTTTATGCATTTTCTGGGACTAACCTATTAACAAGATGCCACAGTGCCAGTTCCTGTTTTCTGCTGTTTTTGTATTCCAGAAAAGCTAGTCTGGAAATATTCTCGGAATTGGACGAAACTTGGACAGAACCTCCTATTTTTCCAACACGAAGACGGAGTCCAGAGGAGACGGAGGGGAGCCACGTGGCGCCCACACCATGGGGCGCGCGGCCCCCTGCCGCGCCGTGGGGTGGTGTGGGGCCCTCGTGGCTCCGCAGCCGCCGCCCTTTCGCCTATTTATTCCTCCCGACGCGAAAACCCTAAATACCCGAGCCATTATCCACGAAAAGTTCCAGAGACGCCGCCGCCGTCAACCCTAGCTCGGGAGGGTTCAGAAGCTCTTCCCGGCACCCTGCCGGAGAGGGGAATCATCACCGGAGGGCTCTACATCACCATGCCTGCCTCCGGAGTGATGCGTGAGTAGTTCATCCTTGGACTACGGGTCCATGGCAGTAGCTAGATGGTTGTCTCTCCACTTTATGCTATCATGTTTAGATCTTGTGAGCTGCCTATCATGATCAAGATCATCTTATTGTAATGCTACATGTTGTGTTTGCTGGGATCCGATGAATATTGAATACTATGTCAAGTTGATTATCAATCTATCTTATATGTTATTTATGATCTTGCATGCTTTCCGTTACTAGTAGATGCTTTGGCCAAGTAGATGCTTGTAACTCCAAGAGTGAGTATTTATGCTAGATAGTGGGTTCATGCCTCCGGTAATCTGGGAGAGTGACAATAACTTCTAAGATTGTGGATGTGCTGTTGCCACTAGGGATAAAATAACCGATGCTTAGCTTAAGGGTACGCCGTTAGGTCTAATGCATTTGTTTACATTACGCACATTACTTAATGCAATTATCCGTTGCTTGCAACTTAATACCAACGGGGAACTCGGTATGACAACCTGGCGGTGGATTATTAGTCATAGACGCTGTTGGATAACGGTCTATGTATTTTGTCGTAATGCCCACATGAATATCATAGTAATCATCATGTCATATATATGCATTGTCATGCGCTCAATATTTTGTCAATTGCCCAGCTGTAATTTGTTCACCCAGCATGTTAGTTATCTTTTATGGAGAGACACCACTAGTGAACTGTGGACCCCGGTCCATTCTTTTACACTGATAATACAACCAACTGCAAACACTGTTCCTTTTCATTCTCTGCAATTTACTACTGTTTTCCACACCATACGTTTAATCCTTTGTTTTCAGCAAGCCGGTGAGATTGACAACCTCACTGTTTCGTTGGGGCAAAGTAGTTTGATTGTGTTGTGTGCAGATTCCACGTCAGCGCACCACTGACAACCTTCGAAGTGATTTCTTGCTCCTACTGGTTCGATTAAACCTTGGTTTCATACTGAGGGAAAACTGCTTCTACACTGCATCATACCTTCCTCTTGGGGTCTCCCTGCGAACGTGTGATCCACGCAATCAGGGTCATCCAACTTTGTTGATAACAAGCTTTGCGTGCCCATCTCAGCTTCTTCAGGCCCGACATCATCACCATGATCATCATCGACGTCAATGTTTCCCCCTTCTTCATCATCGTCCGATGACGATCACTCCTCAACATCGGGCATATTCTCATTTCTGTCATCATCATCCTCATCTGGCACCAACTCATAGCCTTCCATGAAACCACTTTTGTGCAAATGCGACAACAAAGTTCCTCGGAAGGGGTTAAACGTAAGTGTGTTCTTGCATTTAGGACAAGGACATGGAATAATGCTTTCCTTCCTATCATACATTTTCTTCACCGCCATCTCCATATACAAAGATGCGGCTACACCTCGATTGTCCATGTTGACCGCCATCGATGCCTACACAATATGTACACGAATTAAACGAAAATAGAAAAATTCGGCATGACCTTTGCTAAAAATGGGACGTATTGAGTGCGAGAAATTTGACGAAACATTGTTTCGTCAAAACATTGGCACTCATTTCCTGCATGAGAAACAACACACACCACCGACAATACATCTTCATGACAATAAATGCATGGCCGAAATCTGTTCCAACCACTCATGAACAAGACAATAAATACATGACCGAAATTAAGATGGCTCCAACACAAATATATATATGTGATAGTAATGATCGAGTTGGAGATGAGAGATGTTACCACAAGTAGTAGAGCACCCAAGTTACTAGCTAGCTGCAATCCATTGTATCCTCCATTAGTAAACCTAGAGAGGGGGAGTTCAATTAATTAGAGAGTTAGTGAGTGTGGGCCAAGTAATTAAGAAAGTGATTGGTGGAGAGAGAGGAGAGAGTGAGTGAGTGGAGGAGAGAAATTAATTTATCTTGCTTGGGTGTGGGAGGAGAGATTAAAAAAGAAGAAGAACCAAGGAGGAAGAAGAAAGATCCAAAGAGGTAAAGAGTAAAAGGAGTGGTGGGAAAGGTGGTCACGTGGTTACTGAATTTTCACGACACCATTACCGGCGTGGGTACAAAGGCCACGCCAGTAACGTCTAAACAATTACCGGCGTGCCAAACATTCCACGCCAGTGATTTGCTGGGTCCGTATCGCGTGCCAGACCATACAATATCACCGGCGTGCCCTCTGCTCGCCACGCCAGTGATTACGTAGAACGTCTGGCATGTCGTGCAAGTCCCACTCCAGTAATACTTTTCCCCGTGGCAAGTTTTTTGGGCCCACAAATCACCGGCGTCGCGAGATTACAGACACGCCTTTAATTCTTGGTTTTCACCGTCGTGGGAAATTTCCCTCGCCGGTGATTAGATGCGGAATTTGATCCCAGCAGATCACCGGCGTGGGTTTTGGGTAGCCCGACGGTGATTACAAGCCGGCTATTAGGTGTTTCCTTGTAGTGTGTATCTAGACATGTTTTAGTGCAAGATACATGTGTGAGAAAGTAGGTATAGAGTCTTATATTTTGATATGGAGGGAGTACTAGAGAGCTATGATCAACCTGCTGTCATGAAATAGTCCATGCATGGGGTGGAATTACTCTCCGTATCTATGGTGGAGATTGACGAGGAAGCGAGCACGGATCGGAGGAGATTATGCGGCCACGGGCGATTTTGGCTGCGGTTATGTCTTGAGAGATTTTACTGACAATAGATAGAGGGGGGGTTGATGAGCCTAGTAAATCATGATGGTAGCACTCGGACAACATGAGTCCGAGCCTCTCGTAGAATTATATAAAAACCCTACTCTTATTGTGGCCGCTTCTATTCTTATGCTCAATTACGATCTCGAGAGGCAGTCTCGATACGGTGATGGTGTGGTGAGGGTTGAAGATAAAGCTTATGTGTAGAGAGATGAGCTGATGTTGTGTGCATATGACGCGACAGACCCCCCCCCCCCCCCTCGCAGCCCTATATACCCCACTAGAGATTATGTTTAACAATGGCCGAGTAGGTTTAAAGATTGATATTACTAATCTAGATCTGATCTGACTCGGTTACAATCATATACTAGGAATTTCGGCGAGTAATATTAACTTGTCTTGTACTCCAAATTGATGAGGCATCCTAGTCCCGGTCATACGCCAAGTGCTCACATCGATTGTATTGAAGATTGACATCATGGAAGCATAGGCCATCTTCGCCTAGTGAAGGTTATTTCTTCTCCTTGGTCTGAATGTCAAGTGTCTTGCTTCTACACTGTCGTCTTCTAGTTTTTTGGGCATATCTTGAAGGACTCCTTCCTTGTTGAGTGTATTTTGGAGTCGAGTCACGAAGAACCCTTAGGTACAATCATGCCAACTATTTTGTGAGTAGAGGTCATCCAACTAGTTAGAGCCGGGTCTCGGCATTAACCAATCGATACGTGTGACTCGAATTTTGGGTAACTAGGGCTGGTCAGATGGTTATTTGTTGGGTTTTGGACTAACTAGTCTAGTACCTCGGTTCTCATAGAACGTCATCATAAGGACGATTATTCTGTCATAACCTAGTTGGGCCTTCTCAAACGGTTGTTATTTGGGTTTCGTCATAGACTATCTAGCATCTCAAGACTTCCAATAATGTTATCAAAAGGGGCGGTTGCTATATTATTTTATAAGGTATTGAGCACGCATAGAGGGTTGTTAACCAAGATTCAATTTAGCAGTCTAGAATCAGATTTCATAGATCATCATCACAAGGATAGATACTCTGAAGTTTTGGTCGAGTGAAACCCACCGAGGAAACTAGAGCTTTTTGTCGAGGCCTTGCTCCGTCTTCGTTTGGGTTCACTTTTGCGGGAACCTTTTAGAGCAGGATGACTCGGGAGGAGCTGGGAGAGATACCATTTGCTTGACCATTGGCATTATCGACTTCTGCTCCATCGTCCTATTTGTTGTTGGTTAGTTCGCTTCTCATCGACCTCTTTGTGAGCGCGGTCTTGAAATTTTCGGCTTCGCTTCAACTTGCTTCTCTTTGGTCATCTAGTTTTCATTGGCTTTGTTAGCTTTCAACGAGGGGATGAGTTCCCCTAGGCCGGTTCCACTATTGTTGCTGTAGAAATAATGACAATACATGGGTATCTCTTCGAACATAGTCGCAATACAATATGAGTTTGTTGTGTACGATGTAGTGAATCTGGTAGTACACTAACAAGTTTTGGTATAAGGATGTTTTTAATAGATTCATTTGCCTCGTTGGAGCACAACTTATATGTTGGGAAAGCGTCGAGGTAGGAAATGTAGGAGGCTCGGGCCGAAGCAAGTCTTTTTTAGTCCAAATCTAAAATACTCTTCCCACATTGGGTTAGGATGAAGCAAGTCTTCACAAACTGGCCCTAGGCACGCAGACACAAGTCTTGAAGCTCTAGTACCCCCTAATTACATTCAAGTGAGAGTGAATTGAGTACACACCCATAAAGGGATATTTATAGCTTAGTTTCTTTTTCGCAAATGGCTAAAGCTACCCTATAATGCACTAGGGTGGTGTATGATCCATGGATTACTATCCCACATTGTTTTCACCTAATGGGTTTCTTTGGTTGGACCTTCATGTCTTGACTTCTTCTTTTGTTTCCCTCCTTACTTTCACTTGTTGTTTGGACTTTCTTTGACTTTGTCAATCTATCACTTGGTTGCCACGTACCGTTGGATAGAATGTTGTAGCATTATTTATTCCTAGAAAATGTTGTTTTCGTCATGGGTAGAAGCTCTTGATCTGGACATGCAGTTCAGGATCGAGAGCTTAGTCGATGGCGAGGCCCACATAGACAATCCTAGGTCTAACACTCGCATCGAAGATTTTCCCACCAATTTATATTCGAAAGAAGCTCAGCAGTGACCGATGAGGCTAGCTGCGAACTTGCGCTCCGGATGCGGACCACTTCTTGGTCGAACATCGACAAAGTCCAAATATGATTTCATCACACTCTCACTACTGCCCCGCTTCATGGTCGTGCACGCTAGTGAGGCGTAGCTGCAAATGCCTCGTGCTCCCGCTACCATCGGCTTGATGGCCATGCATGCCAGATCAGAATCATCCAAGGCATAGACACGTCGGGTCGCCACCGCCGCCGCTGTGGAGAGGCATATATAAAATAAAACAATACTCCCTCTGTTCACTAGTATAAGGTATTGGACCTATCATTTTAATTTTCTTAATTTAAATGTATCTAGACTTATTTTGTACATAGATTCACTCATTTTATTATGTATGTAGTTAAAATTGAAAGGGGTCCGATGCTAAAGTCATGCATTTTTGTTGCAGTTATTCAGTCGACGCTTTTATCGACTTTTGAGTTAGAGCTGCACGCCGTGTCTTTTCCTTTGTCGAATATCACTTCCATTCCACTTTTCTAGGATTCTCTCTTGAGAAACAAAATGCAAATAAACTCAGGTGAAGAGGACGTCTACCCAACAAGCTTTTTTTTTCATCACTCCGATGGGGTCTCGCGACTCGGACGGCGACGTCCATGGAGAGCGTCCCTCCGGCCGCTTCTGGGACTGCTCGTCGGAGAGCTCCGAGGAGGAAGATGCCGGGTCGCCGGACTCGTCCTCATCTTCCAGCTCCTGGGTTTACCGGTGTAGAACGCCGGAGGAGCGAACTGATCGGGATCTCCGATGTGTGAATGGGAAGAAGGCCAACAAGCGACGTCTACAAGCCTGGGCGGCGCGAGAACTAACAATCGTGATGGCATCTCCGGTAAGAACTAACGCTGTTTCTTCGGCGATTAATCCTGCAGGTTCGCCGGCGATCAAGTTGCCGGTGCTACAACCGACGACATTTTCTCTAGGAGATGTCTTGGACGCAGCCGATTGGACGCTCGTTCAGCGCAAAGGTAAGAAGAAAGTTCACAAGCCAGCTCCGGTGTTCAACCCTTCTCGTCCAAGGTCGAGGAGATCGTCGGCGGCGAGCGGCGGTGCAGCAGCGCTTTCTTCGGATCGTGATCTGCATGGGATTTCAAAATTCAAATTTTCGTCTCCTGCCAATGGACACAAGGTCCAACTTGGCCCACCTGGTTCCGTACGGTTTGAGACAGGCCACAAGGGCCTGCCAATCCGATATTCGTCCACAAAAATTAAAGGCACAAGGCCCAGGCTACTATATCCTTCGAGGGTTTTTGGCTTACGTCGTAACCCTAACGAAATCTCTCAGCACATCTCCTTGCCGGCATCTCGAGATCGCCGTTCCTTTGCGGTGGTTGTCATGGCGGGAAGGAGGGGCGGCCAACGGAGGCTATCCTCCGACTGGCGGTGACTTCGGGAACCAACAGCTCGGGAGGCAGAATTACCGGGGATCTGGCTTCAACGGAGCTAGGGAGGAACGTGGAGGAAACAACGGCGCTGGAGGGCAGAACCGCTCGCTTGGGCGGCCGGGGTACGGCAACACGGGAGCACAAGGGTACTCCCAGCCAAACTTCAACGCCTCTGGCCCTAGCAACTACGAAAGAGGAGAGGGCAGCGGGGCTGATCACCGTGGTCCTCAGCCAGGGGAGTTCAGAGGGAACTTCGGAGCCTATAATGAAGGCTTTTACGATAGGGGAAACAGGAACTTCCAGGGGAACGCGCCCTTCAACAACAATCAGAGGTACAGGAGCAACCAAGGAAGTTTTGGGGCATCCGGGCAAGGCCGTGGTGGACCTCAAGGAAGGGGTAGGTTTAATCCTCGGGATGAAAGGTCTGCCACTCAACAAGCTGGTGGTCATAGTAATGCAAACACGGGGCTAGACCAACAGGGGGGAGCAACAACACAGGGAGCTGTGTATAAACCAAAAGATTCAGACAAGTCTGATCAACAGAAAAAGGCTGAGGAGGCTGCCACGGGTGTTGTTCCAATACAGCAAGGAAAAGCTAAAAATAAACAAGACAAGTGCTTCAGATGCGGGTTCACAGGTCATATCGGAACTGAATGCACAGCAACTCTATGTGTTTTTGTGATTCAGCCTTACATGGGGATGCTGCCTGCCCATTGCCGAAGATGAAGAAACCTACAGCCACTTTGTACGGGATGGCAAGGGAGTGTCTAATGTATTTCAAGGTAGACAAGTCAGACAACCCGCGCATGAAGAATGAGACTGGAAAAGTTGGGAGGATCAAAGTTTCTGGTGGGAAATTGTCAGCTCCTCAAGTTTTGAAGGAGCTAGACTGGTTGGTTCCAGGAGATCATGTATGGGAGATTTACCCTGCAGGAGATTCAGATTTCACAGTGGTGTTCCCGACCAAGGCTGATCTATCCAGGTTAAAGCGAATTAAATGTATTGAGGTTGAAGGGACAGAAATATCCATGCACTTTGAGGACTGGAGTTCTAAAAAGTTCGACAAATGGGTCTATATGATGTTTGGGTGCGCATTTCTGGCTGCCCTGAAACTCTTTGCCGTGATTACCTAGCCCTCTTTGCAGTTGGCTCGCTGATTGGGGAGGCAAAGGAGATCGACATGAGGTTTACCAGGGAGCATGGCATAGTGAGGGCACGAATGGACTGTGCTAACCCGGAGGGGATACCGAGATCGGTTGATTTTTCATATGAGGGGGAAGGATATGGTGTGTTCTTCGATATCGAAGCCGAGGACGGCTCCATTGTGGCTGCGGGGGACTTTGTGATGCATGATCCAAATGCAGATGATGGTACTAATGGGAACTTTAAGGAGGATCAGGGACAAACAAAGCCGCAAGAAGAGAAATTTGATGATGACCGTGACAAAAATAAAAATTCTGAGGAAATGGAGAATAAAACACAAGACATGGAAACGGATGACAAGGCCTCCGAACCCAAAGATCATATTCAGTTAGGGACTGTCCCATCCCCATCACAGCTAGTACGGCTCAAGGACAACGGTTCCAAGACTGAACAGCTGGCTAGGATTCAGTTTGGATCTGTGGATTTCTCTCCGGCTCCGAATATGCAGGCTATTCGCACTTATGTTTCAGCTCCAAGGCGTTTATGGGGTGACAGGGTAGAGGACGACGAAGAAAGTTTACCTTCACCATTGGCTGGTTCGGCCCCGGTTCAGAGGCGTCCGAGTTCACAACAATTCTTTGAGGCTCATACTGTCACGACAGAGAATGCAGTCTGCACACCTCAATCTGATGCAGTTTTATCTGCCAAGGCTAAACAGGCTGATCCTGAGTTGCCGGCAGTTCTTACAGAGATTACCACTGCTATGCCAGAACTTGATTCGGGTTCATCTTCCCCTGGGCACACGAGGTCATATGAGCAGTTGGAGAAACATGGGAGACAGGCAGCCGCGGCTGGTTTTGCTGCTACTGATCGTGCATCGCCTAGGGCGGCAGCAAAAGGCAAAGATGTTGGGACTGATTCGGCTATCTCAACTCCAACAAGCGGAGGGCATGGTAGGCCGGAGGGGACTGGTGTTTTCCTGGGAGGTCGTTATTCAAGATCGGAGGTGATTTCCTTTGGTGGCATCCCGGAGGAAGCTGCTCTTGGCGTTCGTTCAAGTGGGCGTATAAGGGCACAACCGAATGCCGATGCTACTCAGATGGATCAAGCAAAGCTACGAGCTCAAGCATGGGATCACTACTCAGGTACCAGTTTAGTGCATGAATTTACTTTAGCTTCTATACCGAATGATGTGGTTGTTGCTAGGGCTACTAAGCTTGGGGTTTCGCTGGGTAAATCTCCGAGTCAAATAGAATCTTCGGTTCAACATTTAAAAGATTTAGATTTAGAGAGAACTATCTTCATGCTTAAGAGAAAAGAAGCAAAGTTAGACACAGAAAAAGATGATAATGGAAGTCTGGTTTTGAACGAAGCGAACAAGCTCGCTGTAGATCTTATAGACGAGGAAGCCAAGGATGCCATAGATCACAAGGATCCACCGGTTAAGTTGGCTAGGAAAAATAGAGTTAGAAATAAAAAGATAGTGGGAGAAGTAACGGCTGTACGGCGTAGTGCTAGGTTCAAAAAGAATAATTAATATCTAACATAAAAATGAAAGGTTGTTTCTGGAATTGTGATGGTTTTGGAGATACGGGAAAACATTGGTTCATTCACGAGTCTATACGAGAGCATAAGCTAGATTTTTTTGCAATACAAGAGATGGGTAGGGATAATTTCTCTGCACCGTTCCTTACTTTTTTAGCGGCTGGTTTGGACTATGCTTGGTTCTGTCTACCTCCACAAGGGAGGTCAGGTGGTATCTTGGTCGGTGTTAATGTCCTAACCCTTGTAGTTAAAGGAGTTAATAATGGTGATAGGTGTGTCAAGCTTGACCTAGTGTCGAAGCATGATGGTTTTGAGTGGGCTCTGGTTGCGGTATACGGGGCAGCGCAAGACCAACATAAACAAGAGTTTTTGGCCGAACTAGCTAGAATTTGCGAGCAAGGTTCTAAACCGCTACTTATTGGCGGTGATTTTAACATTTTACGTAGACAAGAGGAGAGAGTAATGACAATTTTAATTCCCGATGGCCCCTACTCTTTAATGCTATTATTGAAAGCCTCGATTTAAAAGAAATTCACCTGACCGGAAGGCAGTATACGTGGGTGAGTCGCAGAGGTACACCTACTTATGAAAAGTTGGATAGGATTCTTTCAAATGTGGAGTGGGAGCAAAAGTTCCCGCTTGTCACGGTTCGAGCACTTGATCGGGCAGGATCTGATCATACACCGCTACTTCTCGACTCAGGTGAACAAGCTCACCTCGGGAATAAGTCTCGTTTTTCCTTTGAGTTATCTTGGTTTCGTCAAGAGGGTTTTGTTGATTTAATTTCAAGGGTATGGAACTCTGTGTCCATGGGCGGATCTCCTATGGAAAGATGGCAGAACAAGATCCGCCACCTTAGAAGGTTCCTCAGGGGATGGGCTAAAAACCTTAGTGGAGTTTACAAAAAGGAGAGAGACCGGCTGTTACAAATAATTGAGGTTTTGGAGGCCAAGGCCGACATAAACTCTATTGATCAACTTGAAAGAGAGGAATTAAAAGAGGCCAATGTTAAAATAGCTGCCCTTAGGAGAGATGAAGAGGCTAAATGGGCACAAAGGGCTAAGGTAAAACATGTTCAGGAAGGAGGGAATAATACAAAATATTTTCATATGGTTGCTAATGGAAAACATAGAAGGAAACGAATTTTCCAATTGGAACAAGATGAAGGCATTGTGGTAGGACAAGAAAATTTAAAAGTGTACATCACAGAATTCTATAAAACCTATTTGGGGCGCCGGGCGAAAATTTTATCTCTTTAGATGAGGAGGTTGTACAAGACATTCCACAGCTGTCCGAACAGGAAAATAACATTTTAAAAGCACACTTTACCGAGCAAGAGGTATATGATGCTATTACTCAAATGGAGAAGAATAAAGCACCAGGGCCCGATGGTTTCCCGGCAGAATTTTACCAAAAATGCTGGAACATTATTAAGAAAGATTTGATGGACATGTTTGATGCTTTCCACAAGGGAGAGCTACCTTTGTTTCATTTAAATTTTGGGACTATTATTCTGCTTCCTAAGAAAGAGGACGCCATACAGATCCAGCAATACCGGCCTATATGCTTACTGAATGTGAGTTTCAAAATATTCACAAAAGTGGCTACTAACCGTATCACTAAAGTGGCGCATACGGTAGTTAGACCTACTCAAACCGCTTTTATGCCTGGCCGTCATATCCTTGAGGGAGTTGTTGTTCTTCATGAAACCATCCATGAATTGCATAGGAAGAAATTGGATGGGGTTCTCTTAAAAATCGATTTTGAAAAGGCATACGATAAAGTGAAGTGGCCGTTTTTATTACAAGTCCTACGAATGAAAGGCTTTCATGATAGCTGGTGTAAATGGATTCAAGAATTCATTAGCCGTGGGAGTGTGGGAATAAGGGTGAACGATGACATCGGCCATAATTTCCAAACTCAAAAAGGTCTTAGGCAAGGGGATCCTCTATCTCCAATTTTATTTAATGTGGTGGCAGATATGTTAGCTATTTTGATTAACCGAGCGAAGGAAGATGGTCAAATAGGGGGATTCATTCCTCATCTAGTTGAGGGGGGCGTCTCTATATTACAATATGCGGATGATACGATTATATTTATGGAGCATGACTTGACGAAGGCCCTGAATATGAAACTGATTCTTAGTCTTTTCGAACAACTTTCGGGTCTCAAAATTAATTTTCATAAAAGCGAAATCTACTGTTTTGGACAAGCCAAAACAGCGGAGTCACAATATAGACAACTTTTCGGGTGTGAAACTGGAGCTTTTCCATTCAAGTATTTGGGAATACCAATCCACTTCCGAAGGCTCAAAAATGGTGAATGGAAACCGGTGGAAGATCGTTTTGAAAGAAAGTTAAGTAGTTGGGTTGGCAAACTATTATCCTATGGTGATAGACTAATTCTTATAAATTCGGTGCTAACTAGCTTGCCAATGTTTATGCTATCTTTTCTTGAAATTCCGAAGGGAGTACGGAAGAGATTGGATTTTTATAGATCACGATTTTTTTTGGCAAAGTGACGGGCACAAGAAGAAATACCGCCTCACTCAATGGAATATTATTTGCCGACCTAGAGATCAAGGGGGGCTTGGAATTGAGGTTTTAGAATTGAAAAATAAATGCTTGCTAAGTAAATGGCTATATAAGCTAATGAATGAGCAGGGAGTGTGGCAGGAGTTATTAACTAATAAATACCTACATTCTAAAACGTTGTCTCAAGTGACAGCAAAACCGACTGATTCTCCTTTTTGGAAAGGATTGATGAATGTGAGGACTGATTTTTCAAGAGAGGGTCTTTTGTGATAGGTAATGGCATGAACACAAGGTTCTGGGAGGATGTGTGGTTAGGTGACTCGTCCCTAGCACAACAATACCCATTGTTATATAATATAGCTAGCCAAAAACAAGTTTTGGTAGCTCAAGTTGTAACACAACCACCGAATATTAATTTCAGAAGAAATCTTACAAACAACAAGTATGAACAATGGCTGCACCTTGTCAACCGTTTGATGGATATCAATCTTTCTTCAGAACCGGATAAATTTGTATGGCGATTGACCACGTCGGGGGTTTTCACGGTTAAATCAATATATCTAGATTATTTGAATGGACACACTAAGTTTCTTTAAAAATACATATGGAAAATAAAGGTGCCACTAAAAATCAAGATTTTTATGTGGTTTCTAAATCGTAAAGTGATCTTGACTAAAGATAATCTTGCTAAACGCAATTGGAATGGCAACAAGTGTTGTTCCTTTTGTGATACCGAAGAAACAATACAACATCTATTTTTTGAATGCCCTTTTGCTAGACTAGTTTGGCGAATAGTGCATATGACATTTAATATTACACCACCACAAAATATTACAAATCTTTTTGATAATTGGCTAAGAGGAATCGACAAGTCAACTCTTAGATTGATTCGAGTAGTTGTGTGTGCAGTGTTGTGGGCAATGTGGAATGTACGAAACGATTTTGTTTTTAACAAGCCAAAACAACCATCCTTTTTGCAGGTCATCCCGCTGATCACTCATTGGATCCGATCATGGTCCTATCTCCAACCAGTGGAGCAACGCCATATTATGGAGTCTGGATGTATCCAGTTGGAGTCTGTCGCGAAGGACTTCTTCAACCGTGCGGGCTGGCGTTTTGAGAAGAGATTAGAATTATGAATAATTTTTATGCTACTACTTTGTTTCGTTGGTTGATACATGTAGCAACCTTGTGTGACCCGTGATGTAATAGACTGGACGAACGTCAAAATAAATTAATAAAGCAAGATGTATGCATCATTTTGATGCAGAGGCTGGGCTGCCCTTTTTCTAAAAAAATCCACTTTTCTATGTGTCGTCTAGACGCATCCTCTTTGGTAAACTTTCCGGCGGCAACGCTGGACTTTTCAAAAACCGGATATCTGCCTGCCAGTGTGCGCCGTCGATCCCTGTCGCCACCAACCTACGGGATTCGTACTTCCCCATCCACTTTCCGTGAATAAACCCAATCCATCCACAAGACCACAAGGCACAAGAAGACGAGGCCACCGAAAATACAAAACCACACCCAGCTGGATCTCCCCTAGCTATCCAGAACGTCCATCTCTATTGGAGATTCGTGCACAAGCCTTGACTGCATCAGCCCGTGTGAACGCACTGGACGCTATGGCCCGCAATGATTTGTCCTTCTGCGTGTTTAGGCAAGTGGTCCTGTGGTCATAACCGGGTGGGTAGTCTTGGCAATATTTTCTGTCGAGCGGGGCCCTTATCTTCTTTCTTCCACCTACCATCTCCGCAGATAGAATCTTGCGCTCTGCCTATTCCCCAACAATGGCGACCGGGCGATCAACTCCGGCAACTAGGACGCGCAAGGAGGGATGCTCTGCCTGGCTACCTCTCTCTTCTCGCTCCCCCTATGCGAGGCGACCGGCAGCGGGGCTAGAGATCAGAAGAGGCTGCGGTGATGGAGGTCTCCGGAGGAAAGCCGCCGCGTCCAGCTTCAGCACGAGTGCTAAGCTCGGATCTGGCAATCGAGGGATCAGATCGTTCCCAACTGCCTCTGATTTGTTCTCCATTCCTATGCTTGAAAGTATTTGTTTCTTGTTGATAATGGATGAGGATTTTTGTCCCTGGAACTGAAAGATCTGCGTTTGATTTGCGATGTTTTCTTGATACTTTCTTCTATTCTTTTCATGGAGTCGCGTGCGATGATTATATTCCCAGATCTGAATCTCCTTTTTTATCTGTTTGGTTAACCGAACCCTTTTCCTTTCTTCCTAGAACGTTGAACAAAAGCAGGTAAATAAATCTAGCCTAGGAATTTAAAAGGAAATTTTCCTTCTTGTAACGTTTGTGCACAAGTTTATTTCTTGGGGCTTAGTTGTAGGTCAACTGCACCTGTTATAGGTTCTTGAAGGTGATTTTTCGAGCTCCAGGAAAAGACTTACACTACTTTTTTTTATTAAATCACCGATCTGAACATATTATATTTTTCATTTGGTGCAGGTTTACTCCCTGTGGATCTGGGCGGATCGTCTCGAAGAATATGTGCAGAAAAAGATTGCTCATCATCGGGAGGAGAAGATCAAGTTGATTTTGCAAGACTCTGCTGCAACTGTTGCATCTAGAGACGAAATTTTTTGACGCCTCCGAGAATAACTCCTCGCTCGTGAGAGCACAACAAGCATCAGAAGAGAAAGACCGCAGTTCCCAGATCCAGATTAGGAGGCTCAAAAGAAACAACAAGACTTTACTTTTCATTGTAGTAGTGATGCTAGCTGGTATTTGGATGTCAATCATGTACTAGATGTGTCTCGTTGTGTTTTTAGTCGCATGAAGATTTTTTTTTTTGCTCTTTTTTGCCCATACGAAACGATACTGTCCTATAGGAAACTCTAGATTATTTAACCAAGATGGATTTAGTGCACTTGCATGCACATGTGCTATTTGTGAAACTCATATGAAAACCATGTGGAACATCCTGACAATAGCCGCATAAATTTTTGCAATAGCAGCAAAGTGTGATTGCTCTTGTTACACTTTTGCATTAATCTCTATGATTCTTACCAATGTTAAAGTGTAAGATGAGATGTCCGGAAGAAAATCTTATGCGACCATGTGGTGAACGACCCTGTGGTGGACCATATGCACCACCGTAGGATTAAGTGCGCATAGGGATTTGATCAGCAGGAAAGACACGTGCAGGCTAGTGGATTTGGTCCACCGCTGGGTCGTTCCCCCGCTGGGTCGCATAAGATTTTCTTCGGAGATGTCCGGTGCACCCTGACACTAGTGCTCCCAAAATATAAAAGTTCCGAAAGAGTCACAATTTTTTCCCATGGATAAACTACGTTATATTTTTTTACAAAGTTTCGGTGAAAAAGACGTTCTATTTTGGGATATAGAAAAAACAAATTTGTGAGCATAAAAAACTCTTTTTTCCTGGCAAAAAGTTGTATTTTGCTGTGTGCCGAATCACTATGTTTTTTCTTACGAAAATTGTAGCGGAATGTGCATATACATACTTGTATATGTTTCCATTAGTTTTTTGGAGACCGAGAAATACGATTTTGTAAGGCGAGAACCACCGTGCCCATAAGCATGAAACACTTACCGATTTAGGCTGATTTTATATAAGTCTCATATGTGAAAATTTAGTAAAACAATAATTACTCCGATGTATATCTTGTGAAAACATGAAACACATGTGAAACCTTGATGAAACATACCTGGATATAAATAATAATGAAAACAAAAGTGAAACAAATGTGAAACCTTGATGAAACGTACCAGGAAATAAATCTTTAAATCAGTTATACTCTTGTCGTTAATTGTTTCATTCGGGTCACTAATTTTTTTTATCTCAAATCTAGGTTGAACATAAAAATAAAACGCCTTGTGTTGGGGGGATAATAACCCGGTATACTTATGACCAAGGAATAATCAGTCGGACGGCCCAAGGTCTGGTCCGAGTGAAGTGTACAAGATATGGGCCGGGTTATAGTTGGGCCAATAGGCCTAACGTGACTCGTCTCTGGAAGGAAGGACCTAGAAGAACTGGAGTCCGAGTGAAGGAAGAAACCGGGTGACTTGGAGGCTACGGAAGGTCTAGAAGAACCTATAGTAGGACTCCGTGCTCGTATGTAACTCGGTATTCATTGTAAGTTCGGGAGACCCGGCGTCTATATAAACGGGCTCCCAGAACATAGATAGATAAGTTCTAAGTCTCAAGCCATAAGGTTCAACCCTAGTTCGATATCACCGCGATCAAGCGAAACCCTTGTAACCTATCTCGTAACCCGGCTCTGTTGTCGTAGCCGAGTTATCGAAACCTTGAGATCAATAACATAGAAGCAGGAAGTAGGTCTTTATCTCCAATGGAGAGGCTGAACCTGGGTAAATCCTTTTTCCTCAACGAGCGTGACAATCTCCTGAAGGACCAAGGCGCCTTGCCCCAATCATCAAGTTACCCTATGGTAACATCTGCCGTGTTAACCCCACGACAGTTGGCGCCCACCGTGGGGCCTGCGACCAAAGCTGTCCTCATCAAGGGAGAAGCTCTGCGAGGGATGAGAATCTCGCGATCGGCGAAGTCAGGATGGACCAGCGCGGAAACCGCATCGTCGATGATTCCGGCTGGAAAGAAGAAGCAGATCTGCTGGATACCGGCCGGGTGATCCCGTTCGGTCGGATCCACGTCTTCGTAGGTATGGTTAATACAATTCAGCAATTTGATGACGAGGTTATGTGCGACTCCGTTTCAGGGGCAGCCACCATCGTCCAATCTGATGGAGAAGAATCAGTCAGAACAGGAGGTTTCGAACATCAGTCGGACATCCGGGCTTGCGAGCCGGAGTACCGACGTGGGGAAGATTTCGATACAGATATCGAGTCAATTTTACCGTTGTTTGACGAGAGATTTGGGTACGTGGCTGATGAGGAAGATTATGAGTCGGAGCCAAGGACCGTGAAGCATGCTATGGTGTACACTTTGAGGAACCATAATGATGGGACAGAAACTTCAGTAAGCGAGGACGATGCCACGTGAGCGGCCAGAGAGAACAGAGAAAGAATTCAACGTCTCACAACGTTTCAACCGGGTGAAGGCTCGGGACAGCCGTTGTGATGGAAATCTGTCGTGGTGGGATCACGGCAGATGCCATAGGTATGGCTAAGATGGGGCCGAATGGTCGTTGGGGGAATCCGGGGAGGGTTTATGCACTCAAGAAGTGCACACGCAAGAACACGCAAGAACACGAACAAAGAACCAAGAAAGCAAGAACACAAAACACACCACGATGTACCCTGCTTCGGGGCCCTCTTGCGGAGGTAACACCCCTACTGCAGCACTATCCTAGTCAGTGTATAGCTCAAAGTGACAAGTACAAGCTGCTCCTCGAGCTGTATGATGATACAATGGTGAGAACTCGTGTGGAAGATGATGCTACAAAGAGAGGAAAAGGCAGTCCGAGCCTGAACCGAGGTCTCTCCGAGGTATTCCGAGCTTCCTCTCTATCTTTCTCTCTTTCTTCGATCTCAATCCGTCCGTCCCTCAGCAGGAGGGTGAAGCCCACTATATAGGCCAGCCGGGTTACCATTGTGCCCCTCGCAGAACACTGTTGCCATGCCTCTGCAACGGTCACCACCGTACCACCGTACCTCGGTCGGGGACAAGACGTGGCTTGCCCATCTCCTGTAGCCTACGGCAGAGCTAGCATGTCCCCTCTGACCGAGACAGGACGTGGCCTGGCAGAGCTACCTCGTAGCCTTTACCCAGACCTCGCGTGGTCAGCGGTCGGAGACGTGCAGGCCCGCCGAACCCGGAGCACGCCTCTGCCATGCCCTTGACAGACGCTCCCGTGTCAGGCGCTCTAGTACCCGGCTGGAAGTGACAGGAGCATTGACTCCGGCCCGACCTACAGCCCATCACCTCGGTTAGCTCGGCGCGTCCGTGCCGTACCTTGGGTCTTGCGCTTAATATCTTTTACTAGCTCGGATCTTACTTCCTTCCCACAGCTTCTCCTGCACCCACAACGCAAACCACCGCACTGAGGTAGTTAGGTCGGCAGAACATAGCTCGGACTGTGAACCTCGGCCCTGGCCACAGTATACCTCGGACCCCTCTGGGCCAAAATAGGTCGGCCTGTATTCTCCAGGTCAAGATGAAGCTCGGACCTTCCCAGGCCCAAACAGGTCGGCCCTTTCCGTACCTCGGCACAACTTGGAACACCACCTTATGCCAAGCCTTGACCCTACCCGGGGATACTCCCCGACATTAGTCCCCGAAGCTGGTGCGGTCCTACGACCTCGGAAGGAGGGCCGTAGCAGGTTCAAAACAAGCCTTACACCACCTCCTAAACCGACCTCCAACATAGTCATGCCGAGGTACCTCCCATACACCACCATCCAATCCGAGGTAGATATGCGAACTGAACTCTCCGAGCTATCTGACTCAGCACCAACTTGCCTCAAGATTTTCCGAGGTACGTGGCGAAGAATCTCTGCCCGGGCTTCGGAATCCGGACCTCTGCCAAGCAGATTCTGACCACACGCCGCCCTCGTCAGCCGGACCCACCGAACAGCGCACCTGCGCACTCAAGTACTTGACCGCCCACGACCCCTCGATTTTGTGCTGACCAGCGCAGGAAATCCGGGGTGGGCGGTTGCCACTCTGCGGCCCACGATGTGGCCGATCGTGCGGCCGCAGACCGCGTAACCGTGCGCCCACTCGCACACGATCCCGCGCCTCCCGATAACCGCGCGGTAGTGGCGCAGTTAATGCGGGCAGTTACCGCGCGCGGCTATAAGTAGGGCCCCACGGGTAACTTCGCCATCTTCTTCCTCCACTCGCCCTCTCGCCTCCATCGCCACCAGTGCCGCCGCTTCCGGTTGAAGAAACACGTTCCCGCCGCCGCCGACGAGCAGCTCCTTCGTCGCCGCTGCGACCGCGTCACCGGCGCCGCCCTTCAGCACCTCGTTTTCACGGTATGTACTCCCTTTCTGATACCCTAGGCATTGCCCTAGGTTTCTTCCTCTTTGCGCTTGGTTCTTCATATGTTCTTGAATAAAACTCTATTTACCTCCTCCGGTAGATCTTACTTGCATACTTTTTTGGGTAGTAGCGAGTTTCATACCTCGGATAGATGCTCGCCTAGCATAGATATGCCTCTATGTATATTAGATAGCCGTCCAACTCCTCCTGAGTTAGCCAGATATAGCCTTAGATTCCAGATTCACTTTTTCCTTTGCTAAACTTCTGTGCACTCTTCTGCAGATTGATTCTGCCGAGATGTCTCCTCCTGAGACTTCGGAACAAACCGAGGTTCCAGACCTCGAACTGGAGGTCGGAGAACGAGCCGGCTGGGAAGGTTCGGATGTAACTCCGGATGAAATCCAGTGGCTCAGGGCGACTCGGCGGATTCCCGCCGGGGTAGAGTGTCGCCTGCCAGAGGGCGAACTCGAGCCTCAAGTCAAGGAAGGGGAACGGGTGGTCTTCGTCGCGCACTTCCAGCGCGGCTTCGGACTGCCCGTTAGTGATTTCTTCCGGAGCTTCCTCGACAAGTTCGACTCCAGGTTCATCACCTCCCCGCCAACGCCATCACCACTCTCTCCTGCATCGTTTCCTTCTCTGAGGGATACCTCGGCCTCAAAGCCACGGTAGACCTCTTTTCTCGCTACTTCCAACTTAAGCGGCAAGTGATCCCGGATCCGAAAAACAAGGATCTGCCCAAGCTACTAACCGCCTGCGGAGCAGCCATCATAGCTCCTCGCCGAAACTCCATCTTCCCACGTATCGCTACTCCGGACACCGTTCGCAAGTGGCTCCGGACGTGGTTTTACGTGAAGAACTCCGGCGAAGAGGACTTCCTCAATCTGCCGGTGTTTAACCTCAGCCCTCCTACCGAACCGCTCAACTGGGACTACACTCCCCCTCTCACCAGCGAAATCAAGTCCATCCATGGGTATGTTGCGAAATGGCAGGACCCGGAGGACCCTGCGAACGACGGGAAAGTCCTGACGGCTGACGATCTGGCCTGCACATTTGTGAAGCGCAGGGTCTCCCCTCTCCAGGCGAGGACTCACAAGATCTGCCACATGAGCGGTCTTTATGATCCAACCCGCCATACGCATGTTGCACTGGACAACGCCGCTGTAGCTCGGCGAGTCCGAGCTATCACCAAGTCCAAGATATCTGACGCTTGGACATGGGGAAGGGAACCCCACTACAGGACCAAGCCACCAAAACAGGTACGCTGTTCCGACGTTTTCTTCGGTACTCCTTTACCACCGAGGTCTTGCTACCGACGTTCATCTTGACCATTTTCTTCCTAACTCCTTTTCATATGTCTGCCATATAGCTGTTCTCCCGCCAGACCGCCGAGGATGGAGTCCATCCTGCGGACCACTTCGGCAAGGATCTTCCTGTCGAGGACCCACCATCCAACGAGGACCCTGACAACGAGGATTACATGCCCATTGCCTCGGCCCGCGTCACCACCGCGGGTAAGCCTCAAGCACAAGCTTCAGTTCAAGAGATTTCGGATGACGAGGAGGGATTTCTCGTCATGGAACCAATAAACGCGGTACCTATCTCCTGCCTTCCTCACCTTCCGAACTTTACTCCAGCAACCAGCCGGAAACGCGCTGGTGCCGCAACTTCGGCCGCCGAACCATCCGCCACTGGAGCCTCCGGACCCACTGCGGCTCCGGTCAAGAGACGTCGGCTGAAGAAGTCCGGAAATCCTCCTCATGCCCGAGGGGGCAAGAAGTTTCCTACTTCGGATGGGTAATGCTTTGCTTCTATAGCCAACAAAGTTTGTTGCTTAAACTTATCACCTCGGTACTAACACTTGACCATCTTCCTTCGTTGCAGTGACCCCATAGAAGTGGATCAGGAGGTATCCTCCATGACTGCACCCGTTGGTGCCTCTGAAGCCACGACCACCCCGACGAACTCTCGCCCCGTATCTCCTCCACCGAGGTCTGGCCCGGCCTTGGAGAAATCTGCCCCCACCCGAGGCCAGAGTTCTCCGCGTCCTCAAACGGGTGCGGGGACCAATCGCGCCAGCACTCCGGCTACCGCCTTGCCGGAGCCTCGACTCTCCCCCGCAGCCAGACTGCCCGCAACCAACAACAGCAACAGCAGAAGCTTCAGCAGAAGCAACAGCCCAAGCAGCAGCCCCAAAAACCAGTTCGCCAGACTACCTTGCCGTTGGAGAAAGGCAAGGAGAAAGAGAAAGAGATGGTGAAGTCTAAGGTCACCCCCAAACCAACATCTGGGTCTGGCACCCTGACTATCTCTTCTCCTCAAGGATGCAACCGAGGTCTCCTCCCCGGTGTCACGCCGAATCCTCCATTTGCCGCACCCGTTGATGAGACTGCTCCTCCGGCCGACGAATATGCTCGGAGGACTCTCTTATACTGGATAACCGGCCTGCTTCAAGCTCCGAGGCTGCTCAAGCCTTGGAGGCCTCGGTTAGGGGCATCGAGCAGGGCGGACCGTGGGGATATCCTCCTCTGCGCACTGACAGTGACAGAGCCTCGGCTCCTTGGAACACTACAACGCAGACTGGAATTCTGCAGACGAGGTCTCCTCGGCCTCCCTAGCTGCTCCGGTAGGTGAGCACCCTGCGGGAAACAGCGCCTGCGGCCGAAGCGTCACGACCTACAAGTCGCTGCCCTGCGTGCTGCTCAAAACATCGACGTAAGTCCTATTCTCTTTACTTTCATGCAGTATCTCATCTAATATCCACCATTCCCAGTCCCCGAGATTCGAGGTAAACTATTGACGCTCCGCCGGAGTTAAAATTGTTTGGCTTGAATCTCAAACCATTTTACCTTACTTTATCATGCACCTCGGGTACGAGTCCCCGAGACTCCTGTCGAGGCATACCCCGGCAACATTTTTCCAATGATTTGACTCCGAGTCCCCGAGACTCTTGTCGAGGTATAGCCTTTCTAACCGAGCTATGTTTTTCTTCCTTGCAGAATACTATGAACGTCCGCACGGACATCTTCCATACCCTCCTGTTTGACCACAAGAAACTCCACGACGAGCACAAGGCCGTCCTTGCAGAAAAGAACTCTTTGGACGAAAAGCTCCAACTAGAGAAAGCCGAAGTAGCTCGTCTGGTAAAGGAACTGAAGCGCATCACCGAGCTGCGGACGTCGGAAACAGAGCAGCTGCAGGCGGAAAAGGCCAGTGTTGTTGAAACAGAGAAGAAACTTCGGGAGGATGCCGCCAAGGAACATGAGAATGCGCTCCAGTTAGCCGAGGCCCGCGCCACCTCGGCCACCGAGGCTTATGAAGCCCTTCAAGCTTCGGTTAACCAGCTCCTCCCGACGCTGGAACGTATCAACAAAGAAATGGACGGTAAGCTTCTTGCCCCCCTTATCCTTGCTTTGTCCTCAACAGTACTGGCTCTTTGCCGAACTGTTTCTTTCATTATTAACAGGCTATCTTCTGCAGAGCACTTCACCTACACCCAAGTTTCGGCTCGCAATATCACTGATCAGCACAGGAAGAGGCGTAGCGAGACGAACCCCGCCTGGACCATTGAGGACCACATCGTGGCCATCAAAGCTCGGATCCATCCCTTGAAAACCATTGGGTCCGAACTCCTTGATGCAGGTGTGTCTGCTTTCCGAGCCTTGTGGCCTCTTGCCGATGCTCCCAATACTACGCCTGAGCTCGCCGCCAAGCTTCGTGAAGCCGAACAAAGACTTCGAGAGTGGCGCTCATCCTCGGCTCGCGCTGGAGCTGATGCCGCTCTCAAATTCATCATGACTTGGTGCGAGAAGCTCGACCTCGAAAAGATGGACACTCTTCGCCGAAATTCGCCCTGGTCCACGGACCCAATTCTCATCCAGCGGCGCGAAAAGATGGCTTCCTTCTTCGCTGGATATGCCAACACCAAGAACTTGAGCGAGGGAGACACCTACTCCGACGCCGAAGATGACGAGCCAGAAGAGGATGAATACGAAACAGAATCCGACGTCGAAGCCGAGCAAGGTGACGATGGTGACACCCGCGAAGCAGAAACCGAGGCTTCTCCACAAGCTGGTGCCGAGGTTACTGCCGACGTTGCCAGCACCTCCCAGGCTACCTCGGCTGCTGCCGACGTAATTCCTGATGCCTCGACCTGAACTCTGTTACTATCATGCTTGGCCAAAAAACTTCATTAAATCCCCGGTATGCCGGGACGCAGATGTAATCAAACTTAAGTAGTTCCTTTTGCTACCTCTGTTACTATCATGCTTATCCGAACCATGCTTTTCTAAGCTTTACGTCGAATCCTTTTGAATGATTGCTCGAGTTTACTTTCGTGTTTACTATGTTTGGCATTCTTTGCTCTTGACTACCTTTTAGGCAGATGCCAGTCGAGTCACAAGATTGTTGTTCATAGCATACAGTACTTGGTAAATTCCGAGGTATGTTTCAAAATCATCCGACATAAACGAAAGGTAAAGACAGGGGTTAGTAAACGACACATGCCGAACTATAATTTTGGACCGAGTCCCCGAGTTCATTTTCATGTCTCCCACGTTTTTTCCTCTTTGCTCTTGACTACCTTTTAGGCAGATGCCAGTCGAGTCACAAGATTAGTTTCATAGCACACATTACTTGAAGTTTGAGACGAGGTTCAAAATAGTTCGGCATATGAACAAAACTGACAAACAGAGATAAAACATAAGCACAAGAGCGAGGCAGTCCCCGAGCTTTTACCTCGGAGTGCCGACATTTTTATTAAGGATTAACCGAGGTACATACATTGCGCCTTTCATGAGTAGAAAGGTCGGAGTAGAGCTACGTTCCATGGTCGCCTGACCTCTGACTCGGGGTTGTCCAGCCCATCTTCCCTTGGTTCCTGCGCATCTATAAGATAGTAGGAATCATTGAGCAGAGCTCGGCTCACAACGAACGGTCCCTCCCATGGAGGTGACAACTTGTGCCGGCCTTTCTTGCGCTGCACCAACCTCAGCACCAAATCTCCCTCGTGAAACACACGAGGGTTGATACTCCGGCTATGATAACGTCGGAGACCTTGCTGGTAAATTGCTGACCGAGATGAGGCCAATTCTCTCGCTTCCTCAAGCAGATCTACTGCATCCTCCCGAGCCTCTTTTGCCTCGGCTTCAGTGTACATTGCCACTCTGGGCGCATCATACTCGATGTCAGTGGGTAGCATAGCTTCTGCCCCATAGACCATAAAAAATGGCGTATAGCCAGTCGATCGATTTGGCGTGGTCCTTAGACCCCACAGTACTGCTGGTATCTCATCTATCCAACACCCCGGCGTTTTCAGCAGTGGTTCAATGAGCCGAGCCTTGATGCCGGCCAACACTAGAGCATTTGATCTTTCCACCTGTCCATTAGACTCCGGGTGTGCCACCGAGGCTATGTCCAGCCGGATTCCCTTGTTCATGCAAAACCGAGCGAACTCTCCAACAGCAAAGTTAGTGCCGTTGTCCGAGATAATGCTATGGGGGTAGCCATATCGCAGAATAATCTCCTTCAAGAAAGTCACTGCTGAATGACCATCCAACTTCCGGATTGGTTTCACCTCGATCCACTTGGTGAATTTGTCCACCATCACCAATATGTGTGTCATGTTACCTCGGGCTGGTTTGAACTCTCCCACCATATCCAAACACCATACCGCAAACGGCCAAGTGATAGGAATTGTTTTGAGCGCCGAAGCCGGCATATGCGTTTGCTTGGCAAATCTTTGGCATCCTTCACATCTCCGGACTATGGCCTCTGCATCGCAAGAGCAGTGGGCCAATAGAACCCATGCCTAAACACCTTGGCACCAGAGCTCTTGTGCTGCAATGATGACCACATTCTCCTTGGTGGATCTCCAAAAGCATCTCCTTGCCTTCAGCTGGCTCAACACACCGTTGCAACACCTCGGTTACGCTTCTTTTATAGAGCTCCTTGTTGATGATGGTGTACGCCTTGGCCCTCCTTTGAATCCTCCTAGCCTCGGTTGTGTCACTTGGCGTGCTTCCCTCCGTTATGAACTTCATAATTTGCTCCGCCCACTCCGGCACCGGGTGCAAAGGAAAAAGTTCCTCATCCACCTCCATTGGCTCGGCCACCATAATCTCCTCCATTATTTCCTCCACCATCCTGCGACCAGTCCCCGAGTCTGGATGAGCAGTCCCCGAGCTCTGCCACACAGTCCCCGGGTCCGACCAAACGCATCCGACGTCTACCTCCATTGGAACAGGTCCGGGCTCTTGCTCCGCCGGATGAAAATAGATTCGGATTCAGGAGAAGGTTTGATTGAAGGAGTTCTCAAGTGATTCAGGGCTACCCCTGGTGGTACTGCCTCTTTTGATGAACCGAGCTTTGACAACACGTCGGCAGCATCATTTTCTGCCCGAGGTATATGCCTGTACTCACACCCTTCAAAGAACCCGGATATCTTTTGCACATGGAACCGATATAACGCCATGTTGGCATCCAGAGCATCCCAAGTTCCAGAAGATTGTTGCACCACCAGGTCGGAATCGCCGAAGCACTCTACACGCCGGATACCGATCTCCTTTGCCACCTTGAGGCCATGGATTAAGGCCTCATACTCCGCCACATTGTTTGATGCTGAGAAATGAATCTGCAGCACGTACTTCAGCTGATCTTGCTTTGGCGAGGTGAGGACTATACCAGCCCCCAGCCCGATCTTTGTTTTGGACCCATCAAAATGCATTTTCCAATAATTATAGTCCGGCCTGGGTGGCTCATACTGCATCTCGGCCCAATCACAAAAGAAGTCCGGCAACGCCTGGGATTTAATTGCGTCTCTTCTCTCGTAATGTGGTGCATATGGAGACACCTCAATCGCCCATTTGGCAACTCGGCCAGTTGCATCTTTGCACCCGATGATCTCCGAGATTGGAGCTTCGCACACCACCGTCATGGGATGCTCCTGGAAATAATGCTTCAACTTCTTGACCGCCAGGTAAACACCGTACGTCATCTTCTGGTAGTGAGGATAGTTCTGCTTCGAGGTAGAGATCACCTCGCTCAAGTAATACACCGGTCTCTGCACCGACCTGCCACCTTCTTCGCGCTCCACCACCACTGCCACACTTACAACTCGGTTTGTGGCCGCAATGTAAAGTAACATCGGCTCATTGTGCAATGGTGACGCTAACACCGGGGCAGTGGACAACATCTTTTTCAGCTCGCCAAACGCCACGTCGGCCTGCGGGGTCCATGTAAACCCGGTACTTTTCTTCATGAGCTGGTACAAAGGTAAGGCTTTTTCTCCTAGCCGAGCTACAAATCGGCTCAACGAGGCTAGGCACCCTGTGAACTTCTGCACATCTTTCAAACACTTCGGTAACTTCATGCTCTCAATAGCTCGGATTTTGGCCGGGTTAACCTCGATACCTCGGCTGGACACCAGGAATCCGAGCAACTTCCAGCCGGGACACCAAAGGTGCACTTGTCCGGGTTAAGCTTCAACCGATACTTTCTCAAATTCACAAATGTCTCCTCGAGGTCCTCGAGGAGAGTACTTTTTTCCTTAGTTTTGATGACGATATCATCGACATACACTTGCACATTTTTGCCCATCTGAGAGTGCAGGCATTTCTGCATACACCTCTGATAAGTTGCCCCGGCATTTCTCAGACCAAAACACATGACACGATAGCAATACGCCCCATACGGGGTAATAAAAGCGGTCTTTATTTGATCCTTTGGGTTCAGTGGTATCTGGTGAAAACCAGAGTACGCATCGATGAAAGATAACAGTTCACAACCAGCAGTGGAATCGATCACCTGATCAATCCGAGGTAATGGAAATGGATCTTTTGGGCACGCCTTGTTGAGGTTAGTAAAGTCAATGCACATGCGCCACACCTTGACCACGGCTGGCTCGTCTTTCTTCTTTTCCACCAGGACCGGATTGGATATCCAGTCCGGATGCAGTACCTCCATTATGAACCCGGCTGCAAGCAACTTAGCCAGCTCGTCCAGCACCACTTGTCTCCGGTCGTCTGAGAGACGACGGGTCGGTTGCCTCACCGGTTTCACCTCTGGCCTAACAAATAAAGAGTGCTCTGCCAACTCCCTCGGAACACCTGGCAGGTCCTTAGCCGACCATGCAAAGATATCCCGATTCTCACGGAGGAAGTGACAGAGCTCGCCTTCCTATTTCTCGCCTAGCCCGGTCCCAATGATGGCCACATGCTCTGGGTGCTCCGGGTCAATGGGGATCTTCTTGGTCTCCTTGGGTACCTCGAACGCCGCAGTTGAGTCCGGGCTCATCAGTCCGGACAGGCCGAGCTGTGTTGACTGCGCCATTGCCACCACTTGATGCAGCTTCTTCTTCTCGGCTGCGATCACCAAAGACTCGGCTAGGTTAGATCCCGCCGAGGCACACTGAATTGCTCGCTTGTAGTCACCCGAGATGGATATGATCCCATTAGGCCCTGGCATTTTCATCTTCAGGTATGCAACATGGGTGGAAATCATGAACTTGGCCAAAGCCGGCCTTCCAAGCAGTGCATGGTATGCACTCTCCAAGTCCACCACCTCGAACTCGATACTCTCAACTCGGCAATTTTCCTTGGTTCCAAATGCTACATCCACCCATATCTTGCCCATGGGTGCACAGGAAACGCCGGGCACAATCCCATGAAAAGTACAACTGCTTGGCATCAACTGATTAGGCGAGATGCCCAATTTCACCATTGTGTCTCGGTACATGATGTTGATGGCACTGCCATTGTCCACCAGAACTCGGGTGAACCTCACATTGTTGGTAGGCCCACACAACGTTGGATCTACCACCAGGGCATACTTTCCAGGACTCGGCATGATCCGAGGTGTGTCCTTTCTGCTCCAAGTGATCTCCTGCTCAGACCAGTTCATATAGGTCGGCACCACCGGCATTACTGCATTCACCTCCATGGCACGCCTCTGCACGCTCTTCTTGTCAGTTGGCTCGGTCACAAAGACCACATAGCTCGCATGAACCTCTCTATAGTCATTTCCGGGGTATTCATACTGCTGACTTGGTCCGGCACCATTGTTGTTGTTATTACCTCGGACATTCACCACATTCACGGGTCTTGCTGCTGCAGGCCTCGGAAGAGGTGCAGTGGTTACCGGGGTAACATTTGCTCCGGACAGATTAGGGTGGGACCTCGGCTGAAATCTCTGAGGTGGTGGTCCTGTTCTGATTCCTCCGGCCCTTGCCCCCTCTTCTCTGATTCTGCGGTTCCAGCTGCACTGCCGGGTTGAATGGTTGGCTGGCTTGCGCGGGTCAGTCGTATGGTAACAGCACGGACCATCTATCATTGATTCATAGGTCATGGGTGGCTCCTGGTTCGGACTAAATGCCGGACCATTGATTTTTGGCCTCTGGACACCTCCAGCTCCGGGCTGATCCGGGTTCACCGCTGCAACTTGGTTGGAGGTATGGATAGTCCGGCTCCCTCCTCTTCTGTCCGAACTCCTGACGGTCATTACACCTTGGTCCGAGCCGGTTGTTTATTGGCTCCCTCCTTCTGTTACGTGCTCCTGCCTCTGCTGCTGGCTGCATCGGATCACCCAGGGCATAAGAATCTGCAACCCGGATGGTTTCTGCTAGGGATCTCGGCATATCTCTCTGGAGCCTCTGCCACAGCATGCTGCCATGTCGACAGCCATCTGCAAACCAGGAAATGGCCTGGGCCTCTACCACTCCTTCACAGGAATTCCGAACATTGCTCCACCGAGTTAAGAATTCTCGGTCAGTTTCATGATCATCTTGCTTACATGCCGCCAGGAGCTGAGGTCGGTTTGGCCTCTTGTATGTACTAGCAAAGTTGCTGTTAAACGCCAGCTCCAAGTCTATCCAGGAGTTGATACTATACTCCGGCAAATTATTCAGCCAGATCCGAGCTGGACCTTCCAACATGTGCGGGAGATACCGGACCGCCCATCGGCGATTGCCCCCCGCAATGTGCACCGAGGATACATAATCTGTCAGCCAATCTTGTGGCTTGGTGCTCCCATTGTATGGCTTGGTGTTCCGACCTAACTGGAACTGAGATACTGGTGGTGGTGGCTCCTTCATGATCCGAGGTCCAAAACATGCCGGACCAGGAGGGCCTTCCTCCTCCAGTTGCTCAGACAAGTAGAGTCTATCCAGCTTGTTACGGACATCGCCTGGGCTAACATCCGACCTCCTATCCGAGGTCCCAACGCCCCATCCACTCTGTGGTATCCAGCTCGTGCCATGGCCGAGTCTCCATCATCATATCGGTCATCGCCTTGACCGACGTTCTGAGGTTGCTGAACATACTCCGGCTCTCGCTGATACTGCCCCTGCTGCCGAGGTTGTTGCTGATACCTCGGGGGCGGAGGTGGTTTACCTCGGCCAGCCGATGCCGCTTGACCGCCGTTCTGATTTCCCTGACCGGAGTTACCCTTAGCCCGGCTCGCATTGCCTGGGCCGGGGTTTCCCTTAGCTCGGCTAGCATTGCCCTGGCCCGCCTTCTGCTTTGCTGCTAGGACTGGATCATACATCTGCAGCTGCTGGTTCTGACCCGAGGTGACACTCCGGGCTCGATCGGCTCCTCCGACGAGTGGAGACGAGGCTTGCCCCTTGGACACCTGACTGACTGGCCTAGCTGAATAAACCATCTCTGAATCACCAGCCCCGGCATTTGCTCTGCGGAGAGCCTCATTCTGCTGGTTAGCCACATATACTAACTCATTAACTCGCTTCTGCTGCGCACGCCATGCATCTCCAGATAATCCGGATAGCTCGGCCCTGCCTGCCTCGGCAGCTCTGAGGTTCTTAGCAGGGGAACTATACACCGGCCTTCCAGTTGACACGCGACTCCCACTCCTAGCCGAGGTGGTAGGTCGAGCCTCCCTGTTTAGCTCATCATTGAGCCCCTTGCCTCTCTGCCGCACCTCGGCTCCCCTATGTGTATCAACCGCTACCGGGGTGAAGCCATTCGCTGCATTGTACTCGCGCAGATCTCTATTGAACTCATCTCTAGCTGTTATCATTGCTACAGCCTCCTTCTGCAGCAGGACACGCTTTGCCTCTAGGTCGGCCACAGTCACCACTATGTCCACCCCTGGATTTACTGGGTCTGCCAGCGTATCCACTATCTCTACCAGGGTCGCACCTCGGCCCCGCAGCTCTGGGGTGCCAGGCAAGTCCTTCTCTAGCCTGGGCTTTGCAGATCTCACCTTAGCAACCTCGGCTGCCTTGGACTGGCTGGCATCTACTTTGCCAGCGGCGTCAACCGGACCTGTCACCATCACCTCTACGCAGCTCTCGGGGCGAGTGATGCGCCGACCTAAAGCCGCGAGGAGAGGAGTTTCGTCGTCCACGAGCACCTGCTCCGGGTACCCGCGAACAACCTCGACAGCAACGTACGTGACGAAGCTGCCGAGCATCATGGTGAAGCCGTGCTCGGGGAAGGGCTTGCCGGCGAAACACCCCGCGTTGTCGCTGATGAAGGTGAACTCTCCGATCTTGGCGACAAGCCCGGAAAGAACACGCTCGCCTGAGCCCGTCCGGATGAAAACTCCCTCCAACGCCTCAATCTGCCCCACGGTGGGCGCCAACTGTCGTGGTGGGATCACGGCAGATGCCATAGGTATGGCTAAGATGGGGCCGAATGGTCGTTGGGGGAATCCGGGGAGGGTTTATGCACTCAAGAAGTGCACACGCAAGAACACGCAAGAACACGAACAAAGAACCAAGAAAGCAAGAACACAAAACACACCACGATGTACCCTGCTTCGGGGCCCTCTTGCGGAGGTAACACCCCTACTGCAGCACTATCCTAGTCAGTGTATAGCTCAAGTGACAAGTACAAGCTGCTCCTCGAGCTGTATGATGATACAATGGTGAGAACTCGTGTGGAAGATGATGCTACAAAGAGAGGAAAAGGCAGTCCGAGCCTGAACCGAGGTCTCTCCGAGGTATTCCGAGCTTCCTCTCTATCTTTCTCTCTTTCTTCGATCTCAATCCGTCGTCCGTCCCTCCAGCAGGAGGGGTGAAGCCCACTATATAGGCCAGCCGGGTTACCATTGTGCCCCTCGCAGAACACTGTTGCCATGCCTCTGCAACGGTCACCACCGTACCACCGTACCTCGGTCGGGGACAAGACGTGGCTTGCCCATCTCCTGTAGCCTACCGGCAGAGCTAGCATGTCCCCTCTGACCGAGACAGGACGTGGCCTGGCAGAGCTACCTCGTAGCCTTTACCCAGACCTCGCGTGGTCAGCGGTCGGAGACGTGCAGGCCCGCCGAACCCGGAGCACGCCTCTGCCATGCTCCTTGACAGACGCTCCCGTGTCAGGCGCTCTAGTACCCGGCTGGAAGTGACAGGAGCATTGACTCCGGCCCGACCTACAGCCCATCACCTCGGTTAGCTCGGCGCGTCCGTGCCGTACCTTGGGTCTTGCGCTTAATATCTTTTACTAGCTCGGATCTTACTTCCTTCCCACAGCTTCTCCTGCACCCACAACGCAAACCACCGCACTGAGGTAGTTAGGTCGGCAGAACATAGCTCGGACTGTGAACCTCGGCCCTGGCCACTAGTATACCTCGGACCCCTCTGGGCCAAATAGGTCGGCCTGTATTCTCCAGGTCAAGATGAAGCTCGGACCTTCCCAGGCCCAAACAGGCCTGCCCTTTCCGTACCTCGGCACAACTTGGAACACCACCTTATGCCAAGCCTTGACCCTACCCGGGGATACCTCCCCGACAAAATCCCACCAGTTTTTAGGCCCTTGGACTTTGATGCAGCAATAGTTACAACCCCAATCACACCAGATAACGCAGCAACCCGGGCGCAGCAGTTGGATACGTTACGAATCACGCTGGAGAATCAACAGAAGGCTTTATTGGCGGAGCAGCAGCGCATGTACGATGAGCAACAAGAGATAGAACGGGATCGAGCCCGTGTGGAGCAAGAAAGGATAACGGTGCAGAATTGCCAGGAAGATCTTACAGCAGTACATCGGAGGAGGCACGAAACCCGGGTGATGCCAGGCATGACCTTAGATCCAACGAGGTTGAACTTTGCATCACCAAACAGAGCTCCTAATGTCACTCGGCCAGAGCCAGGGCCGGTTGGAATTGGGCATGGAATCATGGTTAGAGCAAATCAGGGAGAAAACGGGGTGCTACCCAACACTCGGGCCGGAGCACAGCAAAATCAGAATGCAGCGGCTGCGGGTGATATGCCACCACCACAGCAGATCGGTTCCACACGCCCAGGGTCACTACTCAAATCCGGCTGATAACGTGTATGCAGCAACATTAGCTTTATGCCGCATGCCGATTGATCAATCACCACAGGGAGACGAAGCACGCAGGGCAATTGAGATGTTGAAAACAGCGATCACGCAGCAGGGAAACATGCCGGATAAGAGTGGAGCGTTACATTCAACACCATACAATAGCCGAGCTAACCGGAGTCATCACGGAGAAACACCAAGGCAAGCCGGATCAGGCGTCAGGAACGGACAGCAGAATCAAGGTCACCCGGCGCCGCAGCCTCAGCGTTCGGGACATCAGCAGAGACCAGCCCAGAATCAACCGGTGCCGAGGCCGCATCAGCCGGCCCCGGCCCAGTCTGTGGCCCAAGCAATTGTCAACAGTTCAAGAGCACGGCGTGCGGCGAGCGCAAACCCGGCTTTAGGTGTCGCCGGAGGAGCCGGAGGACAACCTGAAGCAGGAGTGATGGGCCACGCACCAAATACCGGGTCAGGTTTGCCGTTAGTTTCTTCATTACTTAACCCGGTTGGAACTAAATGTCTTTCAGATGCTATTAAGAGCGAACCTTTTCCTGAGAAGTTTAAAGAGCCAAGCAAGGTGACAAATTATGACCCCAGCATGGATCCAGAAACATGGCTCAGCAGTTACGAGATGGCGATGAGTATTCGCAATGCCACGGCCAACTTGTGCGCGAGATACATGTACCTGATGATGAGTGAAGGAGCAGCAAAGTTATGGTTCAATGGATTACCCGAGAAGTCTATCAATTCTTGGGATGAGTTGAAGGTTATTTGTCAAGAATTTCAAAGGCACATGTGAGAAGTTGTTCACTATAGAAGATTTAGAACGTGTTTCCAAAAGAAAGGCGAGTCAGCGCGTCACTGGATGCGCCGAGTTACAGCCATCATTCACTCATCAAAGGGAATTACACCAGCTGCGGCCGTGTCGTCGATGGAGAAAACCTGCAGATATGACCCGGTAATTCAGAAGATGGGTCGACTGAGGGCCACTGGCGAAGCAGAAACCATCACCATGGGGCAGCTGATGGAAGCGGCTCATAAGCACGCATCCACAGACAAGACCCGGGATGATGATGAGGATAAGGGAAAAGGAAACGTCAACAACGGAGGAAAGAACCACAACAACAACGGTAACAACAACAATGGGAACAATAATCACAATGGTAACAATGGGAATAACTCCAAAAGGCAGCATGATGGTGGTTCAGACTTGGTGGCAAACACAAACACCGGGTATAACAAGTTTCAGCGGCGAGATGACAATTATCGAGGCAATAACAACAATGGCAATTACAGGGGAAATTTCCGAGGACCGGCTAACCCCCAGGAAGCATTCAACATGCCGTGTCCACGTCATAGCAGGAACGGTAAACCGGCAAATCACTCTTTGGCCCAGTGTGTTGATCTTCAGAGATGGAAGAACGAGGAGTTTGCCAGGATGAATATGGGAGGAAACGGTCCGAGGCCGGGTAATGGAAATAACCCGGCCCACGGACCACAAGCTGGAGGAAATAATGGAGGACCACCCGGCCCAGATAATGGACCAGCCGGGTTAGGTTTCCAGCAAAACCCCAAAGAGTTAAATCGAGGACAGTATCATATTACAGTTTCCAGCACTTGTCGGAGAGATCAGAAATTAAAGAAGAGGGCTGTCAACGCCGTTCTTCCCGCGGTTCCGAGATATTTGAAGTGGTCCGAGTATCCGATCACTTGGTCTAGAGAGGATCACCCGGCCGAGTAGATGCACCTGGAGCGTTGGCTTTAGTTGTTGCACCTCAGGTTTCGGGTTATATTTTACACAAGGTTCTTATGGATGGAGGTAGTAGCATCAACATTCTGTATTGGGATACATTCATCCGGATGGGTTTCACAGCCAAACAGCTTCACCCTTCTGGTACTATCTTTCATGGTATTGTCCTGGAAAGTCAGCAAGACCAGAGGGAACAATAACATTGGAGGTCGCGTTTGGAGAATCAAAGGATAATTTCAGGTCTGAGATGATTTGTTTTGAGGTGGTCAAATTGAAGAGCCCTTATCATGCTCTCTTTGGCCGTAACGTTTTTGCTAGATTCATGGCGAGGCCGTGTTATGTGTACTTAAAGATGAAGATGCCAGGTCCAAAAGGTATTATCACAGTCAATGGCAGTCGTGAGTTGGCGTTACAATGTGAGGAAGGTGATGCTGTTATGGCAGAACAAGCCTGTGCGGAAGAGGAGTTGAATTACTACAAAGCTACCACAAACCCGGATGATGGGACAATTTTGAAGAAACCAATGACCGAAGAGAGGGCGAAATTCAAAGCGGCTCAGGATACCAAGATGATTGACTTCGTGCCGGGTGATTCGTCCAAGCAGTTCTCTATCGGGTCAAATCTGACTGACAAATAGGAAAGCGCGCTCATCGAATTCATCCGTGAGAATCGGGATGTCTTTGCATGGAAACCTAGTGACATGCCAGGCATACCGACTGAATTCGCTGAGCACCGCTTACATGTTGATCCTAAAGCAAGACCGATTAAACAGGGATTGCGCAGATTGAATGAGGAAAGAAGAAGGATTGTAGGAGAAGAGATAGCTCGTTTACTCGCCGCAGGATTCATTATGGAGGTGTTACATCCAAAGTGGTTGGCTAACCCGGTTTTAGTGTTGAAAAAGAACAATGAGTGGAGGATGTGTATTGATTTCACAAGTTTGAACAAGCATTGTCCGAAGGATCCGTTTGCGTTACCAAGGATTGATCAAATCATAGATGCTGTGGCAGGTAGTGATCTTTTGTGTTTCCTGGATGCATATTCAGGATACCATCAAATCAAGCTTGCAGAGGAGGATTGGGAGAAGACATCATTTATCACCCCATTTGGAGCTTTTTGTTACAAGAACATGACATTTGGACTGAAGAATGCTGGAGCAACTTATCAGAGGTGCATCCAGAGTTGTTTTGAGAAGCAGATAGATCGGAACGTGCATGCGTACGTTGATGATGTGGTGATCAAGACAAAGAAAGCTGAGACATTTATCGATGATTTGAGAGAAACTTTTGCTAACTTAAGGAGGTTTCAGATGAAGCTTAACCCAAAAAAGTGTGTGTTTGGAGTTCCATCAGGAAATTACTCGGCTTTATTGTGTCCGAGCGTGGGATTGAAGCAAACCCGGAAAAGATAGCAGCAATCAATAGGTTGGGAAAGCCGACTGAATTGAAGGAAGTCCAGAAGATCACGGGCTGCGTGGCTGCGTTGAGTAGGTTCATATCCCGACTGGGAGAGAAAGCAATTCCCTTATACCGACTCTTGAGGAAGTCAGATAAATTTGTTTGGGATGAGGAAGCTGATAAAGCCCTGGAGGCATTGAAGGAAACATTATCAAAGCACCAATCTTAGCTGCTCCAGCTCCAAAGGAGCCCATGCTGTTGTACATAGCTGCGAATTCCCGAGCAGTTAGTGTAGTTATTGTGGTAGAGCGAAAGGAAGAAGGAAAGGAGCATCTGGTTCAAAGGCCGGTTTATTATGTCAGTGAGGTTTTGACTCCGGCTAAACAGAGGTATCCCCAGTGGCAGAAGTTAGTTTTTGGCGTTTTCATGGCCAGTCGGAAGTTGAAGCATTACTTTCAAGAACACCCCATTACAGTGGTAAGTGGAGCACCATTGGCAGACATTGTGTGCAATACTGAAGCTACTGGAAGAATTGCCAAGTGGGCGATTGAGATGGGTGATTATCACATCAAGTATGAGCCTCGCACAGCGATTAAGTCACAAGCCTTGATTGATTTTGTCAATGATTGGACCGAGTTAAGCACGGCACCACCCAAGGCGCCGAGTTATAAGTCATGGGTTATGCATTTTGATGGATCCAAGCAGTATGAGGGATCAGGAGCAGGAGTGGTTCTCACTTCACCCAAAGGGGATAAGATGAGTTATGTTCTTCAGATTCACTTCGATTGCACCAATAATATTGCTGAGTATGAAGCTTTGTTACATGGTTTGCGCATTGCCAAGGAGATGAACATCAAAAGGATTATGTGTTTCGGTGACTCGGATCTTGTAGCGCAGCAAGTTTCTGGGACTTGGGACAGGAAAGATGAGAAGATGGCGGCTTACAGAAGGGCTGTTGATGAAGCAGCTGGATTCTTTTCAGGATTCCAGGTGGATCATATTGATAGAAGGAAAAACGAGGCAGCAGATGCTTTGTCAAGATTGGGATCACGTAGAGAGCCAGTTCCACCAAATGTGTTCCTGGACGAGTTATGGAAGCCATCAGTCCAACTTCCGGGTGAAGAGGAAGATGAAAGTCCAGATCAAGATTCCGAGTTAGTAGCAGCGTTGCATGAGATTCCTGAGTGGACTGAACCATATCTGGATTATATGATAAGGAAGATTTTGCCGAGTAATGAAGTTATGGCGCGACAAATTGTTAGAAGATCACTCGGCTATGCAGTAATTGATGGTGAGTTGTACAAGCGCAGTGTTTCTGGAGTTTATCAGCGATGTGTTTCATCAGTCGAAGGAAGGCAAATTTTGCAAGAGATACATGCTGGGGACTGTGGTCATCATGCTTCATCTAGGTCTCTGGTGGCCAAGGCATTTAGGCATGGATTCTTTTGGCTTACAGCTTTCAAGGATGCAGAGCAGATTGTTAGGGCATGTGATGGATGTCAAAGATATGCAAGACAGGAGCATGTGCCAGCTCAGGAATTGAGGACAATACCAATCACTTGGCCGTTTGCAGTTTGGGGTCTTGATATGATGGGGCCCTTTCAGATGACATCGTGCAAGAAAACTCATCTCTTGGTGGCTGTTGATAAGTTCACTAAGTGGGTTGAAGTGGAGCCAGTTACAAGTTGTGATGCTTCCAAAGTTGTCACGTTTCTGAAGAAAATTATCAGTCGGTTTGGTTACCTCACAGTATCATCACAGATAATGGGACCAACATGTCACTCGGTGAAACAGAGATATTCTGCAAAGAGAAGGGAATCAGATTAGACCTTGCTTCGGTGGCACATCCACAGGCCAACGGGCAGGTAGAAAGGAGTAATCAGGAAATATTGAAAGGAATCAAACCAAGACTTCGAGTTCCGATTGAAAAGGCGTATGGAGCTTGGGTGAAAGAGTTACCCGCAGTGGTTTGGGGGATCAATACAACCCCGAATAGATCAACCAAACGTACACCGTTCTTTCTGGTGTATGGAGCAGAAGCAGTGTTACCGAGTGATATAGTCCATGACTCGCCAAGAGTGGCGGCGTATGTGGAGTCAAGCAATGCAATTGCAAGGGAGGATTCGATTGATGCCCTTGAAGAGGAGCGTGAGTTAGCATTGGAACGGTCCGCAGTTTATCAGCAGGATTTGCGGCGTTATCATAGTCGCCGAGTAAGATCAAGAACTTTCCAGGAAGGAGATTTAGTTTTACGGCTCAGACAGAATCAGTCAGGGATGCACAAGCTAACTCCTCCATGGGAAGGGCCGTTCCTTATCAGTCGGAAATTGCACAATGGTTCATATTATCTGATAGATGTGAGAGAGAAAGGTGAAGAGAACAACACGGACCATGCTATCCTTCCTATGGAAGAGACGAAGCGGCCGTGGAACATTGCTCATCTTCGCCCATATTATACCTAGTGAACATGAACCTAGGCCGAGTTATGTAACACACGATGTAACCCCCAGCAGGTTTCAGACGCGCTCTTTTCCTTACCAGGGTACCTAAGGGGACTGGAAGGTTTTTAATGAGGCGGCTTGCTGGTGTATCTTTAATAAAGAAGAATTGAGAAGAAATCTTTTCTCTGTTTTACTTTTTATGCATAGATTATGTTTTAAAGCTTTGCCCAAAGGAGTGCTTAGCAAAAAGTCCTATAGCTGTTGCCCAAGAGAGCACGCATAGAGATGTTTTGAGGTCAATGGGGTAATGATGCATAGTTTAAGCCTTTACTTGTAAACATTGATCCAGGGCTTGGGGACTTATGAATTATAAGTTCATAAGTTTTAATCCTAAGACCCGGCTTTTAAGCCTTAATTTTGTTCTTGGTTAAACTTGCCTATCAGTTTGATGTTACTCACAATTTTATGACCAGATTGCTTACTTGTTAATTCAATCAACTATGATGCCCATGCTGGGACTTAGTTTGACCCTGTTTTAGCAAAGGAAAAAGTAGCAACTGAGAAAGTCA
This sequence comes from Poa pratensis, assembly GCA_947311845.1. Lineage (NCBI taxonomy): Eukaryota > Viridiplantae > Streptophyta > Magnoliopsida > Poales > Poaceae > Poa > Poa pratensis. The sequence continues at coordinate 63,763,771 of CAMZMU010000038.1, forward strand.
TGTGAAAACCGACTGATAAGAAGCTAAAGATAAACCAAAAGGGTCATCTAAACCATAAAAAGTATAAGTTATTACAAAATATTGAGTATTTCATATAGTGCACAGACGCACCATCAAATAAAAGGCAAAGTATTTCAGAGCATATTACAATGCCCATTGGCCGAATAATTGTTTTGCAGGAAAAGGTGAAGCAGGAAAGCTGGCTCAGATAGCCGGGTTATCGGTTGAGGTTCCCTTGGCAGCTTCAGCTTCGGCAGAAGCCGGGTTATCTTCAGGAGCTTTGGCCTGGGAATCAGTCGGTGCAGTGCCTTGATCTTCTGCAGTTCCTTAGCAACATCAGCCGGCTTTTCCATGATTGGCGTAGTGGGGCACGGCTGGGTGCAGGGACAACTGGAGTAGAGGTACTTGGCGCTGCAGCTTTCTTCATCTTTGCAATGGAGTCTCTCAGCTTGGCCAGTAGATCAAAATGCTTGGGTTCAGGAGTGGGGATTGGAGTGTTGTTCTCATCCACTGCATCTTGGAAAACCGACAGATTGAGGCCCTCAGCTATTTTGCAAGCAATAGGCCGGGTTTGGGCAGAAATTTCCTTGAAATCTTTTCCTCCAAACTTGGTGCCATCAGCGTTGTACTGAGGGAATCCTTTGACAAAAGGAGCCGGGTTAAGGCGTGGGTTGTAAGCTTTGGCAAGAGCTAAGCTGCGCATTGCGCCAACCCGGCATGCTGACGCGTCCAGAGGTCTAACCACTCGGGGATCGTGGAAAGCTGATGCAGGGACTCATATATCACTTGGGGAGGAGCACAGTTGCTCTTAACACGCTTCATGATCTCAGCAGTGCCAAACTGGAATTGCCGATGATGGTGTTCAAGCAGTTCAACTTCTCTGGATATGATCTCCTGATGGCAGCATTCTGTTCGCCTGAAAAGTATGATGTGGGTTAGTATGTGAAAGCCGAGTAAAGAAGAAAAAGTGAAAAGAAGTGGTGCTTACCAATGAGTGGATTGAGGATATCCTTGATATGGTCTTTCAGGGTGTCCAAGTATTTCTGGACACTGATCATCTTGTCATAGCAGACCTTGTATTATCTCCAGCCTCTTCCAACTCCTTCTTCAGTTTGGTGTTCTCTGCAGTTAGAGATTCAATTGTTTTCTCCAAGTCTGAAGCATGAACTTCAGTTTCCTTGCGCAGCTTGGTTTCAACTTCAAGGAGTTGGTTGGTCTTGGCAAGTATTTGGTCATTTGGGACACATATCTCTGAAAAAAGAATAGCAAGTTAGAAACATGGGGACTGAATATATTTCAGTCGGCAATTGAAAGAAATAGTAAGTTGACAGTGAAATTATATGCAGGCAGAGTATTTATACAAGTTCCGAGTGACGAAGAGCAGATCACTCGGCACTTGGGGACTGGTATGTCTTTTAAGTTTTTACAAGTTATTCAGTAACACATCTTCAAAGTTCCAGATAAAATGTGAACATATTACCCGGAACTTGGGGGTTATGAGGATTTGAAAGTATTGTTATGGTGAAAGGCAGAATTAATGAGGATTTGAAATCAGAAAGTAAAACAAGTTCCATGTTATCGTAGACTGATAACTCGGAACTTGGGGACTGGGATATTCTGAAGTTTTCAAAATGATGGCAGAGAAAGATATATATTTTCAAGTACCGAGTGACTGAGGACAGTTTACTCGATACTTGGGGACTGGGTTTGGTATATAAGATATGAAGAGGAAAGATATGTACCTGATGTTCTTGGACAAGAGAATCCACAAGTTTGCCCTCAGCAAGTTTGTATGTGTTGTACTCAGTCAACAGATTTTCAAAGTTTGTATGGCCATATTGTGGCACAGTGGAGCCTTCGCCTTTATCAGTCGGCTTCGACTTTCTTCAGGGGCAACAAACTTGGTTGCAGTTTTGAGGGGAGAGACTTCTCAGTAAAGCAAGCTCCTGTGATCACGACTTCTGGATCAGTCGGTTTTTCAGCAGGAGGAGGAGAAACATTCCTCTGGTCAGTTGTCTGCTCCTTATCAGTCGGCTCAGCATGTTTTTCAGGGGTATTCTCCAAGTTATCCTCTTCAGCAATGGGAGGGCTTGGATCGCCGCTAAGAGTAGCTTTTGCCCTGAAATTGCAAGTATGAAAGTAATATAAGAAAGAGTAAAAGAAAGCAAAGTTGATAAGTACAAGTAATAGAAGGTTATATGTATTACCCGGTATTGACTTGAAAGTCACGGGGGAGGTCATTGCTGGAGCCTGAAGAAGCTGTAAGGGAGTATGACTTAGAAACTCGGATTTGACCAGCTAAAGGATAACTATCAGAGGGATGTTTTTGTGGTTCAAAGTTGGAAAAGGAAGTACCAGGACGGCGTGGAGAGGGAATGTTTGGGATTCCCGGGTTAAGAGGATCCTCACCAGGGGAGGTCCGAGTAGCTCTCCTCTTGGAGAGGGTTCAGCAGAATTCTGCGAAGATTTTTGAAGAAGAGTTTGGTTGAGTTTTTGCATAGCAGGATAAGAATATGGTTCTATGGATATGCGAGAATATGGCACCTTGGCACAGATGGTGCGAGCCTTCCTTTTCCCGGTAGCAGCAGATTCAGTAGCTTCAGAGCTATGGCCGGGTGAAGGGTGGCTGCCTTTTCAGCCGGTTCTGGTATTATAAAGTGGGCATCAGTGGATAAATTGGGTTGAGTTTCGTTCTCAATTAAGCTTATGAAGAAGTGGCCAGGGAGTCAAGTTCACCTTCTTCTTCCTCTTTTTCTTTTCTTCTTCTTCTTCTCTTCACTCGAGGACTGAGCCTCGTCATCATCATCTTCATCATCGTCTGCCTCAGGAGTGGCAGGGGGAGTTTCAACTTGCCACCAGTCATCAGATTCCTAGTGAAAAAGTAGAAGCAAAGTAATCAGTATACAATTGAGAAAAGAATATGTTATTGAGATTTTTTCAGTCGGTACTTACTGGTGGTGCCGGGTTATTCTTACTGAATGGCAGAAGGCCATTTTCTTTGATCGTCTCAACCTTTTCAGCAAGGAAGGCCTTGATAGCCTTGTTCAGAGCAGTGTTTGGGTAGGACTTCTCCGAGTAACGGAGGGAATCAGTCAGATGGCCCGAGTAATCGCAAAGAAGCTTCTTGCGAATACTGTTGGGCTGAATTCGCCAACCCATCCACGTTTTGATCAGATCAGTTCCACGGAGACCGTGCGTAACAAGAACCGAGATCTTCTTGAGAAGAGGCTGGATAGCTTCTCTCTCGGTGTCAGAGGCAAAGGATTTCATGTTGTTGTTGAGAATGAGGGGTTCGACCGAATAACCCGGTAAAGGGTGTTCACCAGCAGGTATCTTGGCTTTACAGTAAAAGTATGATTTTTGCCAATGTTTCACGTGGGTATGAAGTTCTAGAGAAGGCATGGCAGAACCTTTGCGGCGTTGAATAGAAACACCGCCACAGACCAAGAGGGGGCCATTCTTGTGCTCACGCTGAGGTTTGCACAAGAATAGCTCCAGAAAAGAGCTAAGCTGGGAGGAGTGCATAAGTATGATTCACAAAGAACTATGTAATTACTAATGTTCAAGATGGAATTGGGTCCGAGATCGAAGACCCGGAGGCCGTAGTGACGAAGAAGATCCCTAAAGAAAGGATGACCCGGGGGACGAAAACCCCGGGTGACATGCTCAAGAAAGCAGATAACTTCACCTTCCTTGGGGGAAGGCCGAGTCTCCTCTTCAGTCCCTCTCCACTCGATCTCCGACTGAAGAGGAAGAACGCCGGCCTCTGCCAGTTCTTCCAGCTTGGTCTGTGTAGCCATGGATTTGGCCCAGTTGGCCGTAATCCCAGATTTGCGCTTGGTGGTCTTTTTGATCTTCTTTGATGCCGATGCGGTGGCGCCATCACCGGCCTTGGCCTTGGCCTTCAGCTTCCTCGGATCTTTGGGTGCCATGAGATCTAAAGATCTAGAAAATAGCAAGAAAAGAAAGGAAAAAAACAAGCTCAAGAACAGCCCGAGGAAGAACAAGATGAGATCTAGATGGAAACCAAATGCAGGAATGAAAAACTTACCGGAGCTTGTGGAGATCTGGTGCGGAGCTGATTTCCCGGCGATTAGCTGTGGCAATGCGGGGCTCCGATGGCCGGCGGCGGCGCGCTGAGCTTGGAGGAACCCTAACCCTAGCTCGGGAGAGAGAAAACGGAGGTTGAAGATGAAGGGCGCGGTGAATGGGGAAAGTGAAACCCTTTTACCGTGGTCCACTATTTATAGCCCAGGGTGAAACCCTAGGAGCGTGAAAAACGAGGAGATAAGGTTCTGGTTGACTATAGGTCAAAGATACGAGAGAATCTGTCAGAGAATGTCTCTTGGTCGTTGACTGGAGAGAGTTGAGAACGAGAGAAATGCCGGGTTATAAAGAGAACCGCCAAAAGGAGCTGGTCTGAAACATAACCCGGCCATTCAGTGCTAATGCTTTTTATTTTGTTTTCAGGAGTTTAACTCGGATAATCTCATCAGCAGCTACCCTCGAGTAATTGAATCAAGATCAAGAGTATCAAGTGAAGCAACAGATGAGCTTATGCAAGTCAAACTTGGGGACTACTGTTGGGGGATAATAACCCGGTATACTTATGACCAAGGAATAATCAGTCGGACGGCCCAAGGTCTGGTCCGAGTGAAGTGTACAAGATATGGGCCGGGTTATAGTTGGGCCAATAGGCCTAACGTGACTCGTCCTGGAAGGAAGGACCTAGAAGAACTGGAGTCCGAGTGAAGGAAGAAACCGGGTGACTTGGAGGCTACGGAAGGTCTAGAAGAACCTAGAGTAGGACTCCGTGCTCGTATGTAACTCGGTATTCATTGTAAGTTCGGGAGACCCGGCGTCTATATAAACGGGCTCCCAGAACATAGATAGATAAGTTCTAAGTCTCAAGCCATAAGTTTCAACCCTAGTTCGATATCACCGCTATCAAGCGAAACCCTTGTAACCTATCTCGTAACCCGGCTCTGTTGTCGTAGCCGAGTTATCGAGACCTTGAGATCAATAACATAGAAGCAGGAAGTAGGTCTTTATCTCCAATGGAGAGGCTGAACCTGGGTAAATCCTTTTTCCTCAACGAGCGTGACAATCTCCTGAAGGACCAAGGCGCCTTGCCCCAATCATCAAGTTACCCTATGGTAACATCTGCCGTGTTAACCCCACGACACCTTGCCATGGACTTGAGACAAATTCTAGCCAAAACACACTGGCATGACGAAATTTGCTCAGGAGAGACGCCAGTTAGACCAAATCATGTCTTTTAATTCTTAACATCAGATCAAGTAGCACAAAAAGGCTCAGGAAAGACATCGACCAAACCAAATCATGTCTTTGAATTCGTGACATGTGAGCAAGTAGCAAAAAATGTGGGCTACACAAAGTCACAATTTTTCTCTCATGGATACATACACATCAGTTTTATATTTTTGCTAGTTTTCGAAAGACGCTCTATGATTTTTTGGCTAAAAAAATCACAATTTTTCTCCCATGGATACATACACATACGTTTATTTTTGCAAGTTTTTGGTGAAAAAGACGTTCTATCTTGGGCTACAAAAAAAAACTCTTTTTTTGGCAAAAATTGTCTTTTTTCCGTGGGGACAAATCACTATGTTTTTTCTTACGAAAATTGCAGCGTTTTATGTGGATGTGTATACACATGCTTTATATTTTCCATTGTTTTTTTTGAATCCTAGAAATACAATTTTGAAAAGCGATGGCATCGATGCCCCTAAGAAAGAAGCACTTTCCGGTTCATTTAATGTTTTATGTCTAATTTTATATAAGTCTCATATGTGAATATTTAGTAAAACGATAATAACTCCGATGAATATCTTGTGAAAACATGAAACAAATGTGAAACCTTGATGAAACATACCAGGAAATAAATCTGTAAATCAGTTATACTCTTGTCGTTAATTGTTTCATTCGGGTCACTAATTTTTTTATCTCAAATCTAACAATCTAACACTCACATTCATGTCACTATCAAAATAACTACTCTAGGTTGAACATAAAAATAAAACGCCTTGCCATGAACATGAGGCAAATTCTAGCCAAAACACACTGGCATGACGAAATTTGCTCAGGAGAGGCACTAGTTAGTCCAAATCATGTCTTTGCATTCTTAACATCAGATCAAATAGCACAAAAAGTCTCAAGAAAGACGTCGACCAAACCAAATCATGTCTTTGAATTCCTCACATGTGAGCAAGTAGCAAAAAATGTGGGCTAAAAAATCACAATTTTATCCCATGGAAACATACACATACGTTTTATATTTTTGCAAGTTTTCGGTGAAAAAGATGTTCTATGATTTTTCGGATACAAAAAATCACAATTTTTCTCCCATGGATACATACACATACGTTTTATATTTTTGCAAGTTTTTGGTGAAAAAAGTTCTATCTTGGGCTACAGGAAAAAAACTCTTTTTTTTTTTGGGGGAAAATTTGTCTTTTTTCTGTGGGACAAATCACTATGTATTTTCTTACGAAAATTGTAGCGTCCAATGTGGATGTGTATACACATGCTTTATATTTTTCCATTGTTTTTTTTTGGACACCTAGAAATACGATTTTTTGAAAAGCGATGGCATCGATGCCCATAAGCAAGAAACACTTTCTTGTTCATTTAATGTTTATGCCTAATTTTATATAAGTCTCATATGTGAATATTTAGTAAAACAATAATAACTCCGATGAATATCTTGTGAAAACATGAAACAAATGTGAAACCTTGATGAAACATACCAAGAAATAAATCTTTAAATCGGTTATACTCTTGTAGTTAATTGTTTCATTTGGGTCACTAATTTTTTTATCTCAAATCTAACAATCTAACACTTACATTCATGTCCCTATAAAAAAAACTACTCTAGGTTGAACACAAAAATAAAACGCCTTACCATGGACATGAGACAAATTCTATCCAAAACACACTAGCATGACGAAATTTGCTTAGGAGAGACGCCGGTCAGACCAAATCATGTCTTTGAATTCTTAACCTCAGATCAAGCAGCACAAAAAGGCTCAGGAAAGACCTCGACCAAACCAAATCATGTCTTTGAATTCCTGACATGTGAGTAAGTAGCAAAAAATGTGGGCTTCAAAAATCACAATTTTTCTCCCATGGATACATACACATATGTTTTATATTTTTGCAAGTTTTCGGTGAAAAAGAGGTTTTATATTGGGCTACAGAAAAAAAACTATTTTTTTTTGGGAAAAAATGTCTTTTTTCTGTGGGACAAATCACTCTGTATTTTTTACGAAAATTGCAGCGTTTGATATGGACGTGTATACACATGCTTTATATTTTTCCATTGCTTTTTTGGACACCTAGAAATACGATTTTGAAAAGCGAGGGCATCGATGCCCATAAGCAAGAAACACTTTCCGGTTCATTTAATGTTTATGTCTAATTTTATATAAGTCTCATATGTGAATATTTAGTAAAATAATAATAACTCCGATGAATATCTTGTGAAAACATGAAACAAATGTGAAACTTTGATGAAACATATCAGGAAATAAATCTTTAAAATCAGTTATACTCTTGTCGTTAATTGTTTCATTTGGGTCACTAAATTTTTTTATCTCAAATCTAACAATCTAACACTTACATTCATGTCACTATCAAAATAACTAGTCTAGGTTCATCATAAAAATAAAACGCCTTGCCATGGACATCAGACAAAGTCGAGCCAAAACACACTGGCATGACGAAATTTGCTCAGGAGAGACGCCAGACGGTGATACATACACATACGTTTTATATTTTTGGAAGTTTTCGGTGACAAAGACGTTCTATCTTGGGCTGTAGAAAAATTAAATTTGAGGGCATAATAACTCCTTTTTTGGTTCTGGATCACCGTTTCCTGGAAAGTCAAAGCTGGTTCGCTGTAAAACTGTGTGCGTGCAGCGGAAGGGACTGGATGCAAAATGGACGGCCTGGATAGCTAGGGGAGATCCAACTGGGTGTGGAAAAACTGCGTTGCGAGGCCACGCTTTCCCCAGCGGTTTCTGCTTGCTTCACCTCGTTTCTTGCACCGCGCGCAGCAGCCATCAGCCAATCCGCCCGAGCCTGGCCGTGCAGCCAGCCCAACACGGCCGCCTCTCCTTTCGTTTTCCCAGGGCCAGCCAGCCTTTGACCACCAATGCCCACCCCAACCTTCCTTCCCTCTCCTTGTACGCATGGCTTAAATATGCCTTCTCTCATGGACCAATCCCATAACAATTCTCGTGTTGTTGTTAGTGTACAGGTTAGGGAGAGCTTAAGCCTTGAGCTCCACGGTAACCCCAGAGGGCCAGCATTGGGCGGACGGACGCAATGGTGGAGTTCGGTTTCCTGGACCTGCGCGCGGCGGCGCCGTTCTTGGCCGCGGCGGTTGCGCTCTATTTCCTGGTCGAGCAGCTGTCCTACCTCCGCAAGAAGGGTCCCCTGCCCGGCCCGTCCCTCGTCGTGCCGTTCCTCGGCAGCGTCGCGCACATGGTCCGCGACCCGACCGGGTTCTGGGACGCGCAGGCGGCGCGCGCGCGGGAGTCCGGCGCCGGGCTCGCCGCCGACTTCCTGATCGGCCGCTTCATCGTCTTCATCCGCGATTCGGAGCTCTCCCACCGCGTCTTCGCCAACGTCCGCCCCGACGCCTTCCACCTCATCGGTCACCCGTTCGGCAAGAAGCTCTTCGGTGACCACAACCTCATCTACATGTTCGGCGAGGACCACAAGGACCTGCGCCGCAGGATCGCGCCCAACTTCACCCCCCGCGCGCTCTCCACCTACGCCGCGCTCCAGCAGCGCGTCATCCTCGCCCACGTCCGCAGGTGGCTCGACCAGAGCGCGGCCACCGGCGAGGCCATGCCGCTGCGGGTGCCGTGCCGCGACATGAACCTGGAGACCTCGCAGACGGTCTTCGTGGGGCCGTACCTGTCCGAGAAGGCGAGGGAAAGGTTCGCCAAGGACTACGCGCTGTTCAACGTCGGCCTCATGGCCATGCCCGTGGACCTGCCCGGGTTCGCGTTCCGGCGCGCGAGGCTGGCCGTGGCGCGGCTGGTGCGCACGCTCGGGGACTGCGCGCGGCAGAGCAAGGCGCGCATGCGCGCCGGCGGTGAACCGGAGTGCCTCGTGGACTACTGGATGCAGGAGACGGTGCGGGAGACAGACGAGGCCGCCACGGCTGGGAAGCCACCGCCGGCGCACACCGATGACGAGGAGCTCGGGGGTTTCCTGTTCGACTTCCTCTTCGCCGCGCAGGACGCGTCCACGTCATCGCTCTGCTGGGCAGTGTCCGCCCTGGAGTCCCACCCGGACGTGCTCGCCCGCGTGCGCGCCGAGGTGGCCGCGGTCTGGTCGCCGGAGTCCGGCGAGCCGATGACGGCCGATAAGATCCAGGGGATGAGGTACACCCAGGCGGTGGCGCGCGAGGTGGTCCGGTACCGTCCCCCGGCGACGCTGGTGCCGCACATCGCGGGCGAGTCGTTCCAGCTGACGGAGTGGTACACGGTGCCCAAGGGCGCCATCGTGTTCCCGTCGGTGTACGAGTCGTCCTTCCAGGGGTTCCCGGCGGCGGACGCGTTCGACCCGGAGCGGTTCTTCTCGGAGGCGCGCAGGGAGGATGTGGCGTTCAAGCGCAACTTCTTGGCCTTTGGCGCCGGCGCGCACCAGTGCGTCGGCCAGCGGTACGCCCTCAACCACCTCGTGCTCTTCCTGGCTCTCTTCGTCTCCGTCGCCGACTTCAAGCGGGACAGGACGGAGGGGTGCGACGAGCCGGTGTACATGCCGACGATCGTCCCCAGGGACGGCTGCTCCGTGTACCTGAAGCAACGCTGCGACAGGTTCCCATCCTTCTGATGAGCTGGCCGTCTTCGTTGTCCATGTCGTCCACACAGTGTCTTCCTCGTGTCCGCTGTCTGACTGTCTCATTCCCGTTTCTTTTCTTCATCTGGTCATGTCAATGTGATGATCTGTAGGCGATGGTGTTAGTCCATTCAATTTATCAAATTAGTTCATTTGTCATTGGTTTGGGGGGACCGCATAGATGGTGTGTATTTTGAAAGTGTGATCAGCGTGTGAGTTGAAGTGGAACTATGCAGGGGACAGGCCCTGGAGCTCACTGTGTCAGCAGCACAAAAGTGTGATCAACATGTAATTTGAATCCCTATGGTACTCAAACAGCCTACTCATAAGAGTGAAGGTAGTTATGGTATTGTTATTGTTTGTATATAGTAGTATTTGAGATTTAGTTAAACATTTAAAGCAAACTACTCAGTCAGTATCCAAATAAGATAGTTTAGTTTTTTTTTCCAGATTCGCATTTATCTACATATTTTTTTAAATTCGCATATATTTAGATGTTTAGTGTGTATGTTCACTCATTTCACAATGTATGTGGTCAACTGGTGGAATCCCCAAAACATATGATATTAAAAAAGTGGAGGGAGTATCATGTAATATGAGGATCCCATGCACACAGAGTCTGGAAGTCGCTAAATCTAGATTAAGTCATTTTAGGCTGATATTATTGGGACGATATCGGTACACAGTTGTATACGATTCTCTATTTGCTAAATATCGAACCGTCTTGTTTTTTAAAAAAGTCAGATTACCAAGTCAATGTTAATAGCAGCTCAAAGCAACTGATCCGATATGCTATTAAATCAACAGAAATAAACAAAACATTAGACAATGACACAATGCAAACAGCTGCTTGAGTGGTTATAGACCAAAGCCTACATGTTCTCTCCAAGAACCAATAAGTGCATGTTCATCAGAACTAGCATAAATACATAGTTCATGTTTTCTTTCACTAAAAGAAAACACGTAGTGAAGGTGTGCATGATAGATATGAGAGAGAATCATGGCAGACGAAAGCAGCAAAAAAAACATAGATAGGAAAATACACAACCAGTAAAATTCTTCTTATGTAGATAAGAAATATAGTAAAAGGTACCAAAGTACTTAACCAAATTAAGCTTTCAACTTGTAAATATCTTCCTCTACCTGAAGAATTAGTTGATCTATCATCATTTTGTCCTGGGGCAGAGAAATCAAAGAAGACATCAAAAGTACTGACTAGCACAAAATAAGAACCTAGGCGTTTAGAATGAATTGCTATCAATTCTTTCGCTGTCCAATTCCTCTTCTATCTCTCTTAAGGCAGACTCCGTAAACATTGATTATTCTTCTACAAGCTCTATCGAAATATGCTGAGGAAAATATTGCTAAGAAAAAGCAGGAAAAACTCACGAGAATATAAGGATTATACATATGAAGAAACATTAAACTTATAACTTTAAATCAAAAGTAGCTGCTGATAATTGATAGATCAATCACTAGTAGGAAAAGGGCTATCAGTGGAGCACCAAAAAACAATTCTGTGGCGCACCCCCCGTGCGCCACAGAATTCTCGCCACTAATTTTTTTTTCCGTGGTGCACGGGCTTGGTGCGCCACAGAACTCTCACATTTCTGTGGCGCACTCAAAGCGCGTGCGCCACAAAATTCTCAAAAAATTCAAAAAATGCAAAAAAATGTAAAAATGTTTAAAAAAATTCAGAAAAAACAAAAAATGAAATAATATGAAAAATCCTAATTATTTGATTTTTTTCAGATTTTTTGAATTTTTTAAACTGATACGTTCCCGCTATTTCACCCATCCTAGCTACCCTTGTGCTACTCAAGTTCTTATTGATATGTATATCATATGAACCCTCTTAAGTCTTGTATGTGTATATGTGTGGTATGTGTATTTTTAAATTTCAAAATTTTCAAAAACTTCTAAAGTTTCAAAAGGAGATTCAAAAGTTTCAGGAAATACAAAAAACCTCCCCTGTGGATCGCCTTTTTAGACTTGCAGCAAGTAAAAGAAAATTATAAAAAATTCAATAAATAAAATCCTTTGACATGTAGTTAGGTTTGAGTGTCTCGTAGGTATAGAAATTTTGAAATATGAATTTTGACCTTTTATACGAAAAAAGAAAAAAACTTGTAACGGCCACAACTTTTGCATACGATGTCGAAAAAACGCATTTAATATATATAAAAAAACTAAAGAAAAATCCGAGTTCGATTTCACCCGGGTTTACCTGGTCAGCAATTCTCAGATTCTCCAAATTCCAAAAGAAAAAAAGTTATTTCAAACCGATTTTTTCCTACAAAATCAAAAAATTTCAAAAAACCAAAAAATTTCAAAAAAAGACACAAAAAAGTATAACAAAGAAAATAGTTGAATTTTTTGAATTTTTTTATTTTTAAAAAGTGTTTTGACTTTTTTCGGTTTGTGGCGCACCTGGTTTGGGTGCGCACAGAATTGCAAAATTCTATGGCGCACCCAAAAACGTGCGCCACATAAAATATTTCTGTGGTGCACGAAAATTGGTGCGCCACAGAAAGTGCATCTACCTATAAGCTTTTCTCTACCAGTGAATCCTAAAATGGTTTGCAAAACTATTTCTCTGACGTCCCATTAACTCACATAACTCGCTTTCCAAGTCCCTTTATCAATGCCTCTGTCTCATCAAGTTTCATTACATTTTTTCTCCTAAAGGTCGATTCTTGTTCACTTTGGCAGTACCTACCAGTTCCTGCTAACAACAAATATCTGAAAGGACATTAATAACTGAAAATCAAAGACTAGGAACATCACTTCACATGCAAATCGCCTAAGCCTCAGGAACATCACTCCACATGCAAATTGTTGTAGTTCCCGTGCAAATCGGCTGCGCCTGAAGGCTGTAGTAGGCATGTAACGGAATTGGTTCAGGAGTTATCAAATTGTAATTCGGGGATCGAACGAAGTCCATTGCTGATTGTGTACAATGCGACACTATCTGCAGGCGGTTCAGCTTTAGCTGTAGCTTTTTAAGAATTAGCGAACTACTACATGTATCTAATTATAAGACGTCTAGTAGGCTGCTTTAACATACCAAAACGTCTTGTAATTTGAGACAGAGAAAATAGTTGTTAAAATACATAGCTAGCTTTTTCTATGAATTTTTACGTAATTGGCTAGTTCATCAATTTGATCGAAGTCAGGTGGTTTCAAGTTTAATACCCGGCCAACGTGCTATTTACTACTCCCTCCGTTCCAAAATATAATGCGTTGTTTTTGTGATGATTTTTAGTTTTGACTTTGACCAACAATGCATAACTAGTTACATGGATTGAGAACTGTTGTATTTGTCTTGCAATATTTTCTCATTTGGTATAATTTTATACTATTTTTCTAGAAATATTATAAATACAAATTATGGTTAAAGTTGTACAGCGATTAACCAACAAAATTAAATGACACCTTATATTTTGGGTTGAAGGGAGGATACAAATAGTTGTGGCCTCGAGCAGACCTTGCGTTGCTCCTTGAAGCAGTGAACGACGCTGCTCGAGTACCCGTGCCTATATCACGGTGATTCATCATCATCTCCTGTGACATCCCTTTAGCCTGCCCATGGACCATTTGTGATTTATAAGACCTCTCTAAAGAAAGAGGCGTTTTGGATCTCAAGCTCCGTGAAGCTAGTTTAAAAAAAAATCAAAACTTGGATTCACGTTTCAAAAGGTCCAGGTATAGATAGTAAGAAGTTGATAACATTTACAAGATGAAAAATAACAACACGAAACTCGGTGTATTGTGGGCCGGAAAAAAGAACAATGGGTGGATATGGAAAAGTACATATTTCAAAATTTGAAAATTTGCCACATTTTTTTGTATAGCCCAGAATAAAACGAATTTGGAGTTGAAATAAGGCACATGTGTTGATCTCGACACTATCTACATTTGAGATCTTTCGTGTTTTCTGAAACCTAATTATTTGACAATTTTGAGTTTTGAAAAAGGGTTACATGGAACTCGGGCTCCATTGCAACTCTCTTAACTCCTTAATTAGTGAAAAAAGATAAATGTTTAGCCTTGTTTTAGAAAAAATAATATGTGCATGTAGCTGCACACCGCTGGATATGACATTTCATGGACTACATGAAGAAAGGAGGGAGAATCTGCAGTCAAGGCATGCTATAGGGAAGAAAAAGAAGATGCGAGAGCTGGAGCAAGGCATGATATGCTGATGAAGAACATCATTGCATTGGCCGATGTAGTGAAGAAAGTGGTGCACTGCTAAAACCCTTCACTCCAATGGGGGCAATGGCGAACATAGAGAGGGGAACATACGATGAACAAACGAGACCGGTGGAGGGACCATAGACTATCATTGTGGTGGCGACAGATGTGACACAATGGCAAGGCTGCGAGGGCGATGGTGTAGATGTCTACGCAATGTGGCGACTGGACCCGTAACAACCGAAGAGGGAGACGATGGGCCAGAATCTGCCACGTCTGCAGACCGAGGCCAAGTTCTTTTGCTTGCTTTTTTCATAAGCTGTCCCTTTTCTCATAAGCCAAGCAAATTATTACTTGTGGTTTCTAGATTAGTCATGAGATAGCTAATTTAGAAGGCTCAAACAATAAGCCAGACATCTATGAATAAGCTTGGGGAGGGGCAGTTTATGGAATAAGCAAGCAAAAGAACTGGACCTAAACTGGCTTAGGGAGTGATTTATCTTTTTTTTAAGGGTAAGGGAGTGATTTATCATTTTTTCTGAAAATAAGGTAGTGATTTATTTAGGATTTAGGAAACTACGAGTTGCTTGAAATCAGACTAAAATTTGTTCAGTAGGATTTCGCTCCAAAGCAGTATTCGGCCCTTTTGACTGCAGCCCATCTGCCAGAGCCCATCACAAGAGCAACAACAACAATACTACAATAAAGTTTGGGAAGGCCGACAAACAAATGGAAGGAAAGGGTCATTCGTCCATCCCACAGGACATTCCCCAAACCAAAGAACCCTAATCTTGATCTCGTCGGCGGCGAAATTCGGGGCAGAGGTGAGGAGGCTAGTTACTTCGACATGACTGCATACACCGGCGGCGACAGGCCGCCGGCCGAGGGAGCTGCCCGGACCGAGCTCAAGACCGAGGAGGGGGAGAACGCCCTCTTCGCCGCCTATCAGAGCGGGCTAACTGCAATGGAAACGGAGAAGGCTGAATACCTCGCCGTTAAGTGCGGGCTAAAAGCCGAGGTAGCCGTCTACCTCGCAGTCCGGGGAGGGCTAGATGCCGAGAAAGTGAAGAAGCTCCTCGACAACGCCATCCATTGCGGACTTGAGGCCAAGGAGGCGGAGAAGATCCTCTACCTCGCTGTCCGAAGCGGTCTTAATGCCGAGGAGACCCTCACAGTCGCTATCCGCACAGGGCTAAAGACGGAGGAGGAGATATATGCTTGCCTGCTCGAGCAGCTCCGGACTTCCTTCGATAAGCGAAAGAAGGGCACCGATCTGGAGAGGTGGATACGCCCCCGCAACAAGAGAAGAACAGCACCCAAGTTCCCCTTCTTTCTCTTCAAGATGAAGGCAGCCGCCAAGAAAGCCCACGTATCATGGTGGCAGAAGAAGTATGATCTGTTTCCTCCTTAACGTCCAGGGTACACGTCTGCTTTGCGCATCCCAAAGAAGGCATTTTCAAGGAGGGCTCCTCTGTGCCTCTCAGGGAGGTTGCAGTTATCAAGAGGCTGCCCGACGGCATGGGGATTTCTATTATGTCTTACATAAGGGGTCTGGGTGTCAAGCTTGGTGATGTTCTCTTTCTGTTGCACTCAATGTCAGTCACCGTGTCTCGACCTTCACCGAGCGAGAGTTCTATGTCTCAAACAAGTTTACGGAGGAGCCATTGTACGCCAGGGCTGATCTTGATTTCATAGATATTACTGTCCCTGTTGAGAATCTGATCAAGAAGCTTTACCAGTTGTATGAGCTAGATGAGCAAGATAAAAAGAAAATTCAGGAGAAAAATAATAACCAAAAGACAGTGGAGATGATGTCCGAGCATGAGGAATCAATGGTCCAGCTAGAGGACCTGAAGAGGAGAAGAGACGAGAAAAAGAAATATGACACCCTGCGTAAGGAAATGAAGAAGGTTGTTAAAGATATGAAGAAAGTGACAGCTCAAGAAAACCAAGTGTGGCATGAAGAATATGATGAAGCTTGCTTTACTGCCCCAATACTTTCGCTTCTCGGAGAACCTGATTGGGTGAAACCAACGGAAGAGGAGCTATGCCAAATTGAGGAGAGGTGCATGGAAACGTTTGAGGCGTCTACTAAGCCTATAGTATAGACGTGAGTGTTCTATTTTTAGTTTTTTACTACCCCCTGTCACCATTTTTGCTCAGTTGTTCGGTAATTTGTTGTTATCTGATCACAGTAAAGTCCTGGTAACCCTGAATTTTCCAACTATTAACACTTGAGTGATTTATGTATCTGATGCCCTGCCTTATTCTTCACTCTTCACAAACAAATATAGGAAAATATCACACGGTGATCTATAGATTGTGGAATACACTGAAATCTCCATAGATCTGAAACTTACCAGTGTTCTATCAGTTTGGTATGCTGTAGCTGTGATATGTGGCTTGTCGCGTCACTGTTGTTGGATGGACATTCCAGTTAAGAGTCTCTGCAGTAGTGCAGTTACATAATTATAAAATTATCTACTGAAAATTTCAAGCTCCAGGGTTCACTATGTGATCCAATTGCATCTGATGATGTTGCAACGGTCGGTTTAGTCTTGGTGGAGCCGTGGAGGTGGAGCTGGGGCAGGGTAGTCTACAGAACAACCATCGCCAGCGTGACTGATGATCATGAAGGTGCAGTTCTAATTCTTTTGTTAGTGTGGATTAAATATTAATCCTTGTTAAGGCATTCCTATATTAACTCCTAACCCGGGAAAAACAGTATACAGGAGTCCACCTATTCAGGGAGCTCCCTCCCTAAGAAAAGGGAACATATTATTTGAACCCAATGACTAACCAAAAAACGCCTTTTTGATCCAAAACTACTGCCAAGATTCAGACAATGCAGATGATACATGTCATAACTAGAACAGTTATTTTGCATCCCTGAGTTGTATATTTAATCATGTTTACCTTCCATTTGTTGAAACTGTTTTGTTTTGCTTTAACACTTGTTGGTTGTTACTAATGAACAACGTGTACTTTATGGTATGGTGATAGAACCATTTATGTTTTTTGCTAACATTGTTCCAAGTTTCCCACCCCATAAGCTCATACACAAATTGGGATGTGCATTGGATATTCATGTTGTGCTTATATTGTTTATCCCTCTTAGCAGGGGCTAAACCAATATTTAGGCAGGCTAGCTGCTATACACGAACCTATAATATTCAGCATTCAGTCCCCTGCTATACGTGAACTGAATTTACTTTACAGTTGTGTCTTGTTCCCACTACATTATAAGTAGTATTCAGCATTCGGTCCCCTGCTATCTGTGAACTGAATTTACTTTACATTTGCTGCCTATCCTACTTGTTTGCACTACATATTATATTTCCTGTCATTGGCGTTCCCACTTACCTTGATGTCTTTTTCTATCTCTCCAGAAGTAATCAAAGTCTATGTCGGTCATCTTCCTAGTCCGGGATATTCTTTGTGCTATGTTTCTGAACTCCTCAATTACATTTTACTTCCTCTTGCACTGCGAAGCTGGCATTGGACAAGTGATTGCTGTAGTTGGTTGTTTTACTACTCTATTGAGTTTCTTGGACGCGCATTGCTATGTTGGTGATAGTTGCTATCCTAAAACAAGCTGGTATAGTGCATAAGTTAAGTTGATGTATGGAGATTCTAATTAGCTCAGTATATGGCTTTTAATCTTAATTATTGTCATGGTTCAGGAAAGCGTTAAGCGTATGCGGTGCGCTGGGCTTCCAACTAGCGCTTTATGTGATTTAAGCGTGCTTAAGCGTACGCTTTTTAACGCTTTTTGACGCTTTAAGCGAGGCGCTGACCCAACGCTTCGCGCTTATGCGCGCATAAGCGTACACTTTTTAGCGCTTTTTGGAACCATGATTATTGTTCTGTGCTGGCCATGTGTTCCTATTTTACTTTTTGAAAGAGAAAATGGATTGTGGATACAAGTGCATATTTTCCATTAATAGTAGCAAGCAGACATTATAATAAAAGAAAATGTAGTCTACGGTAACTAAACTTGGGGTGTGGTCTCACTTTGGTCATTGACATTTAGAATACCCAAAATACGGTCACTAAATTTGTTCAAGTGGCTAAGTATGGTCACTGGTACAATTATGCATACGTATTTTGCTTGCCTGACATAAGATTTACCAATTTGACCACCACGTGGCACTAATTAGCTAGCCTACATGGCAAAATTATTCAACAATTACGCTGGTCCCACCTGTCAGTTGTAGAAAAACATGTACCACCAAAATTTTGGCTCTAACCAGTCCTCTTCTCTTTTTTCTTCGTAAGAGTAGATAGTATATTGTTGTAATTCCTCAGAGTTCTCACACAATCCTTGTATGTCATATCTTCAGGTTCTCTAATCAATCTTAGTTTACATTACCGCGATCAGGCAGAACTTGAGCTAAGGTTTGTAAATCCAACCCCTTGATATTATTTGTTCTTGGATTCATATTTTGATAATCTTTTTGTTAATTTATTTGCTTTTTATTGATGTGAAGGTTGTAATGTATTTAGCAATTAACTCAATTTTTATGAAGACTTTTTAAACAAAGTTTGACAGTGTGTGAGAATGGAATCCTCATTGTTGGATTTTATTTCAAGAAAGTACAAGAATGGTTGGGATAGGTTATGACGATAAAACACAATTAAAAAATAACCTTGGGATAGGTTACGAGTGACACAAGTAATCGAGAATGGTTGGGCATGATGGGAATGGGACTCTCTTCAAGAATTCTTGGGATAGGTTATGAGTGACACAAGTAATCGAGAATGGTTGGGCATGATGGGAATGGGACTCTCCTCAAGAATGCTTTCGATAGGTTATGCGTGACACAAGTAAACGAAAATGGTTGGACATGATGGGAATGTGACTCTCCTTGTCATACCGTCAATTTCGAGCAAGTAGCCAAGAATCGTTTGTCTAGTCAATGAGAATGAAACTCTAGTTGCGGTACTTCTTACTCTTAGCAAGAAAGAACTATAATGGTACGCTCTTATTCCAAGCATGCAAGATATCAACAACGTTTGATTTCGACTTTGAGAATGGAGAATGGTAATCTCATTGTCGGACGTTTTATTCCAAGTAATCATGAATGGCTAGGGACATGAGATTTAAAAAACAATGGTAAATCACGAGATGCAACTCTTGTCTGAAGGCAATATTTGGAAAGCGACAATCTTTGGAAAACAATACACAGAGTTCTGGGAGAAATTGGGATGATGAGCAAAAAGGGAATTTCACTTCTAGTTACATTGGTTACCCACCTTCTTTTCAAGTTAGGATGATGAGAAGAATCTCCAATGGAGTTTGAAGCTCTAAAATTAGGTGCTGGGGGTTTTCTCGGAATGTTTCCCCTTAGATAAAAACAT
Organism: Poa pratensis; assembly: GCA_947311845.1. Lineage (NCBI taxonomy): Eukaryota > Viridiplantae > Streptophyta > Magnoliopsida > Poales > Poaceae > Poa > Poa pratensis. Next base: position 63,783,205 of record CAMZMU010000038.1, read on the forward strand.
GGTCCTCCTCTGTAAATATTTTTCCTCTTAATGAAAATGCAGGAGCCCTGGTTGGTCTAAGAAAATAAACATTTAGCTGGTATTTGTTGTTTGGAAGCTGAGAATTTTGCAGTCCTTCGTGGGAAATAGCAGAAGTCCATTTAGGACAAGGGAAAATCTTGCATTCTAACCAGGGCTTATTGGTAGTACTATATTGTAAATGATTTTTCTTTGTTTGATTTTTCACTTTCTGAAGTCTATTTACATTATGTTTACGTTTAATTAGTTAAGTTTATTCAACAAATATAATATCTGAGTTTGTGTTGTTCGCATGTAGTTCTTGTTCCATCACATCAAATTAGCCGTGAAAAAGAAATCAAATGAAGTCCTATCTAGAAGAAACAAAAAATGAGTGAAGGAATTTCATGGTTCTGCCAATTTCGCGCCGGCGGGGGAGAATGCTTTCAGAGTTGTTTTCCCTACAAAAGTTGACTTGAAGAGACTTAAAAGAATCAAAGCAATTGAGGTGGAAGGGACTGAGATATCTATGCATTTCGAGGAGTGGTCTGCTAAAGATTTCGATAAATGGGGTTTCTATGACGTGTGGATCCGAATTTCTGGCTGCCCAGAGACTCTATGCCGTGATTACCTAGCTCTTTTTGCGGTTGGTTCTCTCGTTGGGAAAACTAAGGAGGTGGATATGAGATTCACTAGGGAGCATGGCATTGTAAGACAGCGCATTGACTGTGCCAATCCAGAAGAAATTCCCAGATACATAGACTATGCTTATGATGGGGAAGGCTATGGTGTCACTTTTGATATTGAGGCTGCTGATGGTACTATTGTAGCTGCGGGAGAGTTTATGCTGCATGATGCGGATGGGGATGGAGATACACACAGGGATGGAGATGGTGATACAGAGAGGGAGAAGGATTCTAAAGAGGATGATGTTAAGGTCGATGATGGTACCAAACAAAACAAATCTAGTGAATCAATGGTGCCAATGGAAACCGATGACAAGCCAACGGATTCCACTGCCCAGCTAGGTATGTCCGATGACCACATTCAGTTCGGCACCATTACATCACCTTGGCACTCACCGCTGCGGACTGCTGGTTCTAAATCGGCCCAGTCAAAACGGTGGTATGAAATGGTTGAAGAGGAGGAAGCGGAGTTGGCTCGTTCTGCACCACCGAAGCATACCGTGGTGGTGGCAGACAAGTCGACGGTTTCGCTGCCATGGCAGGGAGGAGAGGGAACAACTACAGCAATGACACCAGGGCCAGAGGGCGTCACAAGTCTGACTAGCGATGGGCTGTCACAGCAGGGCGTGGTTGAACGGGAGGCTCTTGAGCAGTCATTTTGCACAGACAAACTACAGCCTGGCCAACTTTCAGAGGTAGAGCAAATGACGTCCCAACAGGTTCCCTCGGCTGATTTATCCCGTTCTGGACTCGATGGAGTCGATCAGGGAGTGGTGATTAAGGAGACTGGTGTAAACCTTGATCTGCCAGCTGATGCTATTTCGTCTAGCTTCCACACTCCACCTAGGAACGCAGACAAAGGCAAAATCATATCAACTGTTTCGGCCACTTCAAATCCAACAAGTGGAGGCAAGGGCCGACGGGAGGGGACTGGAGTTTTCCTTGGAAGTCGATATTCAAGGGCGGAGGTCATTTCCTATGGCGGTATCCCTGAAGAGGCAGCTTTGGGAGTTCGTTCAAGCGGGCGTATAAGGGTGCAACCGAATGCCGATGCTACCCAGATGGACCGGGCAAAGCTTAGAGCTCAAGCACGGGATAACTTCTCTCCAGGTACCGATTTAGTGCATGCTTTTACTTTAGCTTCTATTCCGAATGAAGTAGTAGTTGCTAGGGCTACTAAACTGGGAGTTTCGTTGGGTAAATCGCCTAGTCAAATTGAAAGTTCAGTGAATCATATAAAAGACTTAGATTTGGATAGAACTCTTTTTATGCTTAAAAGAAAGGAAGCTGTGGTAGATGCTGAAATCGAGAGTAATGGTAGTTTGGTACTGAATCAAGCGAACAAGCTCGCTGAAGACCTTTTAGATGAGGAGACTACAACTCTCACAGATCACAATGAGCCCACGATTAAGACCACTAAGAGCACTAGAGCTCGAAACAAAAAAAATGTTGGGGAGGTTACTACTGTTCGCAGTAAGTGCTAGGTTTAAAAAGAACATCTGATTTATTAATAACAATGAAAGGTTGTTTCTGGAATTGCGATGGTTTTGGAGATACGGCAAAGCATAGGTTCATCCATGAATCTATAAGAGAACATAAGCTAGATTTTTTGCAATAGAGGAGACTGGTAGGGATAATTTTTCTGCTCCTTTCCTTCGTTTTTTAGCAGCCGGTCTCGACTATGCTTGGTATTGCCTACCGCCACAAGGGAGGTCAGGTGGTATTCTGGTTGGTATCAATGTTCAGACGCTGAAGGTTACTGGGGTAAACAACGGTGATAGGTGTGTTAAATTTGATCTAACTTCAAAATGTGATGGGTTTGAGTGGTCTCTAGTTGCGGTCTATGGGGCGGCTCAAGATGAGCATAAACATGAGTTTTTGGCCGAGCTGGTTAGAATCTGTGAGCAAGGGTCTAAACCGATGTTGATTGGCGGTGATTTCAATATTTTGCGCGGGAAAGAGGAGAAAAGTAACGATAATTTTAACTCTCGTTGGCCTTTCCTTTTTAATGCTATCATTGAAAGTTTAGAGTTAAAAGAAATTGACTTGACCGGACGTCAGTACACCTGGGTGAGTCGCAGAGATACACCCACTTATGAAAAGCTAGATAGGATTTTGTCAAATATAGAATGGGAGCAAAAATTTCCTCTTGTCACGGTTAGGACTCTCGAGCGCTCAGGTTCTGATCATACGCCTTTACTTCTCGACTCAGGTGAACAAGCTCACCTCGGGAACAAATCACAATTCTCGTTCGAGTTGTCTTGGCTTCGCCAAGCAGATTTTGTTGATCTAATTGCGAGAGAGTGGAACTATGTTTCTCATGGCAATTCTCCTATGGAGAGATGGCAGAACAAGATCCGCCACCTTAGGAGGTTCCTTAGGGGATGGGCTAAAAGTGTTAGTGGAGTGTATAAAAAGGAGAGGGATCGGTTGTTGCATATTATTGAGGTTTTGGAGGCCAAGGCTGACATAAACCCTCTAGGATCTAGTGAAAGGGATGAGTTAAACGATGCCAATTCTAAAATATCTTCTCTTAGGAGAGATGAGGAGGCTAAATGGGCACAAAGGGCGAAGGTGAAACATATCCAGGAAGGAGGGAATAATACCAAATACTTTCATATGATTGCAAATGGAAAACATAGAAGGAAACGAATTTTCCAACTTGAACAAGATGAAGGTATTGTTGTCGGACAAGAAAATCTAAAAGTTTATATCACGGAATTTTATAAAAACTTGTTTGGGGCGTCGGAAGAGAACTTTTTCTCAATGGATGAGTCAACAATTCATGACATCCCACAGTTGTCGGTGGAGGAGAATAACATTTTGAAAGCCAATTTTACAGAAAAAGAGGTCCACGATGCGATCTTTCAAATGGAAAAAATAAAGCGCCAGGACCGGACGGTTTCCCGGCTGAATTCTACCAAAAATGTTGGAACATTATAAAGAATGATTTAATGGGAATGTTTGGTGCTTTCCACAAGGGAGATCTACCATTGTTCCATTTAAATTTCGGGACGATCATTTTGTTACCCAAGAAAGAGGACGCTATACAAATTCAGCAGTATCGTCCTATTTGCTTACTAAACATAAGTTTCAAAGTTTTCACAAAAGTGGCTACTAACCGAGTCTCTAAAGTGGCTCATACGGTAGTACGGCCAACTCAAACTGCTTTTATGCCAGGGCGACATATTCTTGAGGAGTTGTAGTTTTACATGAAACCATCCATGAAACCATCCATGAACTTCATAGGAAGAAAATGGACGGAGTTCTTCTAAAAATTGATTTCGAAAAAAACGTACGATAAGGTTAAGTGGCCGTTTCTATTTCAAGCTCTACGAATGAAAGGTTTCAATCCTACTTGGTGTAAATGGATTCAAGAATTCATTAGCCGTCGGAGTGTAGGGATAAGGGTAAATAATGACATAGGTCATAACTTCCAAACTCTAAAAGGCCTTAGGCATGGGGATCCTCTTTCTCCCATTTTGTTTAATGTGGTGGCGGATATGCTAGCTATTTTGATCAACCGAGCAAAGGAGGATGGTCAAATAGGGGTACTAATTCCTCATCTAGTTGAGAGGGGCGTCTCCATTCTACAATATGCCGATGATACGATTATTTTCATGGAACATGATTTAGCCAAGGCTTTGAACATGAAGTTAATTCTTAGTTTTTTCGAACAATTATCAGGTCTGAAAATAAACTATCATAAAAGTGAGATTTACTGTTTTGGACAAGCTTGGACAAGCTAAAACAGCCGAAGATCAATATAGACAACTTTTCGGTTGTGAAGTTGGATCCTTTCCATTTAAGTATTTGGGAATACCAATCCACTTCCGAAATCTAAAAAATGGTGAATGGAAACCGGTTGAAGATCGTTTTGAGAGAAAGCTTAGTAGTTGGATCGGGAAATTGTTATCGTATGGAGATAGATTGATTCTAATAAACTCGGTTCTCACTAGTTTACCAATGTTCATGCTATCTTTTCTTGAGATTCCAAAGGGAGTACGGAAGAGATTAGATTTTTATAGATCAAGATTCTTTTGGCAGAGCGATGGTCACAAGAAGAAATATCGTCTCGCTAGATGGAATATCACACTAGTAGGAAAACCCCTACGGCCGCATGGCGAACCCAGATAGGTGTCCGCCAGTGATACCACCGCTGGCAAAGCTGAAACAGCGTTCGCCAGCACTACCTCAACTACCGCTGGCGACCAAGGAACTGCGATAGCCAGCGGTACGTGCGGGCGGGTGGGGAGGAGCAAAGCAAACTACCGCTGGCCACCAAATTTATGTGTTCGCCAGGGGTGTAAGCGCTAGCCCTGGCGAACAGAGCGCGTCCGCCAGCGCTAAAATGTACGCTCTGGCGAACAGAAACACACGTTCGCCAGCGCTAGGAGGTAATACCCCTGGCGAAGAAGCGTGTTCGCCAGCGGCGGTAATTTTATTTATGTCGCGTCCCCCGTTTTTCTTTCTTTTTTCTCTCTCCTGCCGTCGCCTCCTCCCGCGCGCATGCTGTCGCCTCCTCCCGCACGCACGCCTCGCTCGCGTCCTTTCCCCTTCGATCCCCTTTCTTTTTCCTGCTGCCACTGCCGTCGCCAGTCGATTCCGGCCGACCAGGCTATTTCTCGTGCTGCAGACCACCGCGCCGACAACACCTCCTCCCACCCTCCCTATTGCATGGCGGGGAACCGCCCAATCCCACAAGCCCTTGCTCCGGATCTGCAGAGGAGCAGGAGCTGGCGGCCGCCGTCCCTCCTCCTACTCCTCGTTGCGGCCGCCGTCCTCCTCGCCGTCGGCGCGGCAGCGGTGGGGGACGGGCCGTTCGTGGTGGCGCACAAGAGCGTCAAGCTGTCCCGCCCCGGCCCCGGCGTCGAGCGCCTCGCCGTCACCCTCCCTCCATCCCTGAGATCTGCGTCCGCCAGATCCCGATCCCCCTGCTCGCGCGCGAGCGACGCGATCCCCATCGCGTCGAGCGCAATGGCCGGGCGGCGGCGGCCTGGGCAGGGGCGGATGAACGCGTCGCTGGACCACTTCGCTCCCATGAGCTACGGCAGGGCCGACGTCCGCAAGGTCATCAACGGCCTCCTCAAGGTCCGCCCTCCTCCCCCCTGCTCAATCCCTCGCCGTCGCCGACAGAGACGGAATGCCGCTCCCGGGTTTCTGTTCCGTTGATTCCTGCTCAATCCGTCGCCGCTAGAGCTGTAATGCGGTTGTTTGCCCCAGCCGATTTGGGGGCTGGGTTGGTTGGCCCTAATTCTCGCAGTCGTTTATCGTGTTGTGGTATCAGTGATAAAAATAGGGATCGTTTGCCTATGAATGGCCGATTTGGGGGTCGGTAGGCGCTAATTCTTATGATTGTTCGTCGTGTTGTGGTGTCACTCTCATGGCATGGGCCTGATTCTGCTAAAAGACTGAGCCTTTTGGTCTGATGGGAGCCGAGTTGGGGGTTTGTGCTAATTCTTGTACTTAATTATTGTGGTTCAGAACGTCTAGTAGTAATTAACTATTGTGGAGTCACTCTCCTAATTTGGCCTCGTGTGCGTGCTCAGGAGGACATCAGGACATGTATGGGAAGACAGGCTGGCCGCTCCTGGAGGACTGCTACCACGTCGTGCAGGAGAAGCTCTTCGAGAAGCAGGAGGAAGAGGAGAGGCTGCAGCAGCAGGAGCAGCAGGAGGAGGAACCTCCTCAGGTGATGCAGCTGCCGCAGCAACAGGAGGAAGAAGCTACTCAGGTGATGCAACTGCCGCAGCATGAGGAGGAGGAGGAAGAACCTCAGGTGACCTCCCTCCCAATGCACAATCTATGCCGCTGTATTTGTTAGCACATGCCATTTCAAATATGCAGGGGCATGTGCCATTCAATTGTACTTGCTGGATGTAGGGGAGGAGCAAAACATTAATACGCTTGTTACCAGGTGGTGCCGGAAGCCCTCTTTGAGGAGCAGGAGGAGGAAGGCCAGGTGATGCAGCTGCAGCAGCAGCATGAGGAGGAGGAAGCTCAGTGACCTCCCTCCCAATGCACCTCCTTGTGGTCATCTATGTCTATGTAATTGTTCAGTGTGTGACCTTGAGTAGATGCAACTTTAGTTAGTTGGCAATAATCCTACTCACATCCGAAGCCCCAAAAGTAAATATCTTGCTCAGTAATGTACTTGCTATATGTAGGGGAGCAAATCCTTAATGCATTTAGTTTGAGGAACAAATTGGTCCTAGTAGTACATCGATCATAATATTATGAGGTTATTTAACTGTTGTAATTTCTCATCTTGCTTTTGTTTTGGCTGTGAATATAGCTAGCCAACTGATCCATCATTGTACCCTTTCACATGGCTTAAATAACAATAGCGCCACTAATCATTGGATGACATCATGATGCACTAACCATCCTGTTTTATTATTCTTAGCATGCTTTAGTTTGCATTTGCGTCGTCGAGTACTTCTTGACGGTATACGGACATAGCGCAGCTTCAACTCCGGCAATACGCCACCTACATGGATTGATGTGCTAGCTAGCTATGCACGCACGGACCAAATGATCGCACAACGAATACACAATATGCTGAGAATCGCGAGTTGATCGCTAGAGCTGCGTATGGCACCTCTCACGATCTGATTACAGAGTACACGATGGTCTAGCTTTATACATGCAGGAGCGAGAGAGTAGCTAACCTATCCGATGTCGAACTCTAATAGGTTGATGTGGATATAAAGTAACCCGTTTTCTTTTTGTTATTTATGAAGTATGTGCAGGAACAAGAGCAGCAGCAGGAGGAGCGGGAGGAGGATAATGCGGATGAGGGTCAGGTAAGCTCCCTCCCCATTTACCTTCTTGTACCAATCTCTCAAGTCCACAACACCAACATGTTCTTGAAACAAAGCACCTTCAAATTATGCCCACCTACATATATCAAGTGATGATATGGCTATCTTAGTAGTAAGGGTGCTAGTTTAATTTTTTTAGTTGCTTTACCTAAAAAGATGTCCCTTCAACTAGCTTAAGCCATGCCAGCTGCTAGTCATAATCTTTTTTATTTCACTAATATTGGTTTGTAAAGCACACTCTGATCACTAGAATTAATGCTTTTGGTCTCTTATTGTTTGTTTTACAACAAATGAGAATAGACATGTATGACTCGAATTTTGTGATGGCATACCAAGGACCATGCTAGCATGGTTAATTTGCTACTGCTGTAACACTAGCTATCTTATGTGTGGCAACACCTCAGAGTGCTGTTGCACTCAAACTCATTCACATATCATGTTTCTTTTTTCTTGCAGTTAATTTTCTGAGCCTTTTTTATCTGATGGTCATGCTGCTGCTCCTAGGATGGCTGCAAACTGGTAGGCTCGGTTTCGACTATGCGCTGCCGCTGCTGTGGTACTGGTGGTACTGGTACTGGTGATGCTGTGGTACTGCAAACATGCCCGTCTGGTTATTTCCTTGTGCAGAACAACTAGTGATTCGTCCCAGCAAGCAGCTGGAGCAATAGGAGGAGGAGGGAGTCCATGGTGGTGGTGCCCTGAACGTTGCTGCTCTTCGCTAGTGTCTCCGGCTGATGATGGATGGTTGCTGTTTATGTTGGTAGTTTTAGCTTTTGTAGTTCCCTCCCTTTTGTCTTAGTTCAGCTGATGATGGATGGTTGCTGTTTATGATGCACTATTGAATAATGACATGTATTATTAATTGATGTACTAGTGTATTTGAGTTACTGGATAATGACATGTATGCGTGCATTAGATAAATAGATCAATTAAATATGGTTTTGAATTTTTTTAATTTCTAAAATCATACTACTGGCGAACATATTCCATCCGCCACTAGTAACTAGTGGCGAACAATTGTCAATGTACACCAGCGGTAGCATTGCCTACTGCTGGTGGCTCCAGATTCGCCAGCGGTAGTTGCTACCGCTGGCGATCGGAAACCGTGTTCGCCAGCGGTATCTCCGTGTACCACCACTGGCGACACGAGGACGGCCAGCGGTAGCAACTACCACTGGCCAGTGCTGGCGAACCTGACTTCGCCAACGGTAGGCTAAATATGTTCGCCAGCGGTAGGGTTTCCCTACGACTGTCATATGTAGACCTAGAGATCGGGGTGGAGCTCAAAAATAAATGTTTGCTAAGTAAATGGTTATTTGAACTGATGAATGAACAGGGAGTGTGGCAGGAATTGTTAACAAATAAATACCTCCATTCTAAGAATTGTTAACAAATAAATACCTCCATTCTAAGACATTATCTCAAGTAACGGTGAAACCTTTTGATTCTCCTTTTTGGAAAGGATTGATGAAAGTAAAGGATGATTTCTTTAATAGAGGGTCTTTTGTGATTGGCAATGGCAGGAACACAAGGTTTGGGAGAATGCATGGTTATGTGGTTCGTCCCCAGCGCAACAATACCCTTTGCTGTATAATATAGCTAACCAAAAACAAGTTTCGGTAGCTCAAGTGTTAACCCAGCCTTTGAATATCACTTTTAGAAGGGCCCTGACAGCAAACAAGTGGGAGCAATGGTTACATCTTGTCAACCGTTTGATGGACATCAATTTGTCAACTGAACCGGATAGGTTCGTTTGGCGCCTGACCAGCTCGTTTTTTTTGTTAAATCGATGTATTTGGACTATTTAAATGGCCACACCAAGTTTCTTAAAAAGTATATATGGCAAATCAAAGTGCTACTAAAGATCAAGATTTTTATGTGGTTTCTTTATCGAAAGGTGATTTTAACTAAGGATAATCTTGTGAAACGTAACTGGAATGGCAACAAGTGATGTCCCTTTTGTGACACTGAAGAAACAATACAACATCTTTTTTTCGACTGCCCTCTTGCTAAAATTGTATGGCGTATTGTGCATATATCTTTTAATATTACTCCACCAAAAAAACATTACACATTTGTTCGGTAATTGGTTAAAGGGCATTGACAAGACAGAGCTCAAAACAATACGAGTGGGTGTTTGTGCAGTTTTGTGGGCAATGTGGAATGTACGTAACGATTTTGTTTTTAACAAGCCAAAAAAACAATCTTTCTTGCAGGTTATTTCGTTGATCACTCACTGGATTCGATCATGGTCTTATCTCCAACCAGTGGAGCAACGCCATGCTATGGAGTCTGGATGTATCCGGTTGGAGTCTGTCGTCAAGGACTTCTACAACCATGCGGGCTGGCGTTTTGAGAAGAGAATAGAGCTATGAATAATTTTACCTGCTTTAGACTTTTTCGTTGGTTGATACATGTTTCGACCCTTTGCGATGCATGATTGTAATAGAATGATTAAGACACTTTTGAATAAATAATAAAGCAAGCCGTATGCATCACTTTGACGCCAGAGGCTGGGCGCGCCCTTTTCTAAAAAAAATGTTTCTGCCAATTTATAGGATTATAATTTTAGTATTTGAATTAACACATCTAGTGAAATGGTAGCTCAACTTTTAGTGTACAGTCTGATAGAATGGCAGGCGGTCCTGCACCTGCCCAAGTTCAAGTGCCTCTGGTTACTATCAACCTGTCTCATCCATTGCCTGCCCGCGTGCTTCAGAAGCATTTCTAGACCATTATAAAGAAAATATCACAGAGATGCACGTGCTTTATTGGGAAGGCATACGAGAGGCCTAAGCTCCCTTACAAGAATTTGCTTCAATTGCTTTTGTGTTGAATGATGCTGATACTGCCAGAGTCTGCTTTCAGCTGAGGGACCTCTACTGCATGGGAGTATTGAGTACGGCTGAGGTTCTTCACCAGGTGGGGAGTATTGGGAAATCAAGAAGTATCATTGCGAACTCTGTTTTCCTTGGGATATCAGAGAGGTACAGAGACTTGCGTGGGTTAGGAACACGTTCAAAACCACTGCAGATGGATACACGTCGTTTTGATAATGCCTATTATGCTTTCTCTGCCCTTGGAACTCCTGCACAGAACTTCCGTAGAGTGGCATTTGGCTTAGGCATAACAACAATGGGTTTCATTGAGCCTTGCCGTCAACTTCAAGCATCAGTGCAAGCTTGGATGGTTGGTGAGCCAGGTAGACATCTCAACACACGGAATTATGTAAAAATTGTGTACAAAGACCAAGTGTGGCAAACTATCCACAATTGGAAAGTCAACTCTCTTGCAGCTGAGGGAATGAAAGAGAAGAGTGACGGTAGGTTCATATGGATAAATGACGGACATTAACTCTTGAAGCGCAGAAAGAGGTTTTGATTGTCAAGTCAAATCCTGATACCCCTGATGCTCCTCGACCCAACTGAATATTTTCCGTGCAAGTGCACTTGTCTGGACAACACGTTCAGTTTAAAACAGAGGCCGACTGAAGGTTTGAAGAGCTTCTTCGTGCAGAGGATGCCTAGAACTAGGCGAAAAGGAAGCAATACAGTAGTCATACTTGCATGTCCTTTTAGTTTCTACGGATGCATAATTCGCTTTTATATTGGTTCTTGATTATGAGATATAGAATATGACAACTTTCAAATATTATTCATGCCAATATGCGTATTATTTACCAAATCTTGAGCTGATATCAGCTTGTATTTATGCACCCAGTTAAACAGTTAGTGCCCTGGAAGACGTCGAAGAGATATGATACGAACTTGTGGTGGTTTTGACTTCAGTTTTAGTTACAGAACGGAGAAATAGTAGATACCCTGATTTAGTACTTAATTACACAAGGTGGGTTGACTTGGCATCATTTTCAAGGCTATGGCCTTGCTGTGCCATTTTTACGATTACAATTATCTGATAGAATTATATATAAAAAATCAAATCCTTTTTCTAAATAAAGGGAACATAAAGTGTTTTCCCATGCACTTTATCTAACAAGTAGCTCGAAATTATCTAATAGGCAGCTCCAAGATCAGAGAAATTATCATAAAGGGAACATAAAGTGTGAGAAATTACCATGAACCATCAGAATCTCATGCAATTGTTCGAACAATAGCTCTGAAGGAGCAAATAATGTTTCAGTCATATGCTTATCTATGGATGCTGGACAGATATCGAAAGGGCTTGCTAACTCATACAGAGATCACAGCAATGAGACATGGCGCAAGTAGTGTCCGGATCAAATCGCGGATCTTGTAAACCTGCATCCACTGCTTGGAGACGACCATCGATTTCCGCTCGGACTCCCCGAAATAATCCGTGCTGTACGTCCTCACCCTGATGTGCGCCCGGAGAAACTGGGCATCCCGCGTTTCGTCGACGCTCCAGCAACTCATCAAACAGAAGCCCCTGTCAATCCCCAGTGAAAGGAACTTGTAGCTGCGCGCAATCCGCTCATCATTTTCCAGGTCGGACACCACCGGAATCGCAACCACAGACAGCGAGCCAGCGCCGTCGTCGACGTTAATCTTGTATCCAGTGATGGCCTTCCTGGTCCTTGATAAGGCGAGGAAGAGCTCAGGGCTGTGCGGGACAGCGCCCGCGACAAACGGCAGGCTCTTCTTGTCATCCACCGTCGACCACTTGTTCGAGTTGGTGTCGAACGCGTAGGTGGCGGCTTGTCCGGCGACAGACACCAGAATGCGGGAGCCCACGGCGACGTACGACTTGACTGTGACACTGGGCGGAAAAACATACTGTCTTGGGGTGAGTTCCCAGGGGAAGAAGGGCGGCCGCTTCAGGCGGCGCCATTTGCAGTTGGTTAGGCGGCCGTCGACTTCCACTGCTTTGGAGAGGTCGAGGACCTCGAACCAGGGCGGGAAGTTGGGCGGTTCCAGCACGGAGGGGGTTCGGGTCAGGGCGTAAATCTTGTGGTCGATTGTTAGCAGGACTGGATAGCTCTTGATCGACTTAGGCTCCGGTCCCCGGATCACCGACTGCTTCTCGGTGTCGAAGATGATGGTCCCGGGGCCGTGGTCAGTGATTGAGCTGCCGCCGACGCCGACGATCCACCGGCGGTCCTTGAATCTGAAGGGGATAAAGCTCATGTCGTCTTTGCACTTGAGGCGGGCGACGCGGCGCGGGATGCTCACCGGGGTGTCGCCGCCGCCGCCGTGGGTGTAGGGTTCAACCTTGAACACGGAGAAGGCAGGGCTCTCGCACCCGTGGCCTATCACCAGGTAGGGTGACTTCTCCGCATCGGCCGTCTTCTGTTTCTTCATCTCCGTACGTCGGCGCCGCCGGGAAACTCTATTTTTTATGTGGAGAATATGCCCCTCGGGGTGATAAAGTTTTTTTTCACTGAGATTGGAAGACCTAGGGCTAGGGGTGACGTCCACGGCCTACCTTGGGGTGATCATATAACCTAGAGGCGAGGCCCACGGCCCAGCCTGTGGTGCGCGACCATAAAAGCTACTACTAGGAAAGAAAGACGGATGTCCATAGAGATTTTTGCAGCGCCGCCGCATATTCCCGCGAGATGCCGAGCGAGCTGAAGCGCGAAGCGGAGGATGACGACTCCACTTCCCCCAGCCATCGCCGGAGAATCGGCGACCCTGAGAAGCCGACGTACCTCGTGGTGGAGCACAAGGCGGCGAAGAAAAAGCCCGCCTGCTCCATCTTCAGCGTCGGCGCCGCGGGCGCAAGGACGCCTGTGGCCCTCCTGCAACGCAGCCAACGCGGCATGTCCTTCGCCGCGGTATCGTCGCCGCAGGGGTCCTGGATCATTGGCGCGGGCGGGAACGGCTCACGGCACACCACCATCTACGACGTCGCGGCCTGCAAGGAGTGGCCCGGTCCCAGGCTCAGAAACAACATGATGGAGCCCGTCCTGGTACCAGTCCGTGACCAGCTCTATGTGCTCTCTCGCCGGCCCTCCGTGAAGCGGGGGGCGATGGGTCTCGACTATCTTCCCTGGTTCCAGCGGATTTCCTTCAAGAATGGCCGCCCTGAGTGGGACGTTTTCGTCCCACGTCTCGAGCCGCCGCCGGTCTTTCCGTGCCGCATCAACCCAATCGAGTACAGCGACCCGCCGGAGATTTGCGTCGCCTCCTACGCCACGGTTGGATCCCATATCTTGCTCTCCGTGCGGCTGGAGAATGCCGGCAAGGTTAAGAGGAAGTACAAGGGGACCTGCGCGTACGACGTGGACAGGGATGTGTGGGAGATGGTGCACCGGAGGAGGCTTCCTTTCCTCGGCCAAGCTGTGCCCCTCGGCGATCACCTCTTCGTTGCTCGATCTAAAGTGAGGGAAGGTGCTGCTGTTGTGTACTCGATGGAGGTCGGCCGGTCAACAAGTGGGACGAGCGAGCTGGCCATTAGAGAGGTTAAGGTGGTGGTGGCGCCGAAGGGCCGCATTGTTCCGGGGGAACTCCTCTTCCCTTTGGAAGCGGGCAGGTTCTGTTCTGTTTGCGTTCGATCTGTTGATCCCGAATCGGAACCCAAGTTGGGCAAAGTACGTGTTCTTCATCGCAACTACGCCATGGTGGCGTATAATGCTGCCGAAAACAATGTTATAATAGCGAAGCAGCAACGGCAAGTTCATGAACTGGTTGATCCATCTCGCCCTTTTGTTCAACCTTCGCCGGTGGTTGCTGCTTTCACAATGTAAGTGTGTCACATACTCACATGTCTCCAGTTTACGCTTGTTCCTGCTTCCCGCAATCCGCTACACATTCCTCCTATTTTTCATGATCATCATTATATTCCGTCACAAACTACTAGGTGTCTGGATCTATCTACATAGTAGGACACTAATGGGTCTATTACAATTTAAAGAGAATCAGAAAGCGATGGCATGCTCAGTGATTAGACTACCATCACTTAGATCTGGTGCTTTCCCTGGTTCAAGTCAAGATAGGTGATAAGCACTCAGTTTTTATTAAGATGACAGTAATTTTGCTTTTGTACTTTTGTACCATTTTTGTGCGAAGTAGTACCACTCACATATGTTGCTACCCCCACAGTAGCATATACACAACACTGCTGGGTTGTCCTATACCTACATCCAATACAAAAATAACTGTCGTGTCCGAGGGTCAGTGTACTTGAACTTGCACCATCATTCCTTTAAAGACTTCCCTCAGCTTGCTTTAAACTACATATGTAGCAAAAGGTTTAAATAATATAATTATTATACTGTAAAGAAAAATAAATGGAAGCGTATATATCTAAAACAAATTCATACGTGTATTAGCAACAATTCCACATCACGAACTAATAAGCACGCAATGCATATGTCTGAATGGCAAGTTGGCAACACAACCATATTTCAAGAAAGTTTATAGTCTAGTATCAGTGTAAAGAGAGCATTAGAAATAGTTGTGAAAGAATTCAACGGTCTCAAGCACTATGCTAATGTAACATATGCATGTTGGATCGGTAATTCTGTGACAAGGAAGAAATGTTATCACAAGTTACCAGAAAGTTTTAAAGTCTCTGTTTTTTTTTTTAGAAAAGGGGGTGCGGATCCTCGGCCTTTGCATCGAGTGATGCACACATCCATCCACAATTATTCAATCAAACCTTACAAGAGGAATACAAGGATTAACCCGAAGTGAACCACCAAACTAGCGACACCTCGCTACACCTACAACCTGGATGAAGGGGGTGACACACACCAACGCACATCATCAAAAAACTGAAGGCCACACCACGCCGCCCGATAGCGACCAAGGGGCACAACCAGTTCAGCGGACTCTTAGCGGCAGCGATGCACCAGCTACAGAAGTCGCCGCCATCGTCTTCCTCAAAACACATCATCATCTTCAGGACATGGACCAAGTATCAACCTTGTCAGGCATGTCGTCGATGCCGCCACGACGCCAGACAACATATCCAAACTGCGTGTTACCATCATCACACGTCCAACGCCGATACTCCACTGCGCCACGCCGCCAAGACTTGCCGTCATCAACGTGGTAGATGCCTCAACACACCACCTCCTCTTGCCCGTCCCAACCGCAGTTGCTCCAAAACGATGCCCCCAGGAGGGAGAACGATCCTGAAAGGGCCGTCATCATCCGATCTGGGATACCCAGATCTAGGGTTTCCCCGAGCAACGCAAGCCGCTCCACTTCTTGCATCCTCCCTCCAGCAGCTGCTCCAAAAACAATGCCCCCAAGAGGGTGAGCGACACCGATTGCGCCGCCATTGTCCGATCCGAGAACCCTGGAATCTGAGGTTTCCCCCGGAGCAGCACGAGCAGCTAGACAGTGGCCACAACGACGATGCCTCCAACAATATAACGGCGTAAGCGCCGCCATCGCCTGTCTTGACCGTGGCCAGGACACGATTTTCATCGGTAGCCACGTCTTCCCGACTCGCTGCCGAAGCTAGCTGTGAGAAGCCGGCCGGCCACCTCCAGCGAAGGAGGAGGTCACCGCTGCCACACCTGGGGTAGGAACCCCCGGCTTCCTCTTGTTGTGTGCCAAGCCCAGAGAAGTTTTGTCGTTGCCGACGCTGTTGAAGATGCAGTTGCCGGAGCTATTGCAATTTGGGCGTGGTCCTTCTTGCAATAGCTCTTGGACTGAATAGTTTTACAGTCTCTGTGTTACACTAAATTTGACTTTGAGCTGTATATCCCAATTTGGGTAAAGGAAAAAAAAAGGCGAAGTACCCGAGGTTGGCTAGATGACTGTTCAAGATATCTTCCGATATGCGGATTAATTGGCCGATTTACCTCTTATCGATGTCTGGCCGATAAGATAAATTGGCCGATAAGTCAGCCGATATGCTGATAAACCATCCGATATGCCGATAAATCGACCGATTTACGCAATATCTTGGGTCGACCGATAAGTTACCGATAAGCGATATCCGCAATATTGGCTAGATCAAACACTCGATTTGTGAAGACTATTGCACAGATGTTGCGTTCGTACTTGCGAGCAGAACCCTGAATACGTAGTAGCTTGCACCATGCAGTGTCGTGCATTCACCCTGTACGTAGGCGCGCAGTACCATGCCATCTCTCTGCCTGCAAACATCTTCCTCTCTATCCGGTGCCCAGCCGATTGATTTCTTGCGATTATGGCTACTATTTCGATCGAACCGACAAGCACACGAGGGATTTTTGTTCATCTGGATCGACCTTTTGCCAGCAAGCAAACGCAGGCGACCAACGTGACCTGCCACCGCTTTATTTCGCGAATCCTATGCGGCGTGTAGTTGGCGTGCATATCTGCTGAGCCTCAAGGCTGGATCAGCATGTACCGGAATCGGTTCAGGAGTTGGTCATCCGCGTGCAAGTTTGATTTTGCGGGTGGTCTAGTCTATGATCCGCTGTCTGCGCGTGTGAAGCTAGCAGTGGATGACGGCGCTGCTCGAGATTCATCATCTTCCTTGCTCTGTTAGACGACCCGTCCCATTAAACTTGACCGTTTTCACCGAGAAAACACAAATAACCGGTTTCACATCCCAGCCGTTGGCAGAAGTCCAGAACCAGGTGCAATTTATTTTGTGGAAGAAACCAAGTGGCCAAAAAAGAATCTAGGAAACTAAGCCAGTTCGTAGAGTACAAGCTCGATGCTTACGTTCAACCCTTCATGGAGCAACGGAATGGAAAACTGAAACAGCGGATATGGTATGGTACGAAGGTAACGTCATGGAAGACTGAAGGAGCACGACTGAATATTATTTCGAGACCTTGACGTGTTATTTTAAATAGCGCGTTAGGCGGGGCTTGAACTTGAGACCTCCTGACTCTGATACCATATTGAATTGTATGCACTAGCCATATATCCATAAGTCCGAACTGATGGAAAGGGCTAGGATTTATATTTTAACACTTCCCCTCACGTCTAGACTGGACAATCGGTAAGACTTTAGACGTGGAGTAGCAGGGAGGGCGCAACTATTTTTATTTTAAATATGCTCCAAGGTAAAGACCATGTCCACACAGCTAATTGGCTAGTGCATCAATTCAATATGACGGCCTGACGTTTCACTGGAAACGGCCACCCCAGACGTACGTAAGCTCTGGCTAACTTCTACTTTGGAACAGCCAACGTTCACGTCAAACCCTTTTATTTTTCCAAACTGAGCAGCTAACTCTAGAGCTCTTTGTGGTACTGCATACGGATAGGGGAAATTAAGTGAGCAGTATACAATTCATCAATCCGTTGATTTTTTTTTAGGGCACACTACTATATATGGGCATATTTCCGTTAGTTAATTTTTTTTCTCGTAACAGGCTTTCTTGATGGGCCAACATCTTTTCCCATTTGGCACATTGTTCTTTGCTACGGCGGGGTCAAAATTAGACTGATCGTGCAAATCAAAATCTGATGCATGTCGCCATATGACAACCCTAGCCGTCGCCGTCGGTGTCATCTGCTGCTTCATCGTCGTCGCCATTAAAAATTCGACGGGTCCTCGCCTCCTCTAGATGTCGTTCTGGCACTAGAAGGGGTGGGCACCTTGGACCTGCGCACGACGCTATACGAATGTCCTTAATGTTAGAGCTTGGTTTTGGTCGTCATCTTCTTTGTTAATGGAAATGATATCGTCGGCAATAAGTAATCTTCGACGCTTCGTTCGACGACGAGATATCCTTCCCGACGTTAATGGTGGCTTTGGAAGATTAAGTCTGTCTAGGTATGGTTCTTCAGATCTTACTTCGCCAGATCATTCTTGGATTATTTCTCATGGTTGTCGCGAGGAGTTTTGTCCTCGCAATATCTATCCTGGCTACTACGTCTTCGGCAATGGTGGTTCGTTCTCTCGGCTCCCAACGACGTCGACAATGTGGTTCAGTTATTTGTCCCTAGAATATTGCTCCTGCCGATGTTGCTTGATTAATTTAATGGCTGCGTGCGTGCACAAAGCCTTGGCATTGCGGCTCATAATTAAAAAGGGAGAACTTTCGGTGGTATTCACAGGTCTATGGTTTGGTGGTTTTGGCGTTGTTCTACGGCTGCCTTCAGAAAAGTACAAGATTATATCATGGATGAAAAAAGGGGTTGAAGATCTCATAAATTTGCTAGTCTATTTTAGGTTTATTTTTGTAATCGATATAATCGTGTACTCTGTGTTGGTTTAATATACGTGGAAAATTCAAATAAAAAAAGATGTTTCTTTTTTTCTGAAGATGTCTCAGAAAAAAGATGTTTCTTTTTTTCTGAAGATGTCTCAGTTCAATCCTGTGACATGACTTACCAATCTGATGACGAGCAAGATCCAAACCCGCAAGTTCCGTTTTAAAACTTTTAGGTTGGTATCGTCAGCTTCAAAAATCGCGTGTCCGAGGTTCTGGTGCGCACACCCGCACTTCCAACCAAATTAAAAAGTTGCACATAACACTTTCCAATGCTGGAGCTAGCATAGCTCATCGGCAACACGCGCATGCAAATTGTGATCACGGAAGAGGCCATTCTCCGGTCGAACGAGGCCCAGGACACGCGCCAGCTCACGGCCAAGAACCCACTTCCCATGCTGCGCGTCGTCTTCGTTATTTTTTAAAATCTGTTTCCCATCAGATTTTGTCGCTACCAGCTCGAGGTGATCGACGGAGACGAGCTATCACTACTCCGCCTCCATGCCCGGCAACTGATCCATCGCCATTACTAGGACAATCCATATTCCACCTCTTTCTCAAATTCATGCCCCACACGGTCAGATTTATAAATTCCTCTCTGCCTCATGCTCCTATCCTATGCCCATTTTTTGACAATTCTGAAGCTCCATGATTAAACATATACTAGGGAACCTAGCGCGGCATTGCTGCGCGTGTGTAGTATAAATAAAATCTAAATTTGGTAACATGTGCATTTAGAAATTGTGTAGGCTTGGAAATTATTGAAATTCGGAAAAGTTTGTGTTTTAAATTTGTTTAGATTTTGAAAATTATTCAAGTTGGGGTGTTTTTCAGATTCGTTTTCTTTTTACTTCTGTGAAATGATCAGATTTGGAAGATACTTAAAAGTTTAAAATATCTAAAACTGAAATTTGATCCTACGCCATAAATAGTCAGCATTTTTTTATGTTTATTTCGATATATTTTTCATATTTTGTATGAAAAAATGGTGGACGTAGTTTAAGTTACTGATTTTGCAGCATTGAGTTAAATTTTAAAGTTGTTAATAGTGAAAAGTTATGCTTATGTGTTTTTTTAATGGGTTTTAAATGATTAGTTTTGAAATATATTTAAATTTTTAAAATTGCGCGTCGGTTTTTTATAATTCGAATTTGAAATTGAGGAAGTTCAAAAATTGTTTAAGCTTGGAAATCATTGAATATGGGGAAAAAATTGTTTTAAATATAGTCGGATTTTGGAGGTTGTTCAAATTTGAAAATGGTTGTATTTCAAAAAGAGTTTATGGTTTTCAATGTTTAGATTTTTAAAATTGGCTAAAGTGAAAACGTGTTAAGGTTTGAATTCTTTTGTAATTCATAAAATGATTGGATCTGAAAGAACTTTAATTTTTTTGCAGGTTTTAAATTTGAAATCTGGATTGAAATGGTATACGCCACGATCGTGTAGTTTGAACAAAAAATATTGCGGAGTAAAACATTCAAATTTTAAAATGTTCGCATTGGAAAGTGGTTTAGATTATGAAATTATTGGAATTCAAAAAATGGCTATGTTGAGAAGGTGTTCAAATTTTTAAAATGGTCAAATTGAGGAGCTATTCATATTTGAAATTTTTTTTACGTTTATTAAATACTCAGATTGTGTGGTTTTGTTGATATGTTTGTCATATTTGTGAATACCACGGTGCAAAAAATTTAACTTTGGAAATGTATACATTAAAATTTGTCTAGACTTGAGTATATTCAATTTCAGTGAAAAATGTTTGTATTTAAATATTGTTTGAATTTTAAAATTATTAAAATTGAGAAGGCATTCATATTTGAGTTTGGTTGATGTTTATTATGTGCTTAGATTCGGAAAGGCATTCAAAATATTAGAATATTCATATTTGAATTTTTGGTTGCATGATGTGAATAGTCAGCGTTTATTGCTGTGTTCATGTTGATATGTCTGTCACATTTGTAAATATTGTGGTATAAAAAAAAAATTCAAAAGTGTCCGTATGCAAATTGTGTTCAGATTTGAATATGTGTTGAAATACAAAAGGGAAAAAGGGTTTGTATTTATGAATTATTTGATTTCCAAAATTTGATAAAATAGTTTGTTTCGAAAAGCATGTTTGGAAATTATTGGAATGTAAAGAAAGTTCTCAGATTGAGGTTTGGAAATTATTGGAATGTAAAGAAAGTTCTCAGATTGTGTGGTTTTGGTGATATGTTTGTCATATATGTGAATATTGTGGTGTAAAAAATTTAACTTTGGAAATGTCTGCATTAAAATTTGTTTAGAACCGAGTGTACTCAATTTCGGGGGAAGATGTGTGTATTTAAAATTTGTTCGAATTTCAAAATTGTTAAAATTGGGAGGCCACTCATATTTGAATTTGTTTGGTGTTTACTGTATGCTTAGATTCGAAAGGCAGTCAAAATATTGGAATATTCAAATTTGAATTTTAATTGCAAGACGTGGATAGTCAGCGTTTATTATTGTGTTTGTGCTGATATGTCTGTCACATTTGTAAATACCGTGCTGTAAAAAATTTAAATTTGAAAGTGTCCGTGTGGGAAAATGTGTTCAGATTTGAATATGCCGTAATGGAAACGAAATTTATACTTATGAATTGTTTGGTTTGTAAAAGTGTTATGAATTGTTTGATTTCTAAATGTTGGAAAAATACTTAGTTTTGGAAGGCATCTAAAATTTTAAAATATGTAAATTTGTGTGTGCCGCTTGAATATGTCGTAATAAAAAAGAAATTTATACTTATGAATTGTTTGATTTCTAAAAGTTTTATGAATTGTTTGATTTCTAGAAGTTGAAAAAAATACTTAGTTTTGGAAGGCATCTAAAATTTAAAAATATGCAAATTTGTGTGCGGTGTTTTTCGTGGTAAAATTCAAATTTACAGATGTGATTTCAAAATTGTGTATATTTGAAAATTGCTGAAGATGTTTTTGTAAAGTTGTGAAAGTTTTTTTGTAAAGGAAAATGGAATAAAAAGATCAGAGGAGAAAAAAAATTAGGCCCGAGCCGGCTGTACAGCAGCCAGCCCAGCCCAGTACCTCTCAAAGGAAAAAAAAACAGCCAGCCCAGCCCATCTAGCGAGCTCAACTGCCCAGCCCGGCCCGCTCGTCATGCGCCCGAGCTCCGCCGCGGCGGCGTTGACTTCGTCGGAGCCGCCGCAGCAAAGCGACCTAGGATGCGCGGGTGGGCGCGTGGGACGCGGCTTGACGTGGGCTGCTCACAGGTGGCGGCGCCGCCGCGTTTAGGTCGGCAGAGCTTCGCCGGAGACGCGCGGACGCGGCGGCGGCCCGCGAGCACGGCGCGGACGATTCCGGCGACGGCGTGGCGTTCCGGCATGCGAGAGTGGGCGAGGAGGGAGAGGGCGCGACGCCGCATGTCTCCGTGCTCGGCGATTTGGACGGGAAGGAGTGTGGCGGCCGTGCGCTGCGTCGGCGGCGCCGGCGACGTCGCGGTCGCGCGTGTAGAGGAGAAGAGGAAGGAGTGAGCTGCGGTGACGTTTTTGCTGTAAGGCCACTGGCTTTTCCGTAAATTGAAAAGTAGTCCTTTGCGGGCGTTTTTTGCAAAATGTGCGCCGGAGCGCGACGTGGCAGCGCGTGGTTGGTAGATATTCGGCTGCTACAGTATTACTGTAGCAGCACGATTCTTGGCGCGATCTGGACCGTCGGGCGCGCCGATCGGACGGCCAGGACAATTCGGGTGACGTGGCCGCGTGAATCCTTCCTACTTTTATATACTAGGGAATATGCCAGATAGTAGAGGCAAATTTTACTCGAGGCCCGAGGGGAGAGACAGCGCTACCATGTGCGTGGAAGCATGGAAACCTAGCTATCCAGGAAATAGTACCATGACTCCATGAGACAATACTGCTTGAACAAAAACAAGAAGAAAAGGCTAAATTACCGTTCCATGGAGGTCATATTTGAATGGTGTATCTACACCTCATAAAGGAATTACTACTCCTTCCGTTCAGGATGTCTCTTTATCCTAACTTAGGCCAAAATTAAGACATCCTTTTGTGAACGGATGGAGTATATTTTTTTCTTTAATTAATGACTTGACCGACGCATAGATACAATTCATTGAGGAGCTGTTGCATCTAGTGAGGTGCAACTTAAATAATCATGTTGGGACTGTTTTCTTTAACTAATGACTTGACCGACGCATACATACACTGCATTGAGGAGCTGCTGCATCTTGTGGAGTTCTTAACACATTTAGCCCACAACGTGCATCAAAAATACGATTTATTCCAACAACTTGTAAAGTGGCCGTGGTACCACAACTTGCAAAGTGGATACGTTTAGGTCCTGGAGGCCTCTGATGTCGACCTGTGTGCGCATCATGGTGGCTTGTAAGCCCTCTGCTGCCGACATGTGTGCGCCATGGTGGGTAGACACGTGTGCGCCACGGTGGGTAGTAAATTTGCAAAAAAAATAATATCATAATTTATCTTCACCGAAACGTCGTCACAACCAAAATTCTCTCAGGCGTCGTCGGCGGGACTGACGGAGCGCAGAGAGACAGCGGCGGAAGATTCCATGGAGAGTACAGGCTGGTCACCTGCACTTGTTCGCGGAAGGGGTCGGGTGCGCTGGAGGCACACCCCCGTAGGGATGCGGTGTAGGCGGCATCCTCACGTCGGGCGGCGAAGGAGGCGGCGAGGTCCGAGGAGGTGACGCCTTCGCGTCAGGCGGCGTTGTAGGCGGCTAGGCACAAGAAGCTGCATAACAAAGTACTGCTCTTGTATTATCTTCTCGGGGGTGAGGAGATGAGGAGCGCTATGGAACAACCGGCGGGTTGGAGACTAGAGAGCTCCCAAATCTAAGCCAGCTGGAAACCCATGTTCACATCCTCCAGGGTCGTCTAGATGCAAGGAAACCCTAATCTGAACCTAGAAACCCAACTCGAAGTTGAAGGCAGAGAAGAAGAAGATGTTGAATAGCATAATGGTAGTATGAGTTTGTGTTGGTAGAATCGGAAGCTAATTAATGTGTTTGCAGTAGCATGTTATGTAGTGTTTGTTTGTCGTCGCCGCTTCTCTGGTTCTGGACGAAAAGGTAAGGAGAAAAAAGGAAATAGCGGAATCATCGGTTCCTTTTCCGTTAAATTATAACGGCCTTTACGCGTGGAACAAGGACCTAAATAAAATTATATTACTCTGACGGACTAAAGTGCAAAATTTTCGTCCAGACATGGTCCGACGTGGCAACATAAAGGCTAGCTGGACTACTCTGCCCAGACCAATCAAGTGGATGGACTTTTGTTGCACGTTTTTCAAATTATGGGACTAAATCGTATTTCGGATGCCAGTTGCGAGGCTAAAAATGTTAATAACTCCATCTAGCGAGATACAACTTGAAATAGCGTTGGGACCGCCCTGACTAAGACATCAATTTATCCAATATGATCAGAGTGTACACAACTATCATATTCATGCTAATATTATTCCCCAAAATGAGCAGCAATCTAGGTATTATATCCTTCTTAGGTGACACTTCCTTTTTGCTATATATGTGAAGGAAATAGATGTGAAAATTAAGGGAGTGACCGTCATGCAAAAGCATACATCTATGTGTGCTTAAATATGAAGAAAAAGTTAGATAGGAAGTTGTAAAATGTTATAGTCTAACGTTGCAGTCCACCTTATTATATAATAAGTGACTAGAAATGATGTATCTAATTGATACTTGTTTTTTTTTGCGGGGGAAGGGATGGTTATATTAGCACACCATTCTTATAGAAAGATCCATAAAAGAAAGAGATAATACAAATAACTCCTTATGGATCCAGACTCCATCGACGACCAGGACGAGCCAACGGCACGCCGCCACTTCGCCTCTGATGGCTTGGATCGGACACAATTCCTCCACGACCAAGAAGTCGATGTACAATGGTTCTGGAGAAGCTGCACCCAGAGCAGCCGACTTCATCGTGGTGCATCGCAACACCATATTCATATGCAATATCAACATCCGGATCGACCGCCACACCAGATCCGGTGAGGGAATGACAAACTCGGCGAAAATGAGGATCCATGAGCTCGGGGAAGACGAGAGCTCCACCACAGAGCTCCGAAGAGCACCATCGTCGAAGAAGACGAGCTCCGTCGCAAAACGCCGTGCCGACCGCACCACCACCACCTCAGCGCCGCCAGGAGGCACCTCAGACAACCCTACTCTATGTACAAGCCGTGGACCGGGGATTCCCTATCTTCCCGCCGCCGAAGCGTCGGAGAACGAGGGATCCCCGACCCACCCGACAAGTGAGGTGGATCGCTCGGGTAGTTTCAGAAAATCGCCCTCCCTGCTGTAGCGGGGAGGGGAACGACCAAGCTCCGTCTGGATCTAATTGATACTTCAGACGCACTGTTATTGTTTTCTGTTATCATGATTGGGATTTTTGGTTTGGACGTTTTATCACTATTTTGAGCTACACGCCGTACCCTCTGTCAAAACTCTTTTGACACACTTACCTGGGTCGATCATCATGTAGACGAATCTGAGGGCGAGTACAAGTTGAAGTATACAGAAGTACAACGGTGAACAGAATGTGTTGAGGAAGATGCCAAGATTCCAATGAAAATAACTATAGGGATATATATAGAAAATTTCGTTGATGAGTCGCGCGTCGTCATCCTCCGATCACGATTTCCGTGTAATCCAGAGCATGAGCATCCTCTTCGTGAACTTCGGTAATGCAGTGATTTCAGTCTGGGAAAAGACACTGAGACGGCAGGCGGCAACGCAGCCGCGGGAGCCCGTGCTAGAATGGCTTAAATAGAGCAACACAACGCAAATACTCTCACTCAGGGCCTTGAGCTTGAGGCCTTGAGGGAGGCACACGAGCATCGGAGAAGCCAGCATCGGGCAAGCGCAATGGTGGAGTTGCTGCGAGCTGCCGGTCTCATAGACCTGAGCACGGCGGCGTCGTTCGTGGCAGCGGCGTTGGCGCTCTACTTCCTGGTGGAGCAGCTATCCTACCACCGCAAGAAGGGGCCCCTGCCCGGCCCGGCGCTGGTCGTGCCGTTCTTCGGCAGCATCGTGCAGATGGTGAGCGACCCGACGCGGTTCTAGGAGGTGAAGGCGGCACAGGCGAGGGAGTCCGGCCTGGGGCTGTCGGCGGACTTCTTGGTCGGCCAGTTCGTGCTCTTCATCCGCGACTCGGAGCTGTCACACCAAGTGTTCGCCAACGTCCGCCCCGACGCGTTCCATGTCCTGGGCCACCCTTTCGGCAAGAAGCTGTGGGGGGAGCACAACCTCATCTACAAGTTCGGAGACGAGCACAAGGAGCTGCGGCGTAGGGTGGCGCCCAACTTCACGCCGCGCGCGCTTTCCACCTACGCCGTCCTACAGCAGCGCGTCATCCTCGCCCACATCCGGAGGTGGCTCGACCTGAGCGCCGCGAGCAGCGGGTCCATGTCGCTACGGGTGCCCTGCCGCGACATGAACCTGGAGACCTCGCAGACGGTGTTCGTAGGGCCGTACCTGACCGACAAGGCCAGAGAGTTTCGGTGAGGAGTACAACCTCTTCAACGTCGGCGTCATGGCCATGCCCGTGGATATGCCCGTCTTCGCGTTCGGACGCTCGAGGCTGGCCGTGGAGCGGCTGTCGCACATGCTCGCGGAGTGCGCGCGGGAGAGCAAGACGCGTATGCGCGCCGGCCGCGAACCGGAGTGCCTCGTGGACTACTGGATGCAGGAGATTGTGCGAGACATAGACGAGGCCGCGGCGGCGGGACAGCCGCCGCCGGCTAACACCGATGATAAGGATCTCGGGAACTTCCTGTTCGACTTCCTCTTCGCCGCCCAGGACGCGTCCACCTCGTCGCTCTGCTGGGCAGTCTCCGCCATGGAGTCCCACCCGGACGTGCACGCCCGCGTCCGCGCCGAGGTGTCCGAGGTCTGATCGCCGGAGTCCGGCGAGCTCATGACCGCCGAGAAGATCCAGGAGATGAAGTACACACAGGCGGTGGCGCGCGAGGTTGTCCGGTACCGTCCCCCGGCGACGCTGGTGCCGCACATGGCCGGCGAGTCGTTCAAGCTGACGGAGTGGTATACGGTGCCCAAGGGCACCCTCGTGTTCCCGTCGGTGTACGAGTCGTTGTTCCAGGGGTTCACGTCGCCGGAGGAGTTCGACCCAGATCGCTTCTTCTCCGAGGAGCGCAGGGAGGACTTGGTGTACAAGCGAAACTACCTGGCCTTTGGTGCAGGCGCGCACCAGTGCATT
Organism: Poa pratensis; assembly: GCA_947311845.1. Taxonomy (NCBI): domain Eukaryota; kingdom Viridiplantae; phylum Streptophyta; class Magnoliopsida; order Poales; family Poaceae; genus Poa; species Poa pratensis. Next base: position 63,810,051 of record CAMZMU010000038.1, read on the forward strand.
GGCCAACGGTACGCATTGTACCACCTCGTGCTGTTCCTGGCGCTGTTCGTGTCCGTCACCGACTTCAAGCGGGACAGGACGGAGGGGTGCGACGACCTGGTGTACAATCCGACCATCGTGCCCAGGGACGGCTGTACCGTGTTCCTCAAGCAGCGCTGCGCCAGGTTCCCAACGTTCTGAGCTTGTTTTTCCTTGACGTTTCCTCACCGGGGGTCGTCTCTCTTTCTCTCTCTTGCCGGTTACTCGTCTGTTTATCTTTATTTTCTTAGTATGGTCGTGTAAATGGGTCGGGAAGAAGAAGAAGAAGAAGAAGATACAAATGGTTTTGGCTGCAGCGTGTGTGGTGTACTCGTAACTGGAGGGTTAAATTCGTCATATCTGAAAGATCTAGTGTGTAATTTGCTCGACTGGATTTGCTTTCGACCCTTATCTTTGAGAAAGTATCCACACAGGTACTCCCTCCGTTCCAAATTAAATAATTTTCATTTGTAAACATGTGGATGTATCTATACTTGTAACACGTCTAGATACATCTACATGTGGACAAATGGAAGTCAATTAAAATGGAACGGAGGGAGTATATAGGTGTTCCCCGTGCTACCGCTGAGAAAAACAATTTGAAGTATTTTAAAAAAAATTACGAAAATGTGTGTATGTTCACAAGATATGTGTCTACAACCTCCAAAGAGTTCAGGTCCAAAATTAAAATGAGCATTGGGAAACAAAAAAGACAAATCCAAAATGAATAGTGTCACAAAATATATTCTCGAAAAAAAAACTAGTCACAAAAGGATAAAAAGCAAAAATATCACTATCCATGTTAGATTTTCTTTTTTTTCTCAATTTTCCTTTCAAATTTGGATCTAAAAGTTTTTGAGGTTGTAGACACATACATTGGGAACACTCGCAATTTTTCTTAGAATTTTTTAAAACATATAAAATTGATTTTTTAACGGTAGCACAAGGAGCACCTAAATAGGTGATAGCACTAAATATTCTCTCCCTTAGAGCATCCACATTATTGCCAAAAGCCAAATATGCCACGTAATGAAATTTGGCAGCGGTGTCAGATTTCCAAGTTTCCCACAACGTATAGGCTAATGCCAAAACCCAAATAATCTGATTAAGGGCCCACATCAAGTTAAATATTCAGCTTCCCTCCCTCCTCAATTGCCTCCAACATTCTCTCTCCTCATATTCTATTGATTAGCAAGAAAATGGAGCAGCTCTTCTACTTGCTCCGACGCCAAAAAAAATTGGCTATGGCATTGCTCCACAATGTAGGAAACCGTAGCCAAAAACCAAATACTCATTTGGCAACATTATTTGGCGACACACTGTGCCTGCCTTTATCTTCGTAGTTCTGGTTTGGAAACATGTTACTAAGTACTAACCATGCAAAGGTCTCGAAGGCACAGAATGGACCAACGGTACTTTGTACTCCATTATTATTGTACTTTGTAGTGTACTTGAAGTAGTACAGTCGTACATTTGTATCATCTGTATGGCGAACCATGACACCGTTGAAGCGACATCGAGGCATGCATCGAACTTTAGAGTGCAGCATTTTCGAGGCCGAGTCTTTTTATTTTGTGAAATTCAAAAATCATATTTTAAAGTTTAAAAAACTGGAAATAATCATGGGTGTAGATAATATAGTATTTTATCCACTTGTGAAATATCAAATAGAAATATCTTATACATTTGGCTGTGCAAAAAAAATATAAAAACTGAAATTGATAATAGTGAACAGTGCAAAATTTGAACTCGCCAAAATCTGTCAGATTTTATTATTCTCATGTAGCCAAGAATATGACTTATTTTGAGTATACTTTGCACGTTGGAAGAATGTATCATTGCCTACCACCATGATTTTTTTCAGATTGTTTTGAAACTTGAAAAATATGATTTTTGAATTTTCAAAAATAAAGGGCAACATGGAGCTCGGCCTCCATTTGCATTTTCTGGTACTCTAGAACATTATGTTATGGGAGCGGATGAATGGCGATCGAGCGCGTTTGTTCCTGCATGCTTCGGCGTGAGCGAGTGGTTGTGGTTAAATGGGTAGTTGTAAAATCAGGTGTAATAAATGCTCTGGATGTTCGGATTTGTGCATGGAGGTTTACTTGTCTAAGACTAGCAAAAATTGGGGTATCATGCATGCCATGTTGGCAAAAAACTGACGTGTCACTGTAATTAATGATGTGAGAGGTGATAGTGGTATCGTAGGTAGATACCGTAACATAACAGATTTCAATACAAGATGAGTCTACAACCTAATAAATGCAGTAGTATACGATACCACAAATATATTACTACCCATTGTGGCAGTAGTAACATAGACTAGTATCATATGCATGATACTAGTATATGATACTCCCCATTGTGACTAGTCTAACAGATTTAGGATTAATTAAGAAAATGATGATTTCAAATCCTAATTTGCAAAATGATTTTGGTGCAAAAAATGTCCTACCATATTTTCATTTGTCTAGAAGATTTGTCAGAACGACTACATTTCATAATTTGCAAAATGAGAATTGTTCATGTTCGTTGTGCAAATTGCGATAAGAAAATGATGATTTCGAATCCCAATTTGCAAAATGGTTTTGGTGCAAAATCAAATCCTAGCACATCGTCATTTGTCTAGCAGATTTGGGTTCAAAACGATTAATTTCATAATTTGCAAAATGAGAATTGTTCATGTTCGTTGTGCAAATGACGATTACATTTCAATATTTTAATATTAGGATTTGTTCATGTTCTTCATGCAATTATATTTAAAATTTAAAATTAGGATTTGTTCATGTTCGCCGTGCCAAAAATGCCCTAGCACATCGTGTGTTCTCTACTGATAGGTTTGGCGTTAATTAATTATTAAGCAGGCTTAATACAAAAATCTAGTACGGGATGCATTGAAGAAGCTGGCGTCACATCGGAACTTTTGACAGAGAGCAAGCGAGCTCGGGCAATCATCGGAGTTTCCGACTATGTTATACGGGCCGTAAAACTAAAAGTGGCTCATCTTTCTCCCCTTTTTTTGAACAAAGGCCGGCGCCGGGAGCGCCAATTTCATTTCAGCTCAAGCACGATATACGGAGTTTAGTATATAGCGTGGTATGTTTAAACATTGGAAAGCAACATAAAAAGGACAAAGGCTACTGCTGTGAGCTGAACAACTGCACCTAAAGATAGGCTCAGAAACATCTGTTTGGAGAGCCTGATGTGCACAGTTATTAGCGACTCCATTGAGTTCTCTTTTGACATGGAATACGGCCGCTTGGAGTTGAGCAGATATCTAGAGAAATTAAGTAGGCTAAGGGATCCCTAATTTCCCACGGCACCTGCTTCTCCAATATGGATTTCGATGTGGCAGCCCTCTTGCAAGTGTAAGGGTTGTCCGTTAAAAACGTTACTTTCTGAAGCTCAAGCTGGTGCGCCACTTTCGCTGCTAGAAGTAGAGCCGCTGCTTCCGCCTGTAGTGACGAGGGAACATGATCTGTGAACGATTGGATCTCATCACGTTGCAGGTGGTTTGAATCTTTCTCACTTGGGGCTCCATCATGCATGTGTACTGCAAAGTTAGGACACTACCGCGTCACGATCACGCGTCCCTCATGTACTGTACTTTGTCTTGTCGTACTTGTTGAAGACCTACCCAAAAAAAGATAAGAAAGATACGTCCTCTGGCATCTCGATCTATAATAGGGTGGCCAGTCATTATGGACCAACAGGCTAACACTGTACTACGTTAGTACGTCCAGATCTCGGTACCATCCCGTGGAACCCACTGCATGGACGTACATGCCCTGTGATGCATGCGCACGAGTCAAATTCTGTAATGCACCACCGGTACCGCAGTCCACAAGAGCTGTATGACAACAGTAATGCATGTCCACAAGAGCTGTATGACAGAGAAGGGATGAAGGAGAAGCACCACACAAGCCCACAGATCGACGAGCCAGATGGGCCAACTAGTTATCCAGCGATTTTGATCCATGCGTTGCACACGTCTGTGTCCCAGACTCCACCCAGTACCTGAGTACCCCCGCCGCGAATCTTGTGTTTTGACAAGGGTCTCGTGTTAGTACGGCGCAGACAAGGCCAAGCTATCTTTTTTGACAATCAATACCATATATTATATTATCAAATAGTATATGGTAGAGCTGACTACTGCGATTACAAAATAAAGACTAAAAGGGACGAGCAAATCTTCGAGATCTTCAAACTCTTTCTTGTTCCATGACACAATCTTTTACTTTTCTAAAGACAGCCATAGATCAATGACGAATATACCAAATCATAGACATGTGAATACCAACGAAGTTTCTCCCATAATTTTATTTTTGAGCCGCAATGGCAAGGCATTGTGCACGCACGCAGCCATTAAATTAATCAACCAACATCGGCAAGAGTACCAACACTGATATTCGAGGGAAAAACAACCGAACAACTTGGTCGACGTCGTTGGGAGCCGAGAGAACGAATCACCATTGTCGAGGACATAGTAGCCAGGACAGATATTGCGAGGACAATTCTCCTCGCTGCAACCATGAGAAAAAAATCCAAAATCGATCTGGCGAAGCAAGATCTGAAGGACCATACCTAGACAAATATAATCTTTCAACACCACCATTGACGCCGGGAAGAAGATCTCGTCGTCGAACAAAGAGCCAAAAATTACTTATTGTAGACGAAACCATCTCCATTGAAGAAGAAGACGGCTACGAAAACCCTAATCCAAAATCTATTGAGAAACACTAATTTTATTGGAAACTCCACTCTAGATCGGGTTCCCCACCCCTCCCAACGCCGGCCAGGCCGACCGGAGGGGGAACCGACCTATGGTGGAGACGGAGCTGTGGCGACGGCTAGGTCACAAGGCCAAGGTATCTTGTGTAGCCCAAAAAGGGTTTTAGTTGTAAAGAAAATCTTTGATGTAAGGTTTTTTTGTAGTTGTAGTTTTAAGCAATTTGCTTTGGTTTCGTCGAGTGTCTTTCTTCCAAGAACGTCTTTACTCTCCTATTATCTCTTCAGTATCATCCAACAAGAGCCGGTCAGAGCTCCCAGGAGCTTGCGCTTGAATGTTGAATCTCAGGAAGAGAGCAACAACTCAGCGCACATCATTTGAACTTATCTTTCAAGTATGGAAATCCGTACGTCAATCCATTGAGATCTCTGAACTCAAAAGAATATAAGCTTCTCTCCACCACAACATTTTCTGCGAGTCTTTGGTTGTTACGGAACCTATCAGTATGTTGTAAGTTGCAACAATAGTAGTCCAGTTTACAGAGAGGCTACAGTTTTGTGTAGTCGGAGGATACAACAACTCATGACACACCATACTATTTTCACGGTGAGGTGTCCTACAAACTCCACAACAAAATAACAGCTTTTCTGTAATAGAAGTAACGAAAGAATGATAACTTAAACTTTCTATTTACGCGGAGACAAGGCCAAGGTATCCTGCCAACACGGTTAAGAAGCATGACGTGATGTATGCACCTGCCACGATATAAGGCTCTTTTATGCCCCACAATCTAAGATAGTAATGTGACGGGAGAATGCGCAGAAAATATCTGTTTCTCCCATGGATGTGCTTCAGAGTCATATTTAAAGGAACCTGGGATAGAAATGGTGCATTATGATCTTGCCAGCTGAAATGCTTGAATCAAATAAATGATCACTAGCGGAAAAATACAGAATCAAATAAGTGCTAAACCGCATCATACTTTGTTCTGAGTAGATAAAAAAAATAGTTCGCATTGATTTGTTCACAAGACTGAACGGCTAAAGTTATTGATAAAATGTGCTATAGAAACAATTAATAACTGAAGTTTGTAAATTGGAATAAGCTGGGAGTATCAGTATGGAATTATGGATCATGGAAGAAAAACTCAGTTCAGCTAATTTTGTTTCCATCTGATGTTTCATTGTTCACAAACTGATTGTTTAGTAAAAGAGTCGCCGATTGCCAAAATATCAAAAGGGCTTCTCATTTCATCTACACTCAATGATCTAGCACAGAACGTTAAGAATTTCGGGCCAGAAAGACGCAAGGATAACACGAACTAGAGGGTTTACTGGTGCAGGATCAGAGCAAATTCGATTATGACCAGATACAGGTTACGATTAAAAGGTCTAAAGAACATCCATGCACATTTGACGGAGAGAGGATGATCAGTGACCAAATCCTCATTGCTTAACCATTATCCACTGGGAAGCAAATAAATATCATAATGTAACTTATGCAGTTCACTGCAGATGCAAATGGTGTATAACAGCAACTAAAGGTATCAACAATAAGCATATATCATAATTATTATTATTTAGATCATATTCATCATTACTGAGGTAAAACAATAATACAAACAGTACCATACCTGCAATATCACCAAGAGCAACTCGAGAAAGAAGACACTACATGCAATTAACATAGGAATGAACATTCCACTACATGCTGCAATTGTAGCAAGTGCTCCTCCAAGCGCAAAAGAACCAACTCGGCCCATAACTATTGAGGCCCTATACCTGTTATGGAAAAGAAAGCCAGTGCAAGCGCCTGACATTGATGCTCCAAAGACACTCAGTTCTGCAACAATTGTGAATAGTTGATTCAGCCAAAACCTTATGAGAATCAAAACTAAGTATTAGACATGCAACCAGTAGTGTTTTTTACTTTATAGTAGAAATAGAAGATTAAGAAGATGAACTAGAGAAAGTCAACAGGGTGGTATACATTTAGGTGATCCCTTTGCATCATATTATAGAAAGTTCAGTTCTGAACTTCTGATACGCCATCTATCATGTCTAGTGACTACACATAACATTCACTTGAAACCTGTTTTCCCTTTTTGTTTTCCTTATTATACCCTAATGAGATTGCACTGAACAATTTTCAGCAAATTGGTGCACATATCCTTTAAATGGTCCAGAAGAAACTATATGGGTACTGACATGTGCCATGAGTTCACTCTATGCTTCTGTTTTTACACATTTAATATGTTAAACAGTAGGAGTTTCTCCTACTGTGTTTTGGTCAAAACAATGTGGCATGAGTTGAAGAGGTTTGTTCTGATAACATGAGCAGAAGATATCATGTTATAAGGAATTATGAATGGTGGGATTGCTAACTTTGAAAAAATACGTTAACATGCTGAAGTAACGAAGTACCTGAGCAAACTGGGAGAGCAGCAACAGACAGTCCAGCCAGCGCTAATGCCGCAACACCACCAGCCAAACCATCAAGACCATCAACCAATGTTACTCCAGTACCCATGGAAAGAGAACATATTGTAGCCAGAACCAGATAAAGTTTTCCCATGAATGCAAGACCAAAAGGAGGAGGGAGAGGAACAAGGAATTTCCTTCATGAACAAACTGGAATCAGTAATGTTGAAAGCGTCCAAAAGTACTAGAGTAGCATGAACCTTGGTATAAAACTGGAACGGTCTCAATACATGTTCCTTGCAATATGCTTGGTCAGAGAATTTAAGGCAATATGATGTGCTCGGTATACCAAGATATAAGCTAGGAGTTAGACTTCTTCGAAGTATTAACTAGCTAAGCACCTGATAGCTCCAAAGTAGCATGTAAACATTTTTTCTAGCTACTAGCATGTTGGAAAATCAGTATTAGTTGCGTAAGTTGGCAGTAACATAAGGTGACATCATCGATGGCCGTAGCCCACAGAAACAATGTCGTATGGACTGTACTTGTGACAATCCTTTAATCAATTAAGATTTTTTTGCTTTTGATGTTAACAACAGCAACTCGAAAGCTAACCATAACGACAAGATATCATAACTGATCAAGGACAAATCAAACTGCACCTGGCTTCAAGACACATATCAGTAGCAAGAATGCTTACATGCTGTATGGTGTTGAAATATTTGCAGAGCCCAACCAGATAAAGAAATAAATCCCAGCAGCAGTCTGCAAGGTATACGAGATTACTTCTAATTTGCATTTAACCTAACATGTAAAGGACCTCATATAGTCTGATTTGAGAAATCACCACTTACCTGAACCAAGAATCTTATCCACTGAGGTATTTTATGGTTGTGGTCCAAAACAAGATTTGAGATATCATCAAGTAACCCAACTACTGCAAAGATGAGGGTTATTATAGCTGCTCCATTCACTCCACTTGAGTTGGAACCAACATGTCTTCTTGCCACAAAATTCCAATAGGAATGAAGAACAGTCCTCCCATTGCTGGGGTTGGCTTTCCATAGGATGGAGAAACAGGCTTTCCTCTCCTCCGGAAATGATGAATCTTCATGATATCAGCAATTGGTGCAAAAATAAATCCAGCTAATGTTGACAGAACTGCTGATATTAAAAAAGGGCGTGTCAAATAAAACGAGTCCAGAGGTAGCCTAACAATCCTCCACGAACACCAGTCGACAAACAAAAGTAACATTGCTAGGAAAGCAATCAGTCCAACATTATTCATCAGCCCTTGTTGAGTTCTGGGAATTGATGTAAGAAACTTTAGTCAGAAACTAGCCAGCACAGTTCTAAAAGCCTATATGTTCTGATAGGATTGACATCATCTGTGTTAAATTGATCACGGAGAACAAGGATTGCATAATCTTTCTAGTGCTACGTTAATCTGGAATATCATAGCACATGCTCTTAAGATATCGCGATTACTACTCTTCTCTGGCAATTACACCAATAATGCAGTTCATTGCAAAATAATGCTGGCACCTAGTCGTATTCCTATCGTGGTATATGATCTATGTCCATACATCTACATGAATTAGCTACACTTGTTTGCATTCCACTTGATCTGAAAACCTAGAGATCTTACCTTCTCTTCCTATGCCCTTTCTCAATGGTGGCGAGCCTATGGGCAGCCACAGTTATCGCACCCTCTGCCCCCTTGAAGCGTCTATGGGTCATCATTGGCAACTCAACATCCCCAAGAGCTAACACAACATCGTCATCGCTCCATTCACTCTCACTTGAATACAAAACAACACCAAATGGATCATCATCCCCGTCGTCATGATGCACCAGCGAGAAATCTCCGAAATCCTACACCAAGTCACTTCAAGTAGTAAAATAAGTGGAGCATGTGGTGTAGGCGTGTAGCATTGCTAAGTGAAGAAGAGAAATAGCAAAGTACATCATCAAAAGATGTGGCAATCCGAATGGAACCACGCCTGCGTTTGGGTCTTGATGCTATGCTTCCAAATTGAGAATCCTGCAGAAGGGTAATGGCAGTGAGATCAGTTCCATGGCGCCTGTATCTGGCGATATGCAAGTGAATCACAGTCACCTAGAGTACATCAGTTTGAACTGAAGTACACGCCAACATACTCGTACTAGTAGCGGCCGAAACAAAATTTAGATCAAAGTAGCGGCCGAAAATCCCGATGCTGCACATGATATTGCAACAAGCCAACAGCCTGACTATTTCGAACGAAAATCTGAATAAATGGAACCGAATCTAATGACACGGGCATTCATGCAACCTCGCCAACGCGTTGACTGGCTAACGCATGCGAGAAATAATCATTTGGCGACACACGGTACTGCGCTTCGACGAATAGCAGAGAGGCGGCAATAACGAGGCGAAAAACTAGCTGTATGAGAAACGGGCGCGCCGAGAGATCTCGGAGTCTGACCTGCTGAGCGGAGGGTCGGCGGGACGACGGCGAGTAGAGGCGTAGCCGCGGGAGAGGCGGCGGCCGGAGAGATCGCCGGACGCGTCGGCATGGGTGGTGGGGTGCGGGGCACGACGAGTAATAGGAGTATGACGAGGAGGTAGAAGACATAGCATGTGGCTCGTCGGCGGTGAGGGGAATAGGAGGTGGCCGGAGAATGGAGATCACGGAGTATTTTCGGACCGCGACCGGAGGACAGCGAGTCAGCGACTGTTCTTCGAATGCGCCGTCGTTGCAAGGCGGTGTGGGGAATGTTGCTAGATCGCTCTTGTTTCGGCGGCTCCCTTCGAACTTTTTGGTAGCCGCTTTCTGAGCGGTGGATCTGGAATTCTGGATACGTTGGAAATGTCTAAATAAAAGCCGGATGGAAAAAGAAGGGTTTGATTTTCCCTTCTACTACAAAGCTTAGCTGAAAACAAGTAAAAAAAAAAGCTTAGCTGAAAAAGAAGGTTTTGTTTTCTCCTTCTGCCGACCTTAAACTTTGTACAAATTTGGTCAAAAAGTATAAAGTTCAACAAAATTTGTAGAACAAGCCATTAGAGCATCTCCATCCACACCCCAAAGAAACTTCAAATGCCCAATGGGGGTCCTAACTGGAAAAAAGGCCAAAGCGGCACCCCCATTTGTTCCGGCCGACCCAAAATCTGTCCGACACCCCAAGCCACCCCCAATTTTGGAGGCCCGCTCGGTTGCGCCTGACAATCCGATGGGTGGGTCCTGCCTATCATAGACACTGGGCGGCAGAGGCCATTAGTCACCCCCCCTCCCCCACATGACACACACACACCGTCCTGCAGTTTCTTCCTCTATCCGGCGATTCGCGTTAGCGCCACCACCCTTTGTCGTCGTCAACTCACCATCGGGCGAGATTTTTTTTTTTTGAACATAACATCGGGCGAGATTGTGTTATCATATACAACATGATCATCGAGATGATCAGCGAGATGCCAAGTGTTCAGTCAAGTTTTTGAGTACCCGTGCCCTCTTGCCGAGCCACATCAGCGCGTGTCGGCCGTGCTGGTTTTCTGATCATGCATCAATAAATATGTGATGAATAACTGCAAAATGATCTAGTCGCACACTTGTGCACGCTCAGGACACACAAGTAGTTCAAGTGTCACATGTTGTTTACTGGAACTTGCTGAATTTTAATTTGAATTTGAATTATTTTAATAACTAATTTTGCCAAGTGTTCAGTCAAGTTTTTGAGTACCCGTGCCCTCTTGCCGAGCCACATCAGCGCGTGTCGGCCGTGCTGGTTTTCTGATCATGCATCAATAAATTTGTGACGAATAACTGCAAAATGATCTAGTCGCACACTTGTGCACGCTCAGGACACACAAGTAGTTCAAGTGTCACATGTTGTTTACTGGAACTTGCTGAATTTTAATTTGAATTTGAATTATTGTAATAACTAATTTTACCTATGTTTAAACTTTTGTTGGACCATGCAATCAAACTTGTTTTGATTTAGAGACAGATATGAACATATTTGAAAATGGCAAAAAAAAGGATAGGGCAGGCCGTTTGGGGGTGTCGCTGGGGGGCCTCACCCCTCATTTGTGTCGGACATGTGTCCAACACCCCCAAACCAGACACAATTTTTGGTGTGCTGGGAAAAAATACCAGGGTTCCGGTGAAGATGCTCTTAGTATCTGTAATACTTAATCAATACCATTAGATACATCATAATATATATTCTTGTTTGGTATCTGCTTGTTGATGATTTTTTTTTATAAATATCATGTTTGATTGGAAGCTAACTCTGTCATAGTGCCACATTTATTACCAAACTTGTGAGACCTTAGTTGAACATATTCTTGGCCACATTTCGCCTTGTAAGGGAATCCTATCAGACCTTTTTTGTGCATGGGCGGATCTAAGACCAGTGGCGAAGCTAGTACAAAAAACCATTGGGTTCATCTCTTGTTAATATAGTGTAGTATTCCAATAATTAGCAATATCACACTCTGGTTTAGTGAAGGTTTGATGGATTTCATTGGGTTCCCAATGGTTCTACACCAGCTCCGCCACTGTCTAAGACCTCTAGGCGGCCGCGCGGGCTTACCGACGGAGTCGTAGATTGCGTTAGATGAATTTTTATAACGATTTATCTTTACTATTAAAGTCGAGCCCGTGGTATGGTGTCACACTTCCACCAATTTACAATCCAAATGCCACCGAGTGGGCTTACCCCACACACGCACACCAACAACCTCATGCTATATCTCTCCTAGCTAATAGGAACAGCCTTTGGGGGTGGAGTTATCCCGCCCGGTTTGATCGATTCCATTCACCAGATGCATATCACGGTATCTCCAACAGATCCACCATTCACCAGCCTTTGGGGGTGGAAATCTTGGCTACCGCCGACTCGTCACCCATGAATATCTCCGACAGATCAATCCATCTAACTTATACTCCCAGGAGGTATGAGCTGGATATTGTTGCAAAAAAAGAAAACGTCGACGCAAGCGCAAGCAAAATATTTCTGTTCCGTAATTTTTGCATCTAATAGTTGAGCTCGATACAAGAACACCGGCCAAGGAGTGGCAGCCTCAGGCCTCAGCCACCATTCACGTTCAACCCACTACCGTTCGGCTGCGAGGAGAAAGAAAGCAGTGCCGGAAACCTCGTTCGATAGAAAAAAAACCAGTCCGTGGTGGTGCCGGCGGCACGGGAGAGGCATACACAGCGAGGCTGAAGGCAGGGTTCTTGTTCCTTTTATGTTTCTATGGTTGCCGATCTGATCCGGCCGCACCCCATGTCCAGCGACGTCGCACAAGCTGATGCCTTACGAGATCGACCTTCCCGTCGTCCCATCTGCGCCACCGCCACGCATCCCTGGCCGGGACGGGAAGGACATCTTCCCTACCTCGGCATCGCCTCCATCATCGAACATCGGCGGGAGGGCGTTTGTCGGCTCCATCATCCACATCAGTGGGAGGCTTGGCCAAGCACAACCAACAGTGGAAGTACGCAACGAGGAATTGTGGCTGTCGTAGCTTTGTTTATCTGGAGAGGCTGCGAACTTTTCTTTGAGTCAACAGTCTATTACGTTTGTGCTGAAATGCAGATTGGGGCTACCGCTTGCTCGATAGTTTTATTTTCTAGCAGCAGGTACACAGTTTTCTTGCCTCGATGCCCACTGCCCATCAAGGTCTGGTAATACTTGCTGAACCAATCACTTTTTCTCACCTAAAATGCACATAGGTTATCCAGTTTTACTTTTGTTTGGAGGACATAATTATGGAAAATTTTGATGTACAATATGGCTTATGACACATTGGTTTAGCTAACCAATTTAAATACGATAAACAGAATGTTTGTGTCAAGTTATATAGTATGCATTCACATTTTTCTTAAAGATCTTTATGCAATATATTTATTTAATGTAGGTAGAAGGTATCCAATGCTTGTTTATCCTTGTAGGAGTATTTAGATTAGCTGATGCTCAATCATGTGTTGCTTCTATGCAGAGGGCTTGTCAAATTTGACAAAGAAGCTTCCGAAGTAATCATTATCCTATCCCATGCAAACTTGTAACTCCAAGTGTTAATACTTTCTCCCACGTTTATCAGTTTGTCATGGTGGTCGTTAGGGCGCAGAATCAATATTATAGAAATTGAGAAGTGGCCTTGTCGTCTAGCTAAATGTACTTAGAGGTGCTCAGACGTTGTGAGTAGCAATCCTCAACTTGAAGGTGTTTCAGGAGTTTATTTGCTAGAAGTTAGTTGGGGACATATCTGATTCACACCTTCAAAACCTGACGCAATTGGATATTTGGTGGTTCTTGTGCTATTGGATATTTTGATGCATAAGCTTGATCAGATGTGTAACAATCAACTGTAAGGAACTTCCGATTCTTTTCTCATGAGTTTTTTTCCTTACAATATTCTCCGCATGGAATCAGATATTTTGAGTTCCCAGAATGGTGTGCAATTCACTGTATAGCAGCTCCATGGTATGCAATAAATTTGTACAGCCGTTCTAGGTGTAGATTAATAGACCATATCAGCTTGATGATGGAGTATAAGATTGAAGAGGCTAAATACACAAAATAAATTTTGGGCACAAATTTATAGAAGGATGTACAAATTGAAGGGGATTTTGCAGCCCTCTTATGTATACAGAAATTAACAATCATGTATAGATATTTGAGATGACAATAGGATGTTAAGTTTAAGTTTCACTTTTTTTCTCATGTCTTATGTTTCGGTAAAAAGCTTTTAGAGTGCTAGCTCTACGGGAAAAAACTTCAAGTTACTTGTTGTTTCCCTATTTCCTTGTTTAGTGGCTGGTGTTTTGTTAAATTTTCTCTGACAACTGACATGTCGCTCACAGCGCGGTGATAGATACATATATGTATTTCACTATTTCTTCACAGGTTTGTCTCGAGTGCTGGTGGTGTGGATGAGGAGGAAGTACCCGCATGTGGTCATTGGTGTTATCGCGTCACCGCACCAATCCTCAGCTTCTTCGGCTTCGCTGACCGATACGCCTTCTACGACATCATATCCAACGATTTCGAGCTGAGAACAGAGGTAAATAACAAACATTTCATTGTGCTTCTCTTTGTTAGTGGGCAAGTCGGTAGAGGTAGATTCAGTTGCCAAAAGGATCTACTGATAAATGTATTGGATGATGCGTGAATCATTTTATAACAGCAAAGAGGAAGGGCAAATAAACTGGTTTTTATTCAGAAAGTACAGGAAAATGCTCATTGAGAATGAAAAGAAGGGCACACATGTCGCTCATGCACTTCCATGGACAACATAGGAGCCCGAGGTTTCTCACTTTATGTAGCCTAATTTCCTTGATTACGGCCGCCCTCCATTAGTACTACTGTTCAATACCTAGGAAGGAAGATAAAATTTATCTAATAACAGACTGAAGATTGTTATTTGTGCATGTTCTGGCATATCTTATGGCATCAGGGTAGCTCTTTCTATAGACTATTTTACTTGAACACAGTTTTGCTGCAGACGGGGTGCGGCTCGGTGTTGGCCGGAGCAAAGGATGCAGGCGGTGTCATGGTGGTGCGGGATGCCCGGCGGGAAGGGTTAGGTCCGTCAGGCAGGCAGTCGACTGGATACGAACGAGGAATAGAACAAGGGGAAATAGAGCGAAATGTTTTCTCACTTGGCGTAGGCAGATTGTCCGTAAATAGAAGTACCCTATGTACCTTCGTTTCGAGCCATATGTACCCTATCCGATGTCTATCGTTTCTTATAATTTTGTAGCAATCTATTTGTAATGGTCCTGATTGTACGATGCCCACGGAATTTTCAGAGGTCTGTTCACAAGATAGGGGAGGAAGTGAATCTTAATGTTTTCAAAATACTTACAGATTTCTCTTTTGTATATATGTTTCACATGCATCATCTTCACATGTGCGGCTAGGAAAAAACTTTAAGACCCGTTGCAACGCACGGGCACTCAACTAGTTCAAAGAATTGGCACTTAAGACACATTTG
This sequence comes from Poa pratensis, assembly GCA_947311845.1. NCBI lineage: Eukaryota > Viridiplantae > Streptophyta > Magnoliopsida > Poales > Poaceae > Poa > Poa pratensis. Next base: position 63,825,205 of record CAMZMU010000038.1, read on the forward strand.
CCAAACATTAAGGTTTCTTGATTCGCCATTGTTTGAGTCTATGACAAATAGGGCTTACTTGTCACAATAAGAATATTATCTAAGATGCGTTAGAACCAAGCACTCACTTAACTTGACCAAACTTGGCTAACTTGAGGTGTGGCAAGTTGTTTGTGGCTAGGAACCAAATAGCCCAGTCAAATTGTACATTGTTTGACTTTAAAAACGACCTATACTCCTTATCTAAGAACGGGGGAGGTATTTCTGACTGATTATGTTTGTGGTCAAGATTTTTTTTGTATTTTTTTAACAAAACATGTTTTAGTAAATGTCCAATCCCATGTCCAACAGTTAATTTTTCCTTCCAGTTGACTGTTGAGGCTTGAAATGGGCCCAAAAGGTTGAGCTGTAGGCCTATCTCTGTTCTAATTTTGTTCTTTAACTTTCACGTAATAACGAGAGTTGTAGCTTAACGGGGCAAAAATGTTGGGCTCCAGGCCCGTCACTATTATTAGTTTTTCTTCAACCTGCCCCTACCCCAACGCGACATGAGTGATAGGATCCACCGCAATTTGGCGAGGCTTGGTCGAAATGATACAGAGATGATATGGTCATATGATCTGTTTCCTCGAAATATTAAATGGTTAGAAGTTGTTTTTAAGAAAATAGTTACAGGCATATACCATGGTGTTTAGACTACCTCCATCCTCTGGGCTACTGAATTTCAGAAGTAAACAATAGGCGACGGTTTAACCAAACAGTCCCCATCTGTTTAATTCGAGGGTGAAAGAAGACAATTAACCACACAGTAAACAGATCCGGATCAACTCGGCCAAACTGTCAAAGACAAAGAAAACTCAGCTAATACTACCTGCCCTTTTGTTTGCAGGAAAAACGATCAATCTTTGCCCAAATCTATATTTTTCTTCAAGAGATAAACACGGCGGTCTTAAACCATTGGTTCCATTGGTTTCTATTTTCAAGTAAAACCCGGACAACACGCAATATGTACGGGCTGGAACCTAATCCAACCAGTCAGCGGTTTCCAAAAAAAATCACACGCAAACGGTGCAAGCCACGATTCTGCACAGATATGTCCAGTGGGAGAGCCCAGAATCATCTCCTCGAGTAGGCGTCTCAGCCAGATCATTTCGAGCCCTCCAGAACCCAGGTTCACAAGTTAGCAAAGGCTGAGAGGTGACATACGAAAGAAAGGTGATCAACAAATAGCTACACGTGATGAAGCTGAAAAAAAAGTACAAGGCGTGGATGTCAGCCAAGGCCTCCCAGGAAGTCCGTGATAGAAGTCAGTGGATTGTTAGGCAGGCTTAAGTTTGCTCACAGGCTCCAGAAAAGCTAAGCCATTTCTCCCAAGTAACTCTCACATCCATTTCCATATACCAAGAGTGTTTGGCATAAACTCCTGATGCCAAACTTCACTCTCGGCAACCCTGCAAAAGGAAAATCAGCAAGACATTGTCAAATTGTTTCATGTAAAAAAGTTATCCAGTAATAGCCATGCTTTGCAAGAAAGGTGCGTGAAAGTTCCAGTCGTGGAGATAATGTATACCATGTACAAGGGTTTATTTAACCAAAATAGCAATTTTAAGAAGAGAGGATCCGTGGATATATGAATATAAATAATATAAATAACACAAGTAACACGAGGTTCTTTACCTGGGGTCAACAAGAAAAAATATTTAATGTCTGATACATGATTAGATTGCTCAAGGATTAGAAAGTAATGATAGTGGTGACGGGCCTTCACTATTCTCAAAAATGGTCCCAAGCATATTTAATACACCTATATACTGACCAGAAGAAGTACAACATAACTGCCTAAATGCAGAGGATAGAAAAGGATGTCAAGACTTGCAACAGCATTTAACCTCTACTTTCACAGCCTCACAAAACACAAGCTAAAAGCAATTCTGGCTAGCTAAGCTCTGAAGCAAAAGAGAAGCACTGTAATTGAATCCCTACATGGCTATGTCTTGGCTTTCTCATGAACAGGTTTGGCATATACATGGTGTAAGCTATTCTTTGGAAAGGGGACAAGAGTTCAGTTTTTCCACTTGACCCAGAACCATTGCCAGGAAAGTATAATAATGATTCAGCCATGCTTAGCTAGCATGTGCGATCTCTTATCTCCAACTAGAATGTTATATCCAGTAGGCACCGTCAGATGCCATGTAAAAGGTTTCCAGCTAACTTCACGGCAAGAGTAGTACCTCATATAGCATGACTTTGTATGTAGAGTTGTAGACAGCAAAGCATGATATTTATATCCATAGTTCATATGTAGAAGCTTGAAACAACATAAATAAATGGATCAAATTAATGATATTTCATCTTCTAAACTTCAAATTTTCATACTTCTAATTAATTTTGTCCAACTTTGCAAAATCTGTCTGTCAAGTCCGGATAGTAATACTTCCCAAAAGACTGGCAAAAGTCTCCTAAACTCTGACCACAATTGCTAGTCGGTACATCAAAACATTTACAGCCCATTCATGGCTAACCTACCAAAACAATGAACAGTAAGCCCAGACCACTTGTTTGTTTATTTTCAATTAGAAAAAAAACAAATAAACGTCATTATCTTTTGAAGTCCACATCAAGTATCTCACTTCTGTTATTTCCTCCATCCTCTTCTTCCTTCGAGCCAAACCATACTCTTATTTATTCTGCCTTCAAAGGCTCACAGACAATACTTCAACACAGAATAGTACCATCTATAATCCTCTTCAATAATCCAAACAGCCTGTAGGAACTACAATCTTCAGTTGGTACATCCTGCTTCTACCTAGGAACTCCAATGGATAATGTTAGCGAGATCTTTCAAAATGACCTACTGCCATCTCTAGGAGCAAGTGCAAACCAATCTATCAAGTTGAGAAAATTCATCATTTCTCCTTATGATTCCCGTTACAGGTAAAATCACATTCTTTGCTATCTCTTGCATCATATCTGTATGTTTATACAAATACTTTGCATAATTTCCCACTCTTCTGGGCCTGCAGGACCTGGGAAACATTCTTGCTTGTGCTTGTTGTTTATTCAGCATGGATCTACCCATTTGAACTAGCATTTCTGAGACATCTCTCATGGAAACTTTTCCTCGTCGAGAACATTGTCAACAGCTTCTTTGCAATCGATATTGTTCTCACCTTTTTTCTAGCATACCTCGATCAGAAGTCTTATCTTCTAGTGGATAATCCAAAAAGGATTGCAGCTAGGTCAGCACTTGCTCCTCAACTATTCTCAACTACGACACTCTGAATGGTAAAGCCGAAGTGCAAAGTTAAAATTTGAACAGCACTGACGATAGCTTGTATGCAGATATCTCTCTTCCTGGTTCATTTTTGACTTATGTTCAACGATTCCATATCAACCCTTTGGGCTACTCTTTAACAAGCATGGAAATGGCCTTGCTTATAGGATACTTAACATGCTACGATTATGGCGTCTCCGGCGCCTCAGTGCATTATTTGCCAGGTACGTATCTTTTTTACTTAAAACTTGAAAATAAGAGGGATGAAAATTATATAAGTTAATCGCCCTTCCAGGCTTGAAAAGGATATCCGGTTCAACTACTACTGGATAAGATGCACCAAACTAATTTCTGTAAGTTTGCATGCTCCCCTCGCCAAGTATGTAACAAAGTGATGTATTACTGTCCCTGATGAATTAAACCTAGTTTTGTATGTTCGAGTGAACTTGCAGGTTACTCTTTTTGCAGTACATTGTTCAGGATGTTTCATTTACTTAATAGCTGATAGATACCCTGATCCAGCAAAAACCTGGATAGGAGCAGCAAACCCAAACTACAGATCGGAGAGTCTATGGGTTCGATATGTGACAGCAATTTACTGGTCCATTACAACACTCACAACAACTGGTTATGGCGACTTACATGCAGAGAATCCAAGAGAAATGACATTTAGCATATGTTTCATGCTATTTAACCTGGGATTGACAGCATACCTCATAGGTAACATGACGAATCTGGTTGTCCAGGGAAGCTGCCGTACCAGGAACTTTGTACGTACTCCAAATACCACGATTTTTTGTTTGTTGCTCTGGCATTGTTGATATTCCTGCTTGGCTTTACAAAAGGACTGGAATAAAAAAATGGAAGTAAGAAAACAATATGCGTATGTGAGATCATCTGCTCAAAGTTACATGTGAACCTGGTTGTACTGTAATACATATGCACCTTAAAGATTGCATGCCAGGATAGGTTGAAACACAAATGACACCTTGCTTATATATCTGTCAGTAGCATGTTCCATTTCTGGATTTCACCTGTATGTGTACAGTGTACAACCACATGCGTCGATATGCATAGAAGCAAGGCCTTTATTTCAAGAGTATGATATACTGTTTTATACCTCCTAACCTTCCTGTCTTCAACTCTGTAGAGAGATACCATCAATGCTGCCTCTCAGTTTGCTGCACGGAATCAGTTACCTGAACAAATTAAGGATGAAATGTTAGCTCATATCTGCCTAAGGTATAAGACAGAGGGGCTGAAACAGAAGGAAACATTGGATAGTCTCCCCAAGGCAATCCGTTCAAGCATAGCGTGCCACTTATTCCTCCCTGTCCTAGAAAAAGTATATCTTTTCGATGGTGTTTCCTTTACTTGCAGGCTCCAATTGGTATGAACACGAATGAGTTAGTTATTCTAGAGCAACTGTAAAATAGTGTGCACTGAATATCATCAACAGTTGGAAGGTAATACATGATCGTCTGGATGTAGGTTACCACAATGGAAGCAGAGTACTACCCACCAAGAGAAACTGTCATACTCCAGAACGAAACACCAACTGATGTTTACATATTAGTTTCAGGAGCAGTGGTTAGTCCAACTACAAATTTGACAATTTCACGATTCTGGAGTTTTTTACAACTATGTATACTATTATAAGTTTGCTATTTTATTTGGCAGGAAGTACAGATAATGGTTAATGGAGGAGAAAAGGTATGAGACGAAAAATGATCAGAATATTTTAAGGAGAAAAGTGAATACATGATCTGATATGTATCATTACAAAATCCAGGTTGAGAAACTACTATCAGGTGGTGACATATTTGGTGAAATAGGAGTGCTCTGCAACATTCCCCAGCCATTTACTTTCCGCACGTCCAGAGTTTCACAACTATTGAGGCTGCACACGACAGTGCTCAAAAACATTTTGCTGGAAAACAGATACGACAAAGAAATTATAATGAACAATCTTTACCATGTGAGTTCACAATTTTTATCATTATGGCATCATGTTTTGATAATTATTTGTTTATACAGAAAGAAATTAATATACTTGTGCAATCGGCAGAAAATGAACTCAGATCAAAGTTTCCCTACTGAGATGATGGAGATATGTCAATGGGATCAAAATTTTGGAGAGTACAGCCGATGTTCTAAATCCAATCAATTCAATGTAAACAATGAATCAAAAGCAAGAGAAACATTAGCATCACGTTGCAGTGAAGAACGTTGTAAAGAACTCAATGAATCAGACAGACATGGAGAAATGTACAAGACTATCGAGCAGGGTTTCTTCAATAGAAACATTGATTTGCCTGCTAAAGGTGCAGGTATGGAAAATCGTGTTTCTACAAGTCAGATTGTGGACATAAGAAAGGTAGATGCACATCAACATATATTGACTGACAACTGCATGACAGGATATCGAGGGGCTCATGATAGATTTAGAAACGGGCAAGACACAAAATTAAAGCAGTCAAGGATCCAAGATAAAACGATAACAACCTCAGTTGCTGAAGAGCTCCACGAGATCACTGATTCATGCACAGAAGCTGGTTCTGTGGTTTCAGAAAGAAAAAGAGTGACAATTCATATGCATCCACAGCAAAACAAAAGTTCAGGGGTGCCCTGCGCAAAAGTCATAAATCTGCCAGGATCTCTTGATCAACTTTTCAGCATAGCTCGTAAGTATTCTCTAATTTAGATGCATTACTAGGAATTAAAGTCTGGTATAGGATGGCTTAGCTTCTTCTGAACTATAGTTTATCAGATAGGTGACGAGATTCAGCTTGTCAGTACACATGAGGTTGCTTAGGTTTCTGATCGCTAGAGTATTCTGACTTTGATTTTATATGAGAACAGAAAGGAGTTGCATAATGACAGATAACAACCAGAACATAACTTTGTTACACAGTATTGGTTAGCAACATCACTGCCATCTGATAACCTGTCTTAGATCAGTATGTTAATATAATATACTTGCATGCTAAATGAATATTTTTAGGTTGAGTTGTCCAAGCTTTACTTATAATTATTCAACCAAAGGTTACTTGTGTTGATGTAGTCCTACAACAGATTTTTTGTTTAACTGGACACTAGTGCAGGGCCCCCAGTACGCCAAATGTTGCCCATATATCTCTAAAGCACCAGGTCCAGGCCTAGCTACCAATACCACAAGTCGATGAACCAATCCCACACACAGTTTGTACCCAAATAGCTAAAACCCAACCATCTGCTATCAGTCATTCATAGTTGGCATTGTACTGGAATATTTTCTGGATTGAACTGTGCCCTGGCTGAATTATCGATTTTGTCAGTTCCTTTGTTGTTCTAATAAATATCAACAGTAGTTGTACTACCTTTAATAGCCTGAAGGACCCATTAGGACACGCCTAATCCATGATATCAGTATTGTGTACGGTCTAGATCACGTGGTGCAGTGCTTGTTTTAGTGTCAATGTACTTATCCTGCAATTTTTCTGTAGGCCAAAAGTTCGTCGGTTATTGTCCTACCAAACTGTTCAAACAAGATTTTATTGAAATTGATGATATAAGAGCAATTCAAGATGGTGACCATTTGTTTCTTATGGAGATTTGATTAAGCAAGCTCAGAATCATAAACGTGGAAAGATCAATGCATAGGGTATGGGACTTGCACTTGAGAAAGTTGTGATTTATAGATCTCAGCAAACACGAATTGAACAACTTGGTGAAATCATGAAGAAAATGCCACACTGGAATTAACTGGAGTTACAGTTTTAGAGTAGAATTAATCTTATTTAGAATGTATATATGGATATAATGACTCTGGCTTTAATATAAAGCTGAGCTATAAGGCATTTTCTCTAGAAAAGGTAAATTTGGAGATGTGATGGAAAACTTTTTGCACGAGTGAAAATTTCATGTTGTGACAACAACTTAATTTTTTTTCGACGGATAATACTAACTCTGGATGTTCAAATTGGAAGTCATTAGATATCACAGATTCACAACATATAACTGGCTAATTAGCAAACTACTACTGTATTTTCATTTCATTATTGCACTAGGAAAACTAATTTTAGCATAATGACGAGATGCGGCGAGATATCAATAACATGACTAAATAAATAGGAAATCGCACGGATTGAAATAGCTACTTCAACTTACCAAAGGAATCAGTTGCAGGTAGAAACCTGCAAACTCATCTCGTAGAAAAAAGTCCATTTGAGGCAGAAGCTTACAACTCTAATCTGACACGGAAGGAGCTTGACTCCATAGTTTAAAACTGTAGATGCTAATGATAAATATGGTCGATCTTCAACAAATTAGCACGAGTGAAAGCTGCAATTCATGTTGTGACAACTACTTCATTGGATGTTCAGACTGGAAGTCATTAGATAGATTCACAGTGACGAGATGCGGCATTGAACTGGCTAACTCGCAAAACTACTACTTCGTTTCATCATTGCACTAGGAAAACTAATTTTAGCATAATGACGAGATGCGGCATTGAACGACTAAATTCGATATACTTTCTAGAACATGACAAAATAAATAGGAAATCACACGGATTGAAATAGCTACTTAACTCACCAAAGGAATCAAGTGAAGGTAGAAGCCTACAAACTCAGCTCATCCAACAGTTCCATTTGAGACAGAAGCTTACTACTCTAGTCTGACACGGAAGGAGGCCAGCCAGCTCGAACAATCCACGGTTCAAAATTTCCACAAGGGTCGCTGAGGGACGGAGATCGACGCATACACTTGAACATCCCCGCACGAATCCAACTTGTCAAAACTACAGGTCGAATCCAAGATCAATGGAGGCTAAAATCCATTCGCGGCTGCGACTCTTGGGCTAAGCAACCGCCCAGTAGCATAATGCGATCCAAACCTGCCTCTCTGACGGCCAGTGCAGTGTCGCGGTGTAGGAGGCTGGCACCCGCAAAGCGCCATGGGAGCGGCGAGTTGGGGAATCGCCGGGAGTGCGCGTGCGCGGCGGCTGGTGGGGGTTTCAAGCTAGAAGCTGCCGGCGTGGGGAGGAACGGCGGGCGAGCAGCCGCGGCGTGCTAATCGAACAGCCCAAGTGCAGAGGGGAGCCTAGGACTGGGGGTGTGGGCCTTGCTTTAGGATTGCAGCTAGGGTTCGTGCACCGTTGGATATGACGTTTATTTTTGAATGAGTTTTTAGCTCTAATAAGTTAGCCCCTTGATTTTCTTATCGGTGTAATCGCGGATGAAGTAACTTTGCTGCCTGATGAATAAAATCCGCCATGATGGCTTTAAAAAAATCAATTTCTAAAAGATTTAACAAATCCATTCAAAAAAATCGTTGTTATTCAATAAAATCATCAGAATCGTGGAAAACATAAAACAAATGATACAAGTCGATCATAGCTACAAATATGTGTTGTCTAAAGTTTGTAAGAGATATACAAATCACAAAATACATGATAGCGTGGTTAGGTGTATTCCAGTAAAATTAATCAAAGACAGCATATCCTCTATGTTGAAAACTTCGTCGTAGCATTAGGCTACAGCTAAATTCAAAAAAGAAATGAAAGGTAGCTTCTGGAATAGTGATGGTTTCCGAGACACAGCTAAACACTATGTAGTAAGTGATACTATAAGAGGACATAAGCTCGATTTTTTTCTGTTATTGAGACTGGCAGGGATAATTTTTCCACGCCGTTTCTAAAAAATCTTTCGGGTGGACTTGATTTCTTTTGGTATTGCCTACCTCTTCAAGATCGATCAGGGGGCATACTAGTGGGTTTTAATTCACACTCTCTTCAGGTAAAAGGAATTTCTCCGGGGGAACGATGTGTTAATTTTCATATTGTTTCAAAAAGTGATAATTTTGAATGGTCTTTAGTTGTGGTGTATGGTGCAGCTCAAGATGCCCAAAAAGGGGAGTTTTTGGCTGAATTAGTATGCATTTGTGAGAATGAGCAAAAACCACTACTAGTTGGTGGGGATTTCAATATCATGCGCCGAAAGGAAGAAAAAAATAAGGACAATTTCAATGCTAGATGGCCTTTTATTTTTAATGCGATTATTGAGAGTCTGGATCTGAGAGAAATAGATCTCACGGGTCGACAATATACCTGGCTAATCGCAGGGAGAATCCTACTTATGAAAAATTAGATAGAGTTCTTGTGAGTGTACCGTGGGAACAAAAATTCCCTCTAGTCACGGTAAGCGCCCTCACTAGAGAGGTGTCAGATCATACTCCTCTGCTTATTGATTCAGGGGAACAAGCTCACCTGGGGAATAAGTCCACCTTTTCCTTTGAGCTCTCGTGCTTGCGCCAAGAGGGTTTTTCGGAAATGGTGGCAAGAGAATGGGCTTCAGTTAACCATGGTGATACCCCGATGGCAGTTTGGCAGAATAAGATCCGCCATCTGAGAGCTTTCTTAAGGAGATGGGCTAGGAATATCAGCAATACCTATAAAACTGAGAAGATTAGACTTCTTCATATTATAGAGACCTTAGATTTAAAAGCTGAAAACAAACCTCTTAGTGCATCTGATAGGGAAGCCATGAGAGATGCAAATGATAAATTGGAAAGCTTAGAAGAGATGAGGAGTCTAAATGGGCACAGAGAGCTAAAGTTAAGCATGTTCAGGAAGGAGGAAATAATACAAAGTACTTCCAATTGATTGCAAACAAGAAACATAGGCGTAAAAAGATTTTCCAACTAGAACAAGAGGAAGGGGCTATAATAGGCCATGAAAATATCAAGAATTACATCACGGAATACTATAAAGGGCTTTTTGGGGTGCCAGTTGAAAATTAGTTCTCTTTAGTAGAGACAAACACATGCGATATTCCTCAAATTTCTGCAGAAGAAAATGCAATTCTTGTAGCCGACTTCACAGAGAAGGATAAAGCACCGGGACGAGATGGGTTCCCAGCTGAGTTCTACCAAAATTTCTGGGATGTTATTAAATCTGATTTAATGAAGATGTTTGCCAAATTCCAACAAGGGGATTTACCACTTTTTCATTTAAATTATGGGAATATAGTGTTGCTCCCAAAAAAAGAGAATGCCATTCAGATTCAACAATATCGTCCTATATGTCTCCTTAATGTGAGTTTTAAAATTTTCACCAAGGTCGGGACCAATAGGGTTACCGAGGTTGCTAAAAAAGTAGTAAGCCTAACACATACGGCTTTTATGCCAGGAAGACACATCTTATAGGGGGTGCTGATTCTTCATGAAACTATACATGAACTTCATAGGAAGAAAATGGATGGTGTTCTGTTAAAAATTGTTTTCGAAAAAGCATATGATAAAGTTAAATGGCCTTTTCTCCAACAAGTTTTACGCATGAAGAGCTTTGATCCTAAATGGTGTAAGTGGATATAAAATTTTGTTAGCCGTGGTAGTGTTGCTATAAAAGTTAATGAGGACTTAGGAAGATACTTCCAAACACGGAAAGGGTTGGGACAAGGGGATTCATTATCCCCTTTGTTATTCAATATTATTGCAGATATGCCAGCTATTATGATTGCAAGAGCGAAAGAAGATGGGCAGGTAGCTGGACTCATACCCAATTTAGTTGAGGGAGGGGTCTCAATTCTCCAATATGCGGATGACACCATCATTTTTATGGAGCATGATTTAGAGAAAGCTCTAAACATGAAGCTTATACTCTGCATTTTCGAGCAATTATCGGGCTTGAAAATAAATTTTCATAAGAGCAAACTGTTTTGTTTTGGGAAAGCAAAGGATGTAGAAGATCAATATCGACATCTTTTTGCTTGCGCTTCGAGATCCTACCCGTTCAGATATCTGGGTATTCCGATACATTTTCGAAAGTTAAAAAATGGTGAGTGGAAGCCCGTAGAGGACCGTTTTGAGAGGAAGCTCGCTAGTTGGGCAGGCAAACTTTTGTCATACAGCGATCGCCTAATTCTAATTAATTCGGTTTTGACAAGTCTACCCATGTTTATGCTCTCTTTCTTTGAAATACCAAAAGGGGTACGAAAAAGAATGGATTTCTTTCGGTCAAGAATTTTTTGGCAAAGTGATGGACATAAATGTAAGTATAGACTTACTAAATGGAACATTATTTCTAGACCAAAAGAACAGGGAGGTCTCAGGGTAGAAGTTCTGGAATTATAAAACAAAGTCTGTTATGTAAGTGGCTTTTCAATCTTAAACGGGAATAGGGTTTGGCACGAACTAATTCAAAACAAGTATCTACATTCCAAGTCTTTGTCACAAGTGGAGGCAAAGCCTTTGGATTCTCCTTTTTGGAAGGGTCTTATGAAGGTCAAAGAGGATTTTTTAAGAGAGGTTCCTTCATTATAGGCAATGGAGAGAAAGCCCGGTTTTGGGAAGACGTTTGGTTAGGGACTAGTCCCCTCGCTGAATGATGTCTACGCACGCTTCTATTCTTGTAGACAGTGTTGGGCCTCCAAGTGCAGAGGTTTGTAGAACAGCAGCAAGTTTCCCTCAAGTGAATCACCCAAGGTTTATCGAACTCAGGGAGGTAGAGGTCAAAAATATCCCTCTCAAGCAACCCTGCAATTAAGATACAAGAAGTCTCTTGTGTCCCCAACACACCCAATACACTTGTCAGGTGTATAGGTGCACTAGTTCGGCGAAGAGATATTAAAATACGAGTGATATGGATGATTATAAGTAGTAATTGCAATCTGAAATAAAAATGGCAGCAAGCAAACATATAGCAGAACTGGTTGTAAACGGTGTTTCAATGCTTAGAAACAAGGCCTAGGGATCATACTTTCACTAGTGGACACTCTCAACAATAATAATATAATTGAATACATAGATATTTCCTCTAAACTATGCTACTCTGAGCTATTCTCTCGTTGGATAACGAACACCAATCCACCGCGTAGGGCTATAAAAACACACCTTAAAGTCGCATTCCCATGTCTAGTTAACCCCACACTGTCAACTTGAGCGCCCTAGAAGGTACTAGACAAACACCGCAATTTCATAGAGACATCCAACGCAAATAATAACTCATGATAAGTATTCTTGTTATCTTTAGCCTAAGAGCCACACACGGGGCGCACACTGTCAACTTCGCACCGTGGGACAAAGGTGACTTCGGAGATTACATTAATAAAACCACTTGAGTAGCATAAAAGATAATGAAGAGTACATCTATGGATTCAACTAGATTACAAAGCTCATGATCACATAAAGATCACACCATGGGAGAGAGAGATAAACCACATAGCTACCGGTAGAGCCCTCAGCCTCGGGGAGAACTACTCCCTCCTCATCATGGGAGACAGCAACGGCGATGAAGATGGCGGTGGAGTCGATGGAGATGGCTCCGGGAGCAATTCCCCGTCCCGGCAAGGTGCCGGAACAGGACCTTCTGACCCCCGAAACGAAGTTTCGTGGCGGCGGAGCACGGAGATGTATTCGAGAGTTTCGTCAATTGTGTTAGGGTTTACTCCGCGGGGGCTATTTATGGTCCAAAGGGCAGCTTCAGAAGGTTCCCGAGGCCACCACACGTGGCCTCGGCGCGGCCAGATTTAAATCTGGGCCAGCCGACTTGTCGAGCCTCTCCAGGCCGCATACGAACTCCGATGGAGATGAACCTTTTGTATAAAACGTGCGGCGGAAAATTCCGAACAATTTTCGCGACAAGACTTTTTCCATTTGACGTCGTCTTCAGGCCCGAACGTGACGATCTTGGAAAATAGTTTTCAGACAGATTTCTGGAAAGTCCCAATTTGACTCCAACAAGGTTTCCTTTGCTCAATTTTGATAATTCCTGCACATTAAAGTGTAAAACAAGAACATTGTGCACTTTGGCAACTATTAGTAGGTTAGTCCAATAAATGTCATAATATGATATAAAGTGCATATAAAACATGTGGCAATTGATATAAAACATGCATGAAACATCAAAAATTATAAATACGTTTGAAACGTATCACTGAACAATACACATCCCTGTATAACATAGCCCAACGAAAACAAGTTTCAGTAGCTAATGTGATGTCATAGGCGCCTCCAATAAATTTACATTTTAGGAGAGCTTTAACCGGTGACAAATGGATAGCATGGTTGCATTTAGTTAACCGACTGATGGATGTTCAGCTTTCCAATCAGTCTGATGTTTTTACATGGAATTTGACTACATCTAGAATGTTCACAGTCAAATCTTTGTATCTTGACCTACTGAATGGCCATACAAGATTTCTAAGAAAATACATCTGGAAAATGAAACAACCACTAAAGATTAAGATTTTTATGTGGTTTCTTCACAGAGAAGTACTTCTCACACATGACAACCTTGCTAAGCGGAATTGGAATGGTTGTAAGAAATGTTGCTTTTGTGACCAAGAAGAAACAATACAACATTTATTTATAACGTGTCCCTTCGCCAAGATGGTTTGGCGTGTTGAAACTGAAGTTCTTCGCTTGGTTATTGCTGAACGATAGACTGAATACAAGGGATTTGTTAAAACACCGAAACTGGAAGGTAACCGAGGAGTTCCATTGCGTGCTATGCCCCACGAGAACCTATGAAGACAGAATGCATTTGTTTTTTCAGTGCAATTTCAGTCAGAGGGTGTGGAACTAATTGCAGATTGAATGGCCCAACACATTGGACATACGGGCTGCTATTTCATATGCCCGCAAGTGTTTTGCTAAGCCTTTCTTTATGGAGGTTCTGATGGTCGCTTGTTGGCACATTTGGAAGCAGAGAAATGGGAAAATTTTTGAGGCACAGAGACCTTCCTTTGCTGGGTGGAGAAGAGATTTCATCCATGATATGTCCATGCTTGAGCATAGGATAAAGAAGAAACATCACTCTGCTTTGTTAGCCTGGATAGGCAGCCTCTTGTAATCTTATTTCTTTAGTAGTTGTACAGTCTCTTTTCTGTATGTAAGTTTTGTTGAGTAATAAAGTGCTGTGGGGCTGTTGCCTCACAGTTTTAATGTTCAAAAAAAAAGATGGTTTGGCGTATTTTTCATATGGCCCTCAACTTAACACCTCCTAATGATATTTCACATTTGTTTGGGAATTGGCTGAGGGGTGTCTCTAAGCAGGATAAAGTACCGATCCGAGTTGGAGTATGCGCTTTGCTTTGGGCCATATGGAACATAAGAAATGATTATATTTTTAACAATGCAAAATCTTGTTCGTTCTTGCAGGTTATACCAATGGCTACGCACTGGATCTGTATGTGGTCCTACCTACTGTCAACGGAGAAGCGTCCCGCGATGGTTTCTGGGTGAAACCGATTGGATATGGTGGCACGGGACTTGTTCACCCACTTCAGCTGGCGTTCTGATTGTAGGATAACATGTTAATGCAGCGTCATTCATGCGTATCTTTTTTCTGGATGGCTCATCATGTTTCTACTTTGTGTGATCCATAAATTTTTGTAATGACTGATTCTTAATAAGCTAATAAAGTCGTATGCATCATTTCGATGCAGAGGCCGGGACTTCCCCTTTTCGAAAAAAATCTGCTATGTTGACCGATACCACAAGTGTATTATTATTAGTATCACATAGCTTACATAATGCATAGAGTTAAATTTGGAAATTAATTAGGGGAGTTAGAGTATAATTAGGACATTCTCAATGCTTCGCTCTTACTCCATCTCATCATTTTTACTCCGCATGTTAGGTTTATGTTACGTCAAAATTTCTAGATTTTGATCAAGTTCAGAGGAAAAAAATACCAACATTCGATTCATCATGGAATATATTTCATATTATATCGATTTTCTATTATAAATGTTGATATTTACCTACAAAACTGGTCAAACTTTACAACATATGACATAAGACAAATCTAATATGCGGAGTAGTTAACCGAGGCCTAACCTGGATGGCTACTAGGTGCTGATACCCGTGATGCCCGCCCGCCTGAGTTCGATTGCCTGCGTTCGCTCGCGGGTGAAATCGTATCCAATTTCATTAATACATTGGCCCACCTATCAACACATTTATATGGGCTTTGTGTGGCTTTCCCACGAGTTTTGTGGCTGGGTGGATTACTTTGGCTCGATTTTAACGAAGAGAGTCGTATCGAGCTCTGTCAAAAAAATGTCGTATCGAGAATAAGATACCGTAGGGCTCTCTCTTTAATTTTAATTAGACTTCCACGTTGGATTCTATCCTAGTTGGTAGGTATAAAATACGATCTGATTCACCGTGTTGGGAGTGCCCTAAAAGAAACCATCAGCGTGTTAATAGGGAATACATTGGGAGAATTAGTAAGGGTCCAGCTGAGTTCAGGGGCAGTTAGATTAGAGTATGGCGGTCAAGATGGGTTGAATTCTGCAAACTTTGTATATTTTTTATATGTCATAAATTGCGTGTATTGTGGCTGAAACTCGTTTTTGGGGACAAGTTTCAATGTTTATGAACCAGCATTTTATATTGGCATTGTGAAATAAATCAAAGATAATCACCTGATTAAGTACTAAGATATTTGTTAAGATAAACTTCAATTTTTTGTGTTAAAAGATATATTTTTTGAATATGCAAGATCATCAAACTAGAATCATAAATGTGAAAGGGTCATTTTGATGTCAGTTGGAGACTGGTTTCTTCACAAAAAAAATCAAAGTGATATTTCTAGGTTTATTTTTTTTATTTTTTTCATGGATACATATTGACATCCTCTACATACATATTTTTTTTATGAAATAATACGTCAATTCATAGCCTTCACAAGAAAAATCTTTGGTAAAAAAAGCAAAAGGTAACTTTATTTTGATAATCATATTTGTCTCTTTTTTCTACACCACAGATGAGAAGATATATTAGTCTAGGTACTTGATCCCATATATTTGTACGTGTACAAGATTTTTTTTATGTTTTCACCTATTGTTTTCTATTTTTTATGAAAATAAAGGACTCCGCTTGTCCTATGTTCGTTTCCACTTTCGGAGAAGCCTGCATGTTATATTGATATCTGGTGAGTGTATTTTTTCACTCGGCATTTCCTAAATTTAACATGGTATGTTTTTACAATCTTTATATATACTTTAAATTTCATACTAATCACCAAGTGATTGCAAGAATATGCAAATCCATTTTTCAGTGGTATAGTTTCGTAACATACTATCCATGTTTCGTTCGTCGAATTGATGCTCAAAATTAGACCCAAAAAAGCCATGTGCCACGAAAATGAGGACGGGGGAGTAGTGTAAGGGAAAAGAGGGACATATATGTAGGTGGCACGTCACGAGTCGTGACTCCAAACTCCAAGAAGACCTCCCGAACGATCACCACCATTTGTTCGAGAGCAAGTTTGAGTTGCTTGTTTCCATGAATCTTAATCCAGCTGCCAAATCTTTTTAAGAAGGAGAATTGACGTCGAATGGAGTTTATTCAATTAATGGTTTTACACTAGCAATTTATAGCCATAGTCACAACCATCGCCATCATGACCATAGCCACCCCATTTCAATACATTCAAGCCATGCGCTACCTGAATTCCGATTGCCATATGGACGATCGTAAGACGGTTATTAAGCATTTATCTCAAATACCTATTTGCAATCGCATGTGTTCATGGTGACTGAAAAATGCAAGAGTAGTTTCCATGGGCTAAGGACGGAGGCTTAGCCTCATGCTCCTCGTAAATAATAGATTAATATATAAAAGCTGGAAAGGTTCACAGCCTCTCCCACTGTCCACGTCACCTGCGATCGCCGGCCGTCGGATCACCGCGGCGGACAACTGAGATGCGTCCACGTCGCCTCCAAAAAGAAATGTACTGTTCACCACGATTTTTGTCCAATCATTGCGCACCACGTTGCCCGGTTACCGCATCCACCAAACCCGGTCACCCGGTCGTCTCCCATCGCATGTGCCTGTAGCAGAGCTACAGTATGCGCACTCCACAGTGCACCGTGCACAGTAGCTGCTACAGTGCACGCACTGCAGCACGTCTTCTTCTTTTTTTTTGCAAAAAAGAAGGGCCACGCGGCGCTTTTGCGAAAATACCGTCTCATTTACCAAAATTTATGATTCACTCTATACATGAAATATATGCGCGTCGACGAGTAGGTTTCATTCCCTTGATCGGTTTTGAGTTTGGTCGACTCTAACACCTTAATTTTGCATCCAAATTCGCAAAAACATTTGACGAATTTTGTCAAATTCGTCGCACTCAGTCATCCGTTTGAATTTTCCTTTCACGAGCAAATAGATATCATCCTTCCAAACAAATTTCATGTTTTAACATTTTTATTTCAACGGACGTATACATATTTCTCTCTAAACTTCAAATTCGTTATACTTTAGGCTGTGCAAAAAAGACAAACTCTGTCAAATTTCAAAATTTTAAATAAATTTCTTGATGTAATGTAACAATTCAACTTTCTCCAATTTATTTATGTTGTGTCACCACACGGTCACGGCGTGTCGCCGCGCGAATTTTCTAGTAAGAATGGATTCGTTGCATGATTTGTATTTACTATCTGTTGGTTGCAGTTTAAATTTTTGTCTCACGTCGGCCTAGTACTTGATAGTAGACAATGCTCCGACAGCTAGCGCAAGGAGGATACACTTGATAATAAGGCACAGAAAAATTAACCCCAAAGCTGTTGACAGGAAGGCGAAGTAGGGTGACCAAGGAAATTCCTTGGAGAATACTTCCCAATCATGAAACATTAAGTGTTGTTCTGGATCATACGTGAATAACATGTGTCCGTAGACGTCTTGTTGGGCAATGTTTTTTTGTGCAACGCTTGTTGATGTGTTATTTGGACATATCGCTCTTGTATTCTCAATTAGAGTGCTTATTTCATAATCATAACAATCTTTAATTGTTTATTGTATATTTCTCACATGTGTTCAAGGTTTTATTTGAAGCTCCACACTAGGGTGTTGTTTCTATAAACTGATTACAACCATTTGGTCGTTTATTGTGTTTTTTAATACTTAACTTACAGCCTTCAAAGTTCCAGCAAAGATTCCCCACACTACTTTGAGAACTATTTTCGTATTTCTTAAAACAAATCATTAATGCAAATTTTATCGGAACTGGTGACCAGGACCATCTTTCAAGCTTTAAAAGGCGCAAAATCTAGCAAATTTCCTGCTATATGAGGTAAGCATAATTAATTGCAGCTAAATGGGTTAATTGATGTGAGAAGTGTCAAAGTAAGGATAAAAACTGGAATTCACAGCTTTTTATTTGTCAGGAGAACCTGAAAAAAAATATAGACATTGTTTAACCAAAGAATGCCTTTCCTAGTTTTGTTGCGGGAGGTTTAGACGCATTTGGTATTTTGGTATGACTGATGTATCACACCAGCAAATGACATCTAGCATGAGCACACAGTAGGCCCAAGCTGCTGTTCAGTACGCTAATGACATCTAACATGCTAATAATGGCTCAAATCTCCAAATTTAGAGCCTATACCGAATGGAAGTGGGACACGTACGGTGCAGCTTCAACATGGTCCAGAAACTTAGTCCAAAAAAGTACGTCCAATTGTGAAGCAACTTGAGCCTACAAGAATGAGATTTTGTGGTTCAGGTCCCATGTGAAGCAGGTGTGTGAACGGTTGAATGTGGCATCAAGCATTAAAATGCACATGCTGCATTATTGTTTGCGTTACTTACGTGTTCCCTTTATTTTCCGTAAAGCGCAGTACGGAGTAAACATATATGGATGGATACACGCGATGACCATACCGGCCGATTTACCCCTTATTTTGGGTCGACCGATAATTTTCCGATAAGCGTTATCTCCAACATTGTTTTTTAACGTGTTATTTTTTAATGTTATGTTGTTGCAAAGATCGGCTATAATTATATTAATATTGATATAGTACTTATTAAAAACATGTATTACACACGTGAATTCTTTGTACTATTTATGAAAACTTTGAGAGTCTCACGACACAAAAGAGTTTTTTTAGGGACACACAAGGGCACTGACGCTTACGAAGTGTTCTGGACTTACTCCCTCCGTCCGGGAATAAGTGTACGGCTAGCTTTTGTCATAAGTCAAAAAAAAATTTGACTAACTTTATAGGGAAAAGTACCAACATTTATGAAATTATTAGTATCACTAGATTCGTCTTGATATGAAGTTTCCAGAAATACCAATTTAATTTCATATATGTTGCTACTCTTTTATCTAAAGTTGGTCGATTTTTTTAAAGTTTGACTTACAGTAAAAGCTAGATGTACACCTATTTTTAAGAACGGAGGGAGTAAGGTCCATGCATCAACCACACACACTCAATCAGTCACGGATCCGCGGTGTTCCTCTAGAAAGACTACAGTACTGAGAACAGATTAGCGTCTACATCTGTTGACGTCTTCACTGAGGCAAAATTGCCCATAAACTCGGGTAGTTGTACTGGCACCAGTCATCCATCGGACACGTGACAGCTCCAGTCGCTTGCTAACATCACTGTGGTATTAAAAACCAGGAACCTAATTCCATCCTCTTGATCGCTCTCGCCGTTGAGAGAGGTCGCTGGAGTGTCATGCGTCTAAGTCAAGACTGTTGTAAAGGAACGACGCCTACTGTGTGCAAAGATATCGGTAGAATCTCTCTCGACTTCTCAGTTTCTTCGTGCTAGGCCTTACCTAGGACGAAATCACAAAGGCCATTTGTAAAGGAACGATCACTGTCTGCAAAGATACCCATTGTATAGGTTCTCGCCTATAAAACCTCCCTTCCCCCGCGGCCAAATCCCACAGCAGCCAGCGCCGTCAACCAGATTCCCCAAAGACCAACACAAACACCAGCAACACCTAGACGAGCCAGAGTTGAATCTGAGTTGAGTTGAGATGGGTTCCCAGGCGATCGAGGCGAACAGGGAGGGCGCGGAGGTGTACCACGGCGCGGCGCTGTGCGCGGAGAAGTCGGTGCAGCTGCTGGCGGAGACCAACATGCCGCTGGGCCTGCTCCCGCTGGCGGACATCGAGGAGGTCGGCTACAACAGCGCCACGGGCTTCGTGTGGCTGCGCCAGAAGAAGGCGCTCACGCACACCTTCAAGCAGATCGGGAGGCAGGTCTCCTACGCCAAGGAGGTGACGGCCGTCGTCGAGGACCGCAAGATGAAGCACATAACCGGGGTCAAGAGCAAGGAGATGCTCATCTGGATCACGCTCTGCGACATGTACATCGACAAGGACGACCAATCAAAGATCACCTTCAAGACGCCCACGGGACTCGGGAGGACCTTCCCCGTCTCCGCCTTTGGCAAGGAGAACGACGGCAAGGCCAAGGCCCCCGCCGCCGCCGCCGCTGCGGCCGGCGGCACCGCCGTGGCCAAGTAAGGACTAAGGAGGATGCGGCCACAATACGCAGTTGAATGTTTTACTACACTATCCATGTCTCACTTCCAGATTTGTTGTGCACACGTTACAAATCGAAATACCAATGTGCTATTTATGGTTTGTAGTCTATCCCCACGCATATTTTTGTAAGAAATGTCAACCAGGGAAGGAAAATCATCTTTATCTCATATGTGTAGATGTACCCACAACTTAAAAATGACATTGCAAAATGTTAAAAAATTCTAAAAAAAAAAAATCGGGTGTACACTCGGATAATCTATGTTTGCACAAAAAGTTGCGTGAAAAAATGACATTTTTTGTAGCCTGTGTAAAAGACAAATTCCGGTGCTCCAAAACGAAATTTCACATAACATTTATTTATCTTTTTACACGTCACAAAAATGTCCTTTTTCATGAAATTTTGTTTGAATTTTTTTGACATTTTGAAAAGTATTTTAAATTTATTCTTCATATTGGCTATATCTACACTTTCGAGTCAAAACATCGTATCCGGGAAGGGAAATCATCTTTTAACTCATAGGTGAAAGGCTCCCCACCTTAATTTATCTTAAGCATCAGAGTATACACACATCACGTAGGACGTGAATTGACGCGACAGGTCGGCGTTTTCCTTTTGACCGGGTTTCCTATGTTGGTTGATTTAGGGTGTGTTTGGTAGGTTGTATCACCCCATCAAGCTTTTCCCAAGAGAGACATGCCGATATGGGCCAGGTTGGGCTGAGATTTCCGTCTCTGTTTGGTAGCCCGTATAGGTTGAGACAAGCTGAAGTGAGACGCTGTTTGGTAGGTTGTATGCACTGGGACATGCTGAGATTAGAGTCCAGGAAATGAAATTACAAATAGGTCCAACATCTCACAGAAAGGACCCTGGATAGAAAGAAAAAAGAGCAATCAGGTCCTGCAAAATTCCCAAATCGTGGGCTGCTCGTCTCCGGCGCTTGGCTGCTCCGTGGCGGCGCGAGAAGGCAGCCGTGGTGGTCCTCCATGGCGGCGCGAGGAGGCGGCGGTGGTCCTCCTCCGTGGGGCGCGAACTGGGCAGCGGTGGATGTCCTCTTCATGGCGGCGCGAGGAGCTTTGGCTCTTCCATGGCGGCGGGTAGCTCGCTCGAGGGAGGATGGCAGGGGCGCTGGGCGGAGCTGGGTGGCGGCGGCGGTTCACCTCCGTGGCGGCGTGAGCTGGGTGGCGGCGACGGTTCACCTCCGTGGCGGCGCGAGCTGGCCAGCGGTGGTTGTCCTCTTCATGGCGGCGTGAGGAGCTTTGGCTCTTCCGTGGCGGCGGGTAGCTCGCTCGAGGGAGGACGGCAGGGGCGCTTGGTGGAGCCGGGTGGCGGCGGCGGTTCACCTCCGTGGCGGCGCGAGCTGGGTGGCGGCGGCAGTTCACCTCCGTGGCGGCGCGAGCTGGGTGGCGGCGTCGGTGGTAGTCGTCTGGCGATTTTCGGGCGAGGGTGCTGGGAGAGACGAGCGGGGGAAATGACGCACGGGACGGAGGGGCACGCGGCGCTGCGCTCGGGTGGGGCCCTCGCGTGGGGAGTTTTCCGTATGAGCTCGTTCGGGCTGAGTTGTGAAGCTCGAATGCTCGATTCGAGCTTCTCTAGCGGGCATGGCTGAGGCGCGTTTTCCGTATGCGATGGGCATGCCCCAGATGGCTAAAACGGGCTACAAAACACCCAAAACTTGGGTGGGGTGGGAATCTCTGGGCAGATATGGGATACCAAACACGCCCTTAGAGAATTAAGCCTGAGACAACATTAGAGATGGTTACATTTTTCGTTTGGCGAGCATTGGAGCTTCTCTAGCGGGCATGGCTGAGGCGCGTTTTCCGTTTGCGATGGGCATGGCCCAGATGGCTAAAACGGGCTACAAAACACCCAAAACTTGGGTGAGGTGGGAATCTCTGGGCAGATATGGGATACCAAACACGCCCTTAGAGAATTAAGCCTGAGACAACATTAGAGATGGTTACATTTTTCGTTTGGTGAATGCCTCTAGAAACCTTCCCGTTACGAGTGTCCCAATTTTCCAAAGGATTGAGAGAGCGATGGAGGCCACACGTATGAGGGCTGCCTATACAGAGTGGCCGTCGTCCAAAGATCAGTGAAGCAAATGAAGGCAGGTTGAATGCCAAATTTAGACCAGACGGAACGCGTGAAGAATAGGTGTTCCCTGTCCTCCACAGTGTGGTTGCACCTGGAGCATACAGCCGAGTCGATGATATTTTTCTTGAGGAGATTTGCCATAGTATTTAGCCTGTCGTAGTGCATAATTGTAAGAATTGTTTCATATTTGTGAAAGAAGTAATGCAAATTTTATTAAACCTGATGACGCCGATACATATGACAAATAGATTTTAAAACTTAAAATGGTAAAATATAGCGAAAATTTGACTAAATGTGGTAAGCAGGATAAATAGCTGCAAAATGGGCTAGTTTGTGTGAAAAGTGTCAAAGTAGGGATAAAACGGAATTCATTCTTTCTAACTTTTAGGAGAACTCGTACAAAATTTAGACATATCGCTGATAGTGTTTCTTTGGTCTTCCTATTTCGTTGCGGGAGATTTTTTCGTGATTTTGTTAATTCAATAATAGAGTACTCCTATTGGTCGGGAGTATATGAGAGTAGGAAAAGACTTGTTATCGGGCGACCTTTACGATGCTTCCTATAGGTCGACTCCTCACTCGCCACGTGCGCTGCTTAGTGGCACAAGGAACAACACCCAAATTAGGGCCCCACCATGTTCTACCAGTCGGTACCTTATATCCTTCCCGCCAGCACGAGCAGCACAGATCACGGGTCTCCACGCGGCCGCCGCTTCACCCACACGCCGTCATCGCCCCAACCCTTGGTTTCTCTGTGATGCCGCGACCGCCTCTCTCTAATCCCACCGTGCCCGTGACGCCGCGGACGTTGATGTTGTCGTCGACTGATGACGTGAAACACACGTTCGTTGGGAGACCCCAAGAGGAAGGTATGATGTAGTCAGCAGCAAGTTTTCCCTCAGAAAGAAACCAAGGTTATCGAACCAGTAGGAGCAGCAACTCTTCAGAAGGTTGTCAACGGCGCCAGAAAAATAGCTGTGCAGGGAGTCTGGACTGTTGACGTGGAATCTGCACACAACACAATCAAACTACTTTGCCCCAACGAAACAGTGAGGTTGTCAATCTCACTGGCTTGCTGAAAACAAAGGATTAAACGTATGGTGTGGAAAATGAGTATTAAATTGCAGAGAATGAAAAAGGAACAGTTTGCAGTTTGTGGTTGTTTAATCAGTGTAAAAGAATGGACCGGGGTCCACAGTTCACTAGTGGTGTCTCTCCATAAAAGATAACTAACATGTTGGGTGAACAAATTACAGCTGGGCAATTGACGAATAGTGAGCGCATGACAATGCATATACATGACATGTTGACTACTATGATATTTAATTGGGCATTACGACATAATACATAGACCGTTATCCAACAGCATCTATGACTAATAATCCACCGCCGGGTTGTCATCCGAGTCCCCCGTTGGTATTAAGTTGCAAGCAACGGATAATTGCATTAAGTAAAGTGCGTAATGTAAACAAACACATATGCCGTGGACATAGCATCGTTAGGTTATCCCTAGTGGCAACAGCACATCCACAACCTTAGAACTTTCTGTCACTGTCCCAGGTTAAACGGAGACATGAACCCACTATCTAGCATAAATACTCTCTCTTGGAGTTACAAGCATCTACTTGGCCAAAGCATCTACGAGTAACGGAAAGCATGCAAGATCTTAAATAACATATAAGATAGATTGATAATCAACTTGACATAATATTCAATATTCATCGGATCCCAGCAAACACAACATGTAGCATTACAATAATATGATCTTGATCATGTAGGGCAGCTCACAAGATCTAAACATGATGGCACAAAGTGGAGAGACAACCATCTAGCTACTGCTATGGACCCGTAGTCCAAGGATGAACTACTCACGCATCACTCCGGAGGCAGGCATGGCGATGTAGAAGCCTCCGGTGACGATTCCCCTCTCCGGCAGGGTGCCGGGAAGAGGTTCTGAACCCTCCCGAGCTAGGGTTGACGACGGCGGCGTCTCTGGAACTTTTCGTGGATATTTGCTCAGGTACTTAGGGTTTTCGCGTCGGGGGGAATAAGTAGGCGAAAGGGCGGCGGCTGCGGACCCCCGAGGGGCCCACACCACCCTAGGGCGCGGCAGAGGGGGGCCCGCGCCCTAGGTGCGTGTGGCCTCCTGGTGGCCCTCCTCTGCTGCTCCTTCGCTCCGTCAGCGTGTTCTGGAAAAATAGGCACCCCCGTGTAGTTTCGTCCAATTCCGAGAATATTTCCAGACTAGCTTTTCTGGAATACAAAAACAGCAGAAAACAGGAACTGGCACTTCGGCATCTTGTTAATAGGTTAGTCCCAAAAAATGTATAAAAGTGATATAAAGTAGATGCAAAACATGTAGCAATTGGTATAAAACAAGCATGGAACATCAAAAATTATAGATACGTTTGAGACGTATCAGCATCCCCAAGCTTAGTTCCTACTCGTCCTCGAGTAGGTAAACGATAAAAACAAAATAATTTTTGAGGTGACATGCTACTATCATAATCTTGATCATATAATATTGCAAGGCACATGTAAATGAATGAAGTGATCCAAGTCAATGGTCTATAATTTGCTACCAAATAGATAATGAGTAAACAATGAATCACACAAGCTAAACGTTTTCATGAATAGTACTTTCGAGACAAGCATCAAACAGTTTTGCATAAGTGTTAACTCATAAAGCAATAGTTTCTAATAAAAGGTATTTAATCAACACAAAGGAAGAATTTAGTTTCAGCATTTGCTTCAACTTTCAACATATTTATCTCATGGATATTGTCAACACAAAGTAGTATAACAAGTCCAATACATTGCATATAACGCATGTTGTAACAAAGTTGACACTAGTGTTTGCTTGTGGAAGACAGAAAGAATAGGAAAACTGACTCAACATAAAAGTAAAAGAAAGGCCCTTCGCAGAGGGAAGCAGGGATTAAATCATGTGCTAGAGCTTTTAGGTTTTTGAAAGCATATAGAGATTGCATAAAATATTTGATACTCCTCCCAACCTTGCTAACACAAGCCATGGCTAACCGAATCCTCGGGTGCCTTCCATCAATCACATACCATGGAGGAGTATCTATTTTTGAGAGGTGTTTGTTAATTGTCAACGAATGGTAGCGGGTGAGAACAGTATTCTACCTGTCGAACGGACTTTTAAGAGCGGCTCCCATGAAGGACGTTATTTCTACCAGCAAGGCAGATCATCCCTCTTTCTCTTTGGTTTACACACATTCAGGTATTTCACTGTTTGTCATTGCTTACTGATGAATCAGGGCAAAAGTGTGAAGAGAATTAATTGGTTAAAGTTGTAATTAATTGGGACTGGGCACCCCGTTGCCAGCTCTTTTTGCAAGTTATTGGATAAGCGGATGTATATGCCACTAGTCCAGGTGTAAAAGTCCACTCGACAAATAGAATAAAGAATAACCACACTAATTCCTCATGAGCTAGTAAACATTGACACAAAAAGGGAATAATAACATTTTGAATAATTTAAAGGTAGCACATGAAAAATTTACTTGGAGTGGCAAGGAAATACCACATATAGGTAGTTATGGTGGACACAAATGGCATGGATTTTGGCTCAAGGATTTGGATGCACGAGAAGCATTCCCTCTCAGTACAGAGTTTAGGCTAGCAAGGTTATGTAAGCAAACAAGAATATCAACCCGTACACCAAGTTTTATATGACAAACATATTGCAAACGTTATAAGACTTCATACCGTCTTCCTTGTTAACCAAACCCTGTTATTAGAAAATATCTAGACCTTAGAGGTACCACCGATGCAAACCAAATTTTCAACAAGCTTTACGGTAGTTCTTCACTAATAGGCTTAACTCATGTGATGCACAATTTAATCATGATCTACTTGTTAACTCAAAACAATTGACAAGCATCAAGTTATCCATTTTAGTGATCTACAAGATTAAGCAAGTTTTTCCTTATACCAATTACCACATGCAACATTTTCTGAACCAACCAAACACCAATCAATTTATTTCATCAACTCTCCAAACAAATATAAGTGAAGCA
The DNA here is from genome assembly GCA_947311845.1 of Poa pratensis. NCBI lineage: Eukaryota > Viridiplantae > Streptophyta > Magnoliopsida > Poales > Poaceae > Poa > Poa pratensis. Next base: position 63,851,870 of record CAMZMU010000038.1, read on the forward strand.
AGAGAGTACTTTCTACAAAAGAAAGCTAATAGCTCTGACAAGAGATACATGAAAACAAGAGCTAAAAGCTGAACAGCGCTAGATATGAATACTCAACAAATATAAGTGAAGAATAGGAGTATTCTCATGAAAAAGCGGAGCGTGTCTCTCTCCCAATCAAGAATGCTAGGGTCCAGTCAAGCTTTATTGAAAATAAAAGTGCAATACTGAAAATAAAAGCACACAGACGCTCCAAGAAAAGCACATATGATGTGAAAGAATTAAAATATAGTTTCACTAGAGATGACCTGATAATTTTGACGATGAAGAAGGGGATGCCTTGGGCATCCCCAAGCTTAGACGCTTGAGTCTTCTTGAAATATGCTGGGGAGATCCATGGGAGCCTCCCCAAGCTTAAGCTCTTCACTCTTCTTGATCCTATTATATCATCCTTCTCTCTTGACCCTTGAAAACTTCCGTCACACCAAACTCAAAGTAGATCTCATTAGAGGGTTAGTGCATAATCAAAAATTCACATGTTCTATAAAGACGCAATATGATTTGTTACTTTAAACATTAGCTACAGCCACTGATGTTATGTGAAGCTCTTCCACCCAAAAAAGAATTTCACTCAACACTAGTAAAAGAGAGAATGCAAAAATAAAAAGGCATAATCTGTCTAAAACAGAACAGTCCGCAAAGACGAATTTTTTCGAGGCACTTACGACGCTCAGATCGAGAAACTCTGAACTAATGAAAGTTTCAGACATTCATAAAGATTACGCACAAAAATTTCAGATTTAATTAACAATCTGGTGATTTTAGGAATTTCGTACAGTGAACAGCAAAAATCTGTTTCTGCGCAGCAATCAAAATTAAGCATCATCTTATCATTAGAGGCTACTCTTGGCACAACAATGCGAGAAAATAAAGATACAAAGGAGTTGCTACAGAAGTAAACAAACTCCTTGACTCAATAAAAGAAAAATTGCAGAAAAATAAAATGGGTTGCCTCCCATAAGCGCTTTTCTTTAACGCCTTTTAGCTAGGCACAAAGCATGCATCAAGTATTACCAAAGACATTGAAATCTCCCAACCTTTCGGTGGGATCGTCCTTCTTAATTGGAAAGAAGAACCTTCGATTAATAGGGTATTGAATTTCATAAACCCATACTTTGCATTAATAAAACTCCATTGTTCTTTAAAAAGGGTCTTCCAAGGACAATATTACCAGGAGATTTTGCAAGAATCATAAAATTAACAGGGACAGTCTTATTCTGAATAGTAACCTTAACATCGTTAATAATCCCTATACTTTTTATGATTGTTCCATCCGCATGAAAATGAAAAACAGGGTAACTAACCATATTATCATATTTTAATAAATCATAAACCATTTTTGGCATGATGGACATTGTAGAACCAAGATCACAGTAGGCACGGAACTTTTCATTACCAATATTAATCTCAATGAATGGTTCCCAATCATTTTTTAACTCAACTAAAGGTTGTTCTTTAAATTATGGCTCAGAGTTAAATCATCAATTGACTTTTCTATTTTATCTAGCTTAGAGAATACCCAGTTTCATCCACCATTGGAAAAATTGCCAAACCACTCAAAATATTATGAGCTTTCATTGAATCAATCTCAGAAAAGGTTTCCCCTACCATGGTATCTAGAGCAAGTTGATAGACAGAAAATAAACCATGGTAGAAATTTTTTATAAGAACTCTCAATCCATCTTAGGTTGCACCTTCTTGTGCAATTCCAAAATTCTCGCCCAGGCATTCCTAAAGGATTCCCCACCTTTCTGCCTAAAAGTAATAATTTCTCCCACAGGTGGCACTACGGAAAAGGAGCAGAGCTAGACATGATAACTAACAGAAAACAAAACTGAAAATAAACTAAATGCAAGTAACTAATTTTTTTGTGTTTTTGATAATTGAAAGCAAACAAGATAAAATAAAATAAACTAAGCAAGACAAAAACAAAGTAAAGAGATTGGAAGCGTGAAACTCCCCTTGCAGAAGACTGCTGTCTCCCCGGCAACGGCGCCAGAAAAATAGCTTGATGACGTGAAACACACGTTCGTTGGGAGACCCCAAGAGGAAGGTATGATGTAGTCAGCAGCAAGTTTTCCCTCAGAAAGAAACCAAGGTTATCGAACCAGTAGGAGCAGCAACTCTTCAGAAGGTTGTCAACGGCGCCAGAAAAATAGCTGTGCAGGGAGTCTGGACTGTTGACGTGGAATCTGCACACAACACAATCAAACTACTTTGCCCCAACGAAACAGTGAGGTTGTCAATCTCACTGGCTTGCTGAAAACAAAGGATTAAACGTATGGTGTGGAAAATGAGTATTAAATTGCAGAGAATGAAAAAGGAACAGTTTGCAGTTTGTGGTTGTTTAATCAGTGTAAAAGAATGGACCGGGGTCCACAGTTCACTAGTGGTGTCTCTCCATAAAAGATAACTAACATGTTGGGTGAACAAATTACAGCTGGGCAATTGACGAATAGTGAGCGCATGACAATGCATATACATGACATGTTGACTACTATGATATTTAATTGGGCATTACGACATAATACATAGACCGTTATCCAACAGCATCTATGACTAATAATCCACCGCCGGGTTGTCATCCGAGTCCCCCGTTGGTATTAAGTTGCAAGCAACGGATAATTGCATTAAGTAAAGTGCGTAATGTAAACAAACACATATGCCCGTGGACATAGCATCGTTAGGTTATCCCTAGTGGCAACAGCACATCCACAACCTTAGAACTTTCTGTCACTGTCCCAGGTTAAACGGAGACATGAACCCACTATCTAGCATAAATACTCTCTCTTGGAGTTACAAGCATCTACTTGGCCAAAGCATCTACGAGTAACGGAAAGCATGCAAGATCTTAAATAACATATAAGATAGATTGATAATCAACTTGACATAATATTCAATATTCATCGGATCCCAGCAAACACAACATGTAGCATTACAATAATATGATCTTGATCATGTAGGGCAGCTCACAAGATCTAAACATGATGGCACAAAGTGGAGAGACAACCATCTAGCTACTGCTATGGACCCGTAGTCCAAGGATGAACTACTCACGCATCACTCCGGAGGCAGGCATGGCGATGTAGAAGCCTCCGGTGACGATTCCCCTCTCCGGCAGGGTGCCGGGAAGAGGTTCTGAACCCTCCCGAGCTAGGGTTGACGACGGCGGCGTCTCTGGATCTTTTCGTGGATATTTGCTCAGGTACTTAGGGTTTTCGCGTCGGGGGGAATAAGTAGGCGAGGGGCCCACACCACCCTAGGGCGCGGCAGAAGGGGGGCCCGCGCCTAGGTGCGTGTGGCCTCTGGTGGCCCTCCTCTGCTGCTCCTTCGCTCCGTCAGGCGTGTTCTGGAAAAATAGGCACCCCCGTGTAGTTTCGTCCAATTCCGAGAATATTTCCAGACTAGCTTTTCTGGAATACAAAAACAGCAGAAAACAGGAACTGGCACTTCGGCATCTTGTTAATAGGTTAGTCCCAAAAAATGTATAAAAGTGATATAAAGTAGATGCAAAACATGTAGCAATTGGTATAAAACAAGCATGGAACATCAAAAATTATAGATACGTTTGAGACGTATCATCGACGCGGGAGGTGCCAGTGAAGATGGCCAGGCGTGAGGCGTGGATGGGTATGACTCCATCTTCCTCTGCTCCCAGGCCCGAGCCCCCGACGCCAACGCACTGCCCCATGACGCCACCAGTGATGTCGCCAGCGGGGGAGGACGGAGGTGCTGGTGGAGATATTCAAAGAGGCATGGGGCATGGACGGGTACAGCTCCATCCGCCTCCTCTTCCAAGACCAGCCCCCCCCCCCCGCCAAAAGCAGGGTAGGAGGACAAGGGCTCTACCGAGAGCAACGTGAAGGAGCACGTCGTGGTAGAGCGCCGTATCGACCACAACCTCAACCGCTTTGAGATGGTGCAGCTCCCCGCTCCGGCACCGCCTCCCACCGAATGTAGGTTGGAATTGTTAAATTTTGTTGTTGAAAGCGTAGGTGATTTTTGCTGAAAACATCTCTGTAGTACGTTTCAAAGAGATTTTCCAACGGAAATTTTTAATGTTGGAATTGTTGAATGTTTTTTATGGAAGTGCCGATGATCTTTGTTGGAAGCATCTTTGTAGTATGTTGCGAATTGATTTTCCACAGGAAATGTAATATTCGAATTGTAGAACGTTGTAATATAAGTCTTCTTTTTTGTTGTAATAGTATGAAATTTATGCTGCAAAGAGAATTTTCAAATTGGGTAATGTTGGGTTTGAAAATTTACTATTTTTTGTTGAAAACCTTTGGTAATTATTATTGCAAATCAGTGTATAATATGCTACAAAGAGATTTTTTTCAGACGTGATTAATGTTGGATTTGTTTCTATATTTTTGAAAGCCATGATAATTATTGTTGTAAATGATTCTATAATATGTTGTAAATAGTTTTTTCAGATGGGATATATGTTGATTTTGTTTCTCTTTTTTGTTAAGAACGGTGGTAATTTTTGTTGCATTGAGTTTTGTCTTCGACGGTGCCAGAGTCCACAACCAATTTATGAAGAAGAGGCAATGAAGGAGAAAGTGTGGGCGAAGCGATGTTTACATACCGAAACATGTGGGGAATTATTTTAATTATTCATCATATCTTGAAGCGGGGAAGAATAAAGGTTTCATGCCATGGAATTCCATTAATAGAATATTTTATTTATTACTTTAACTTATAATCATAAGAAGAATTCATCAAAAGTTAGTGAAGGATCGGGAACACCAAAGTACATGAAGGATAAAGGATTAGTTTTGGGGAATCTAAGACATTACATATGCAACTGCTAACGGCCACACGGGGTCATCCGCAGCCTGGAAGGGGACCTATATTTGATTTATGTAGCATGACCTGCGCCTAGCGTGCGCCATGTTAATATTGGCTTCTCGCCGTTGAGAGAGATTTGGTAACACTAATACCATGATTCGTCCACACCCAAACCACACTCATAGTCACGATGTTCATTTCTTCGTAACATGTTTATATAATCTAAATTATCTTCACACCTGTGGTATTTTGGTATGGCTGCTGACGCATCACTCAGGGTGCAGGTGGGAGTGGGCTGCCCACAGTACCCACTACCCAAGCCCATGTAACATCGTAGGTGGATACCCATGGGTAAGAATCAAAATAATGTGGGCTTCGTGGGACTCCCCACGTTGCCACGTCAAGCCCACCTTATCGTTCCACACAGCGAGCTCACCTCGTTCCCCACATCGATCTCTTTCCAGAAAGAGGGCGAGGCGCCGCCGGCTAGGTCCCCAAGGCTGCCGCCGGCTACCTCCCCATGACGCCGCTCCTACCCATGGTCGCTTCCCACATAGACCCAGTCCCAGGTCGTGAGGACAAGGCGAGGATCGAGGACAGAGCAGCCGCCAGAGTGCCGGCGGCGAGCACGGCCATGGCAGCCGCTCCTCCTCCGGATCTGGCAGACAGAGCTCATCCCTCCACCTATTCAGCTCTCCCTCCCTCCAGCTTGTATCCTCTCCTGCTCCCTTGTCCCGCCATGGCAGCCGCTCCTCCTCGGTCATGTGGCGGTGAACACGGTGAGCGGAAAAATATTGTGAACGGCGACAGCAAACAGGCCGCGGAGCAGCTGGTTGATGGCGGTGACTCTCAAAGGTCGAAGAATCTCATGGAGAGAGCGGAAGGTAATTTCCATTTCCTTGCCTTTTGCCCAGTTTCTTGATTTCTTGCTATGTTCACCGGAGCATGTGGTTTCACCAGATTGTTGGTGTATAGAGCAAAATTGTTGATTAGTAAATGTCACCTCGTATGATTTTAATTGTTGGTGTATCAAAGCTAAAGACGTAGTAGTTTGGACTCTGTATCCAATCTAGTGGGCTATAGTGAAAGTTTAATTGAGGAGCATGTTGTTTTATGTTTCTGAAGCTGATGTACACTGTATTCTGAGCAAGGACTCTTTGATCCAATGAAGCAGTACACTGCAGTATGCAAGCGATTTGAGACTCTGTTCAATGTATTGTTCTGGTTATGAAGCGATTTGTGACTCTCTTCTATGTATTGTTCTGCAGTATCCAATAAAGCAGTACTGCAGTATGCCTGAAGCGATTTATGAAGTATTGGACATCAGTATTAATTTTTGCTAACACCAGAATTTAATTGTGATGTTTTGATCTTGCGTGATGATAAAATCTGGAATAGCATATGTACATGTACAATGCAATCCATTTTCGTATTGTCTGGAGCAATATACGTACATGTACACTGCTTTGAAATCAATATACAGTACTACACTTACACTGGGATATATCTGAAATATTTTGTGGGCATCCCACTAGACCCACATATCCCACATAATAATATGTGGATTTAAGTGGGTGTCTCACTAAACATATGCGGCAGATGTGGGGTGGGTGCAGGCATCCCACCTGCACCCTGACGCATCACACCAGCAAATGACATCTAGCACGAGCCTAATATTGTAGGCCCAAACTGCTATTCAATACGGTATTGACTTCTAACATGCTAATAATTGCTAAAATCTCCAAATTCGGATCCTACACCGAACGGAGGTGGGACACGTATGGTGCAGCTGCACCATGGTCAAGAAATTTTGTCCCAGAGAGGACGTCCAATTATGAAGCAACTTCATCCTACAGCAATGATATTTTGTGGTCTCGGTCCCATGTGAAGAAGGTGTACGAACGGTTGAAAGTGGCATCAAGCATTAAAATTGCATGCAGATACAGTATTGTCGTTGCGTTACTTACGTGTTCCCTTTATTTTCGAAAAGCACGGAGTAAACGTATACCCCCTCCTCCGTTCTCGAATAAGTGCACATTTAGATTTGGAATTTTTTCACAAAAGAGTGTGCATCTAGGTTCGCAACGCACTTTGAAGTGGAAAAAAAAATAGTGTTCTCTCATTACACGGGAATCAAGGTCAATAATGTCTAATGCATGATATACTCATTTTCTACATGCACTTAGCTAGTAATTGGAGTAGGGGAATTAAGGAGGAGAGAGATGGTGGTTTGCATATTTTCAATGCATTTTTTTAATCCATCGCATAATTTGTCTTAAAATTTCTATATGTCCACTTATTCGAGTACAGAGCGAGTAGATGCATAGACGCTAACACCACATATGTATCATTGAGCGCACCAAAAACTGAAGCCGCAAAGCTTAAAAATGGTAAAGGCACCGCAACTGTTGATCTAAGTATCGATGAGTAGGTCGCTTACTGTTGATGATCGGCTCAGCAAGGGACATGAAGGTAACATATTATTTGATCCCTTATTGATTTAAGTGCACAATTACCCCACTAAGCCATCCAAAGAGTGATACTTTTTTTAAAGAGCATGATCCTAAGCAATGAAAACTAAAAATGATGCCAACCAACATTTGAATGGTTAGGAATATAGTTGTATCCTTGACCCATCAGAATTCAAACCCACAGGTTTGACACATATGTGTCACATAAATGCAGAATATTTTTTCAGGATGAGGCGACGTTCCCATCGATAGCGAGTCATCTATGATGAGTTCGTTAATCTTAATACCTGACCCACCGGTTTAGTTTTTCGAAAATGCTCAAAGAAGTAGGATGTGCATGTGTGTGTTCGGTGTGTGTTCACAGGTGTGATGTACGTGCGTGTACGTGATTTTTCCAGAAAGAAATGACATTGTATGAAACTATTCCTCGAGAGTATGGTTGTTTAAGATGAAATAAATATCTCACGGTGAATGGGTGTTTAAGATGAAATAAATTTTGAGCTCCTGTCGCAAAAGCAACATTTTACTTCTAAGCGAACCTGCTCTAATATCGTTTGGACGTCTTCTTGAAGTGCTAAGGATTTATAAAAATTGAATTAGGGGTGTCTGCTTTGGGTGTTTCTTATTATGTTAGAGCATCTCTAGTGGAACGTGTAAACTTGGACGTGTATATCTCCGTATACACCTCCATATACACCTTTCTAAATTTTACACCTCCCAGTTTTTCAGTGGAACGTGTAAATCAGGACGTGTATATTCTCTCTCCTATAGTTTAATAGTATTTTGATAACTACAATTCAACAGCCATTTTTTAATGACTATATTCCAACGGCTATGTTTCCAATGGCTATATTTTCAACGGCTATGTTTCTGGTCTATATAAACCACCCCTACCACCTCTCTCCCAGCATTTCTAGTTGTGACTTCTCTAATCACTCCCAGATTTCTCTATTGTGAGTAACCAAAACCCATTGTGTCCAAGAAGCTTTGGTCACCATCCATCTGCAAATGCACACAGCCAATAACAAATATGTTAGCAAATTTCTACAAATTTGGTAGCAATTATGTAGGCAAGTACACACAGCTGTTCTTCTACGTATCAGACCAAAGACCAGTACCAATTCTGTAGCAATTCGCTAGGAAAAACACAACTATTTTCTTCCCAGACCACAGTCGTAAATCCTGAAAATCCACCGTACCATCCCAGCAGGGAAGCACCAAATCGAGCAACAAATGCATCAAATCGAAGAATAGATGCACCAAATCGATGCACCAGCTCCCTCCCTTGTCCCCCGACCATCTCCTACCCCGATGCCCACCACCACTGCATCCTCCCCCATCTGCCTCCCTGTTCCTGCGCCTCGCTCCCTTCTCCCCACGGCGCGCGCCGCCACCCGCCGCCCCGAGCGGCTCGCTCCCTTCTCCCCACGACGCGCGTCGCCGTCGCCAGATCTGGCTGCAGCGTGCGGCCGCCGCCCCTCTGCTATCTCTCGGCCGCTGCCCGTCTCGCAGCGGTGCTAAAGGAAAAAGAGCACGTACCTTGTCCGGCCGGAGAGGGGCGGCGACGGCGACCTTGTGGGCGTCCTCTTCCGCTGGGCTCCAGATGGGCGCGGGACGAGCAGCGGTTGCTCCTTTTCGCGAGTTCACGAGCGTGGCTCGGTGGTGTTTACTCCCACGCCAGGTATCCTCGTGGATGCGAGGTGTAAACATCCACGATGTTATACACGAGCCACTGGGAGGCTTTTTGACTTTCATCGTGTATATTTAGCACACACCTCCATATACACCTACCACTAGAGATGCTCTTAGGGTGGCGCTCATGGATTTGTTGCATTGGTCATGGGCAGCATGCGGCCATCCTGTTTAGCGTGGGTCATGAGGTGGTCGATTGGGCTGTGCAGCATTTTGGCCTCCTTGTGGGGGCGGTGGATGTCAGGACATCGGTTCCAGAAGATGGTGAAGGCAAGCTACGCAGGGCACGGTGGATGTCAGAGTGGTGGCCTCGGTCCGAGTTGGTGAGAATTCAAGCAACGAAGGATTCTGGAGGCGCGTCTTCACCAATGGCATTGTCGGGGTGGTCCAAACACGGTCCTCCCAAAACAGTTTGGTTTCTCTCTCCCTTCGGCGGCGATAGTGCTTGTAGTGTGGCAACTGGCATCTGTCTACCATGTTTCTTCATAAGCATGCTGGGGTCGTCTTCCGCATGGAGGGTCACACTGTATCTGGCTCGTTTAGTGGAGGTTGTGTCGATGGCGCGCCGTGTAGGGGTCCTTTCTTCGTTTGTTCATTGTTGTGTGACTGAGTTTAGTGGTGCGTTAGTTTGAGTGTTCCACTGCTTCTCGTCGGCTGGAATGGGCTTCAAGCCCTTTCTATGTTGTTTTCGTTGAGGTTTCTTTAATAAACTGAACAATTCTCTTCTATATGAATAGCCAGAGCTCCTACCTGGTTTCCCAAAAACAAAATGTGAGTCACACATGTGGGGAAGTTGAGTTGCTTACTTCTCATGGATAAACTATTAAATTGATTTATAGACTTGCAAATATGGCTGAGGTTAAATCTCACAAATTCCACGTGGTTATCATTTTTGCTTGAAGTTTAGTGATTGAGAAGGGCGGCGGAGACTGACAACTAGGGAGTCGGCGGGTGCTACGAAAGGGTCACGGTGGTACTAGCCTTAGGGGAGAGGGGTGTGCGGTATGGGGCTCACGAGACTTCTTTTAGAGGGCTGGTAACATGTCGTCTATGGATAGTAGCATATTGTCATGCCACCCCTAAAAATACACCCCTTTTAATCTAGTAATGAAGTAGGCTTATTCTACGTGTATTAAATGTGTTAAAAATAATTAACATGGTACGATGTAAGCTATGACCAGTGTGTTGACACCTCCTCTGATTTAGTTCTGCATCCACCACCGTACATGGATGAATACATGTGTGTAAAACCATGTCTTGAGGAGGGCCGGACGAATAGAGCTCAAAATATTGCCGCTCATATTTTTGCTCGTTCTTGCGAGTCTTTTTTTTTAGCAAATACCATATATATTAAACCAGCAAATAGTACATGATTACATCGATTACAAAAATAATACTACCTCCGATCCATATTAGTGGGCACAGCTTTGTCTTGATACTTAACTATGTGTCTAGTTAAGTATCAAGACAAAGCTGTGCCCACTAATATGGATCGGAGGGAGTACTAAAAGAGACGAGCAAATCTTTGAGATATTCAAGCTCATTCTTCTTCCGTGACACAATCTTATACTTTTCTGAAGGTAGCCGAAGAACAACGAAGAATACATCAAACCACAGACCTGTGAATATCAACGAAGCTTCTCCCATACTTTTAATTTTGAGGCGTAATGCCAAAGCTTTGTGTACGCACGCAGCCATTAAATTAATCAAGCAACATCGGTAAGAGCACCAAAACTGATATTTTAGGGACAAACAACTGAACAACTTTGTCGACGTCATTGGGAGCAGAGAGAACGAATCACCTTTACCGAGGACGTAGTAGCCGGGACAGATATTGCGAGGACAATCCTCCTCGCGGCAATCATGAGAAACAATACAAGATTGATCTTGTGGGTGTCGTGTGTGGCATGGAGTATTTCCTAAGCACACACGTTCCCTCAAAAAAGGGGATTTGCTCGGTTAAATGCGCAACACAAAGATACTGGGTGAAGATGGGCCGTATCGCTAGTTCAAGTCTACAGTCAAACCGTGTTATAATTTTGTCCCACGTCAGTCTTATACAGGGGCGGACCCAGGCCCCCACTCAAAATTTTGAATTCCTATAATATTTGTCCATATTTTACAGATATTTTTTCAGATTTTGCAAATTTACACAAAAAATGCCCCCAGTCATATAATTTGCCCCCACTCCTCATTTTTCTGGGTCCGCCCCTGGTCTTATATGGGGTCCCACATGTCAGAACCTTTTTTTTCAAATTGTGTTTTTTTAGTGATTTCCAAATTATGTTGGGTTTTTACAATTTTCTCCGTACCGCTGGAGGCTGGACGCTAGCGATAGCGAGCCCATCCCCGTCCGTCGTTTCAAACTTTCAATAGGCTGGCACGGTTAACGTAACGGAATTAAACGCCCGGAAGCGACACCATAACCTGCACGATTGCTCGACACATCCATCCACCGGACGCCGCCGTGCGTCGGCGAGCCGGAGACCGAGACCGCCCGGGCCCGAAGAAGACCCAACGCCCACCAACAGCCCACGCATTAATAAACCCTCGCCTTAAATCCCCTCTCCTCTCCCAACCGTCTTCCTCCCCAGCTCGCCGTCGGAATTCATCCGGAAACGGAAAGCACCAATCAAGCTGTCCGCCTATAAAATCCTCCCCTCCCCGACCCCCAAATCCCACAGCAGCAGCACCAGCACCGTACCAACCAGATCCCACAGGCCCAAAACAACACCGAGTTGAATCTGAGTTTACTTCCAGAGATCTTTTCCAATCTCTCGATGGGTTCGCAGGCGATCGAGGCGAACCGGGAAGGCGCGGAGGTGTACCACGGCGCGGCGCTGTGCGCGGAGAAGGCGGAGCAGCTGCTCGCCGAGACCAACATGCCGCTGGGCCTGCTCCCGCTGGCGGACATTGAGGAGGTCGGCTACAACCGCGCCACCGGCTTCGTGTGGCTGCGCCAGAAGAAGGCGCTCACGCACACCTTCAAGCAGATCGGGCGGCAGGTCTCGTACGCCACCGACGTGACGGCGTACGTCGAGGACCGCAGGATGAAGAAGATAACCGGGGTCAAGACCAAGGAGATGCTCATCTGGATCACGCTCTGCGACATGTACATCGACAAGGACGACCCGTCCAATATCACCTTCAAGACGCCCACGGGACTCGGGAGGACCTTCCCTGTGTCGGCCTTCGGGAAGGAGGACGACGGCAAGGCCAAGGCGCCCGCCGCCGCCTCCTTAGCGGCAACCGCCGTCGCCAAGTAAGCCGGAATACCAAGCTGCCGAAGACTTCTTCACACGACTACTACTTTGCTTATTATTATCTGCTACTACATGATCGATCTGTTTTAATAAACAATTATTATTATTATAAGGATGTAATACTACTCTTCTCCGGTGTTCTGCCGATGGTTGTATCATATCATATATAATCCTGCGATGCTTAATCTTAATCTTATATGTGCTGTGTCAAAACGGGATGCAATCGTATGAACCTTTTTGTGGCAATATCACGAGGTGTCCGTGACTGCCTGTTGCAGATTTATTTCAGGCATCAAAAGCCTCTCTCGCCCTTTTCCACAGACCGCAGGGACAAGCGAATATTCGAATCTCCTTTTCATCCGTGCTATCTCACTATTTATAAGTGAAGTCACATATAGCTAGATAAGTGTAGCTGTCAACCAGTTGATACAGAGTCCTAGCCCGGCTCCACCAAATTAAAAGGAAAAGAGCTAGACGCGCTATTGACAGATTTCGTAGGACCAACAGACCAAACAAGACTTTCATATCCAACATAAATAAATGAGCACTGTGGTCTCACTGTTTAGAGGATGGGTGGACGGTAGCAGGAAGAACTAATCATATTTTCTTGGTAAATCAAGAAACAACCGACTTTCATGTTTTGTGAGCAGCATAAATCTATGCTTCGAGGGGCAAGCGTGTGAATGTTGATGGGTACTCACAACAACACTGATGTCACTTGTCGAGCGAGTCGGTTAGACACGTCATCCACGAGCATGCAACGTCCGTGGTGTGTTATACTTTTTTCATTATGGGCACGACTAATTCTCATTCCAATGTGAATAACCTTAATTCTTATTCCACCATCAATTATTAGCAGAAAAGTCAGTTACAATAATAGTGCAACTGAAAAATATTAACTTGCAACTATCTGGAAAAAATCTCAATTGTAACCCATTTGTAAGTAGAAAATCTCAGTTGTAACTAATATGCAATTTACAAGCCTCACAAATCACGATACAAATCTGAATGTAACAATTAGCAAAACTGAGGTCCACATAAAATATCACGAGAATAAGAATTAATTCGTATTCGATTGACATCACCCACATAAAACAAATCAGTTGCAACTCTTGTGTAAGTGAAAATAAAAAAATCTTAGTTATAACCCATGCGCAACTCGAAAAATCTCAGTTGCAACCCATGTACAACTCACATTTGAATGAGAATTAGCGAACTCGTTTGATAATATTAACAATGTGGACAATGCTACCCGTCACGGTAGGCGGGGCAAACACCGAATCAGCTCCTCTAACTGTTAGACCTTAGTAAACCACGAAAATTGGACCCCCTGACAACTGCAGCATACTCTCACACCATGCGGTTTTTTTTGTAATAATGCAACATCATCGCAACATTTCTTGTTGTGTAAAAACATACAAAAACTCACATATTTCGGAAACACCAATCGGGCCAAAACAATATGGGAGGCCAAAATTCAGCAGACGTATGCAACAAGTCCCGACGAAAAAGTAATCATACGTATGCAACATGGGGGGACCAAAATTTGTAGCATCCCACGGAAATAATTGCAACATACACGCAAAATCGTCACAACATCTCGCTCGTGCCCGCAGCAAAACAAACTTGAGTTTCCAGCACAACAAACGAACATATGTAGTGATACTTCAATAGAAATCCGTTGGGAATACCCATGTAGAAGAAGTGTCGGCAGGGTCCGTCTGAAGATATTTAATCCTGCAGGGGTGTTCAACTTTACCTACACGTATCAACCAACTCTTAATGTCAACGTATATATTGGCACCCAACAAAGAATCGGCAGAGGGTGGTTGATCAGGATCATGACCCTTGCCTTGCTTAACCATGGCAACACCGTGTAGAAAAAAGGGTCCGAAGAAGCCGGTTTGGATTAGGGCGGAGAGAGGAGGATCTATGTGAGCACATCACACTGCCATTTGTAGCCGTGGAGACCTTCCCGATGGCGAGAGAATTTTCTCAGTATTCTTTAGCGTTGAGAGCTTATCTACCAGGTCAGTACTCACACGCTTAAAGTATTTTCAGTGCACACCTACGTATTTAGTTTATCTAAAAGTTAATGAAGTTGTACTTTCTCCATTTCAAATTAAGTGTCATGATTTTAGTCCATGACACTTATTTCGGAACGGAGGAAATAAATTAAATTATAATTGATACTATATGTATTTGTAGTGACCAAAAATCTCAAATCAAAACTCATATTATATAGCTCAAAAATTAAATAGATAACAAATCTAAGAAAAAGAGTGTTAATGGACCAAATTCACGGCCCATTAAATTAGCTACATTCGCACCTCAGCAGGGAAGGAAGACCTCTCAAACAAATAAGGGGAGAAAAGAGAGGAAAATTCCTTTCCTTATATTTAGCCAAGGTATGTGATACAAAAAGGGGTTAAACAATGGTTTGGCAACGCGGAATTTGCTTTCACAATTCTGTGATTGCTGCAGATAATTCTAGGACAGGTTATGTGCAATGCTTTTTTTTCTTGTATTCATTGACTATACATAATATGTTCGAGCGTGCAGTAGATGTGCAGGTTGTATGTTTTAACTAGCTAAAAGACCTCTCTTAAAGGTCTCCCGCATTCCAAATCTTCAGATAAAATTCAGTACTACCTCCGATCCATATTAATGGGCTCAACTTTATCTAGATACAGATGTATCTAGTTAAGTGTTTAGACTAGATGCATCCGTATCTAGACAATGTTGAGACCATTAATATGGATCGGAGGGAGTAGCACAAATAGCAAAGAAGAACCAATTCGTATCACAATATCAGCACTGTAGAATTCAGTAATGAAAGATGTAAATAATTCAGTCATGCTTGCAAGCAGGTACGGAGAAAATCATCTAAGAAACCTCCAAACGATGCTTCTACTTTGTTCGTGTACCCCCCTCTCGCCGCATCCCAGTCTCGATCCTGAATGCTCGAACGATGATGGCCAAGTGCTCGAATCCCGTCGACGTGGAAGCACCGCCGCCGCGGCCATCCTGAGCCGCAGCCAAGCCGTATTTATCCCACCACCACCCAATCAATCCCCACATCAGAGTCACGCACGCACCCGAGCCCCACAAACCCCATCCCTACCAAAAACCATGGCTCGCCGGAGCGGCATGTTCGTCCTACTCGCCGCGGCCGTCATACTCGCAGTCGGTGCGGGCGCCGCCGTGCCGCCGTCGTGCGAGCGCATCGAGTGCCCCGGGTACGATGTGGTGGACGGCGCCAACGGGTTCGAGATCCGGCGGTACAAGGACGCCATGTGGGTCTCCACCGCGCCCATCGAGGACATCTCCTTCGTCGACGCCACCCGCTCCGGCTTCCTCCAGTAAGCACGCACCTCCCTTCGCCATTGCCAACTGCCAAGTCAGACCTTGCTTGCAGAGTTGCGGTAACCGTACCAGTAAAGCTTTCTTCTTGGGCTTCCCATGGGCCTAGATAAAGAACTAAGTGACGCTTCACATAGGCATCGTATAACGGGCTTCAACCAAATTTACAGATAGACTTCAAGCAAATTCTATCAGTTCTGTTTCAGAAACATCATTCCACGTTAAGTTTTCAAATGGATTTGAAAATCAAAATACACCTCAAAATAAAATTCTTTTGCTGGCTCCTTTTGTCAAATAGACTGGATACCATAAATATGCTTAGAAGAAGGAATTCACAATCCAGAGTTCTTTCAAACTGCCCAACGTGCCAGGGTAACATAGAAGAAACAATTGAACATCTCTTCTTTCATTGTCCATTTGGAGTCTCTTGTTGGGAAAAGTTACATATCACTTGGGGGGAATCAAAGAAATAGGCTGGATTTAGTAGCTCAAGCCAGAAAGAATTACCAACAGCCCATTCATGCTAGGGGCCTGGAGTATTTGGAAGAACAGAAATGATATTGTCTTTAATGGAGTAACACCTGAAATAGACTTATGGAAAAATCGGTTTATCACTGATTTTGCTCTACTGATTCATAGGACCAAAACAAAGCTCCATCCCTTCATTGTAAACCTTACAAGACAATTTTAGGGTTGCCTCTTCTTTTAACAAGATGGCTTTCTGGCCTCTAAACCATGTAAATACGTAACTGTTTTTTTTTTCTGATTTATAAAGATGGCAATAGGGAGCTCCCTTACTGTTTAAAGGTTTAAAAATATATATAACGGGCTTCGCTTGTTTGTTTCTGGGCCAGGCTTTTCAACTACATCCAGGGGAAGAACGCGTACAACGAGACCATCGAGATGACGGCGCCGGTGCTGACGCGGGTGGCGCCCAGCGACGGGCCATTCTGTGCCTCCTCCTTCGTCGTCAGCTTCTACGTGCCGGCCAAGAACCAGGCGGACCCGCCGCCGGCCGAGGGCCTGCACGTGCAGAGGTGGGCCGGGAGCAGGTACGCCGCCGTGCGCCGGTTCGGGGGCTTCGTTGCCGACTCCGATGTTGGTGAGCAGGCTGCGCTGCTCGACGCCAGCCTGCAGGGCACCAAGTGGGCCGCTGCGGTGTCCGACGGCGGTAGCGCCACCCCGGTGTCTTACACCGTGGCGCAGTACAACTCCCCCTTCGAGTTCAGCGGCAGGGTCAACGAGATATGGATGCTCTTCGACGCCAAGGACGACGTAGCTGATATGTGATCGATGTGTAAGCTAGCTCACTGGTTAAACCAGTATTACTCCTAGACTCGTATATAAGCGGAGCCTCTAAGCGGACGAATAATGATAGCTTAATCAGTATTACTGTTTTGCGCGACTGCGAGCAATAAAATGCCTCTTTGGCTGGGAGAGGAAATTAATCTTTGCAATTTTGTCGGCCTGCTGCTTCCTTTCACATTCGAGAAGATTGTTCCGAACTCCGATGATACGTTTCCTATATATGGGAACTGTCCCCAGTCAAGTCATCACACTCGCTCGAAGAATCAAACAAAGGTGTCCGAATACAAGTTTCTTCCGTCAGCTCAAACAGAATCGATGATTTCAGATCGCCTGTACTCTCTCTTGAGCATCAAGAGATGCTGAATTCTTCCGAGAAGACAGACTGTCAAAGAATCCATGGCAGGTCCGCATGTAACTAGACTATGTGGTGAGAGAACGTAAACTCGCAATGTCATATATATAGTCGTCCGTGTTATCTATCATGCTGCAAACTCGCAAAGTCATCTAGTCGTCTCTCCAAGGTAGCATGCATTGATTGAGAACGGGTTGAATCGCGCCAATTGTGTGCCGCAAGTTGAAGTGGAAGCTTCCCTGGCTCCTAGGACGCCTAGTAAAATATGATCAGAATCATCTTTAAAATCGGGTTCTGTGTATGGTTCGGTCCTTTAAAAAAGGTCAAAACATAACATTGTGTTACCTTACTGACATAACAATACAAGCATGTGCTCTTGCGAAATTAACCCAACAATTTCCTTCCGCGATGCAAGGGTCGGAGCACCTAGTTTTCTTTCCGCTACGTGCGGGCATGCATATGAGCCCCGGCCGATCTCCTCTTCCCATGCGAGTGACCCGATCACCCACTCAAAAAAGTCAAAACAAACTACCACGACGTCCGCAAGCTGAGTGGCATGGGGTGGGTGCGCGTGCGGAGGCCCCCGGTAATGCAGTCGAAGCTGCTCTGCGTCTCCCTGCTCTACCTCCTCACCACCCTCCCGCTCGCGCTCTACGTCTCCTTCTCCGACCCCTCCAAGCGCTGCCTCCCGCTCCTCCTCCGTCTCCCATCCTCCCGATCCTCCCACGCCGCGACGACGCTCTTCGTGTACCCGCGCGAGTACGGCGAGCACAAGCACGCCCTCCCGACCCCGCGCGTGCTCTGCTCCGACCCCGCCGTCTTCTCAGGTCTCTACCTCTGCCGCCCGCCGAGAAACTTTCATGGCGCAGTCGGCATTTTTGTTTTCGCGGTTGTTTCTTTCCTCCTATTTCGTCCGCTAGGATCGGTGTGTTGCTGTTTGATGTAGATCACTCCTAAGTCGTCGTAGTGATTTTGAGTCTTTGCCACAAGTTTGACTGCACTGGATTTTCTTTCGTCTTGATCATGAATCGCCTTTATTTGCAGATGCGTTTTAATGTGTTTCTTCTCATGCATCAATTCCAGCTTGTTCTCGCGAATGGTTCTGCATTTCGTTTTTCATCTGTCACATGCAGCAAACACGGATCGTATTATCATTTCCTTTCAGATCACTCTTTTGACCCAGAAATTTCGTTCTTGGAGCAGACTATAAGACTGTTTTGGAAGAGATCAATGGCCTCTACCGCAACCTCTCAGCGCCTCCTCTTGCATTCCCTCCGTTGCGGTACCAGAACGGCAGGAGGGACACGTTCGCGGGGAATCTGTCCACCGACGAACGGAGATCGTTCTTCAACCACACTGACGCCGCGGTGGAAATCCCGTGTGGATTCTTCAAGGACTTCCCCATCATACAACCCGGTAAGTGATTTCCTTGTCCTAATTCGCCTTTTCATATATGAGATATTTACTGCAAGTGTGTGCATTGTGCATTATTTCTTCAAGATTTTCATCAATCTCGAGAGACATTATAATTATAAAATCGTTCAACACATGCCCGTTTAGCAAAACCCTAACCTGAAAACTTAAATCCCCGCAAATTCAAACATTTTCTTGTTTCCATACAATTCTTATACATGTTTTTTGTGTTTTATAATGTATCTACATTCCTACACACATACATGTGGGGGATGCATTCGTACTTCCACATCAATATATAAAAATCACTAGCATAATGCCCGTGCGTTGCAACGGGTGACAATTTTTTTTTAGTGTTATAGGAATAGTTTTATATTCTATTTTTTCACATAACATCTGATGCCATTACCAAGATGATGAAAATAACAACCGAGTTTATCTCTTGTGGGACCATCATCCTTTGAACAAATTAAATCTACAAACAAACTGGATGAAACTAATGAATATTATACACGATAGTTAACTCCTACTGAAACTGGAAGGTAGCAAAGCCAGTCGTGATTCCTCACAAGACATTTGATGCCTGTTATAAGTTGACTCCTTATCCACACAAGATCTGCTCCACCACCATTCCCACCATACCGATTGCTTGTAACTCCTTTCCTTGTTCATGTTGTGATTGCAACTTCTATTGTGTGACCTTTCCTACTCTTGAGATCACTTGGTGACGCTTGTATCTGCATCACCCCTTTGATTGGTGACTTGCTCCACGTATCACCGCTGCCTGTAAAGGTGCTCTTTTCCTGGCTCTCTCCAGATTTGTAAATCTGCCAAAATCTTAAGGAGCAAGCACTATATATGCAAAATTGACGCAACATGAATATAATATTACAGTTCTTTTGGTCAGCATAATTAAGGATACTCTCCATAAACCTATTTTCAGACTTATGCATAGCATTTAGACTTGCTTACATTGGAAACGTAAAATAGAAAATGAATATATCACCAAAAATTGAAGGTAATTTTAAATCTTAAACTATGACCGTAACTGAACTTTCTCAATTTTTGATTGATGTATTGTTACCTAACCTGAAGTACCTTGGAATTCTTTGTTCCATCCGCTGAGACATGGAGGTGTACAGAGCACCATACTTGTTAATCAGCCGTGTGACAACTTCAAACTGCTCACCCTTGTCACAAGTTGAAGCGTCTCCGAGATTCAATTGCCCAAATCTATCAGCCTGCACCTACATACAGCTTACACTTATTTAAATTTGTATAGCAAACATGGAGCAACAAAAACAATTAATCTAATACATTTGCTCTGAACTGCAGTCAGTTTGTGACGGAAGAAGCAGATAGTTTCAGACGGAAGGGCCCATGATCTCGTGGAGGTCGCAGTGGTGGGCGAGCAGCTTACATGTCGTGAACGTCCGAGCCAACTGGCCTTCAGGTCCACGGTCTCGTCCCTGTCGACGCCAAAGGACCTCGGCCATGGCGGGCTCCTCGTGGCAGCGACGGGAGAGTTGGCCGATGCGTCTGCATCTGGGCGGCGAGGGGCTGAGGTCGCTGGAGCGGATAGCCTGGTGAGGTGAGGTGGTGCGGCGCGGGAGTAGGCTCGTCGGTGGGCATTCTCCTTCCTGTCCAACCTCTCCAATAGCCGCCCAGTCTTCCACCTCTCCCTGGTGCTTGCCATCCCTTCCATCAAGCTCCCATGGCGGACTGGCCGAGGGCGTCGGCGCTCGACGGGTGGGACCCAAGCAAAAAGAGGGTGGAAGACGCCGAGGGGCCTCGCCGGTTGCGTCGCGCGCCAAGGCGGCCTCCCCGTTGAAGTAGACGGTCTCCTTGATGTCCATGGCGCACTCGGTGCGATTCACCTCGTCCACGTCCGTCGATTGAACTGTATGCTTTGGTTACCTTGGAAAAAACCGGCGTAGAAATATTAGTGGCATGTAATCCAGCCTTTAATTAGTGTGATTTAATAATTTGGGACAATTTTGGTAGGTTTTGCTCCATGCAATCCTTTGATTGATGTATATGCTTTGTTAACCTTTGAATATAATTGGTGTTTTAATTCTGATTGATGGATTACCGTATCGATATTTGATTTGGCATTGATGTGATGGGATAAAACCAAAGCGGGGAAAAAACCAGTGCCAGAAAAAACCGGGTTGACGAAACTCTGAGGCTTGACGAAGGAACGAATCGTACCTTTTAGTTAGTATATATACATATCCATTTATATATATATATATATATATATATATATATATAGCTGTCAGCTATTCTACAACCGGTTGTAGAATAAGGATCTACAACCGAAACTGTACTTCCCTTCTGTTCTACCTGTACTGGTCGTATGATCGAGAAGTACAAGTTCCGTATTTTTGACGTAGTTTTCTAACCGTTTGTCGAAACTTAGCAAATGATATACCGTTACAAAGCTAATGAAATTCCACATCTTTTTAATCTCATGACATTTTTCTAAATTCGTTATGGTTTGAAATTAATTTTGAAATTACTCAAATCTGAAAATATAACAGCGAACGTATTTTTCAAATATTTTCTCAACCGCTTATCGGAATGATGCAAACGATATACCGTTGGAAAGCTGTTGAAATTCCGCAACTTTTATACTTTTACGGTTTTTCAAATTCGTCACCGATTAAAAATGATTTTAAAAATACACTAATCTGGAACGTGTCCTATACGAGCGGACAGTATTTTGTCCGGCGTTTCTCAACCGATTGTCGGAATAACGCAAATAATATGTCGTTGGAAAGCTATTGAAATTGCGCAACTTTTATGCTTTTACGGTTTTTCCAAATACTGCACCGACTGAAAGTAATTTAAAAAATACACTAATCTATAAGTGTCCTATACGGGCGGACAGTATTTTGTCCGCTGTTTCTCAACCGCTTGTCGGAATTATGCAAATGATATGTCGTTGGAAAGATACCGGTGATACGCAACTTTTTCGTGTTGACCGATTTTTCAAATTCCTTAAACTTAAAAAGTAATTTCAAAACTATTTAACTCATGATACCGGTGTTTCACGGTAGGTGCGAGATTAAATTGACGAATTTAGCACTTTAATTCGTAATGAAATGCACTACTTATTATAATTAAACTCATATTACACTATATGAATCATTTACTACTGACATTTAAGACGTACAAAGCTCAAATCGATGAGATTACCATAATATATTTCCGCCCCGAAGAACAGAGTACTTGAACTTCTCTCGACACACACCTGAACTTCTCTGTTGACTCGTGTGTACTGCCGACGTAGTTTTCATGATTAGTGTTTACTAAAACAACGATAATTTTCTCATACGATTTTCGTTTCAGCTCTATGACCACTCAAAATGCTCGTACTGAAAAGGATGGATCTATTAAATTTACCGGTATAACCGGTAACGAAAATCTCAAAAATCAATTTTTAAGTGGGGTTTTTTTGCGGTCAAATTTCGGTCAAACCTATTTTACTCGTTTGATAAATTATTTGACAATCCATCCAACCTCGGAATTGAGTGATTCTTGTTGCGTCGGAAAGATGAAGTCAGTGGCTATCTACCAAAACTGAAAATGAAAACTGAAATATATGTATAATAGAATTGCGAGTATTATTCACTAAAATATGTTCATACATCACTTGTACTTCCCAGAAGTGAATTCTGTACTTCTCAAATTACTTATGTGTACTTCTATACGGGATATTTTACGGTTTCACTAAACCTTCCGGTGATATGTGAAATTCCCTAGCAAAATATCTGGGCTTCCCTGGAAATGTACTTGAACTTCGCTCGACACATACCTGAACTTCTCTGTTAATTCGATTGTACTGCCCAAGTAGATTTCGTAATTAGTGTTTAGTAATTCAGCGATAACTTTCTCATACGGTGTCCGTTCAGATATATGACCAGTCAAAATGCTCAGACTGAAAAGACGCATCTATTAAAAATACCGGTTTTATCGAGGCTGAGGAGCCGTCGACCTGTACTTCCCCCTTATTCAACCTGTACTGCCATTGTAACCTATCATGTACTTCCCTCTTGTCTTTTAGTACAAGTTCAGCTGGCTGTTGCTATCATTTTTTATATACTGCTCGAGATGAAAAATAGCTGCGCAATTAACTTGCTCTGCTCAAATACATGTATGCTCAAATACCTGTACTTCCACTATTCGATCTGTTGCTAGAAAGGATGAATTAAAATAGAAGCGAGGTTTGGATGGACGAGGGAGTGCAGAGGCGGCCGACAACACAATATCTCCGACGCTGGGATACAGAAATTTTCTTCCGGCGCCGCTGCAATTTTCGACCAGTTTGAACCAATCAAAAATCGATTGATTTTTTAGAGGGGCAGCTCGTGAGCACCTGTAGAGAAAAAGAAAGAGGAGGCCCTCAAACGGAACATATAGCGGCGCTGCAATCTGCTTGGAACGAAGAGGCAAAGAGCAACTGTGCTTCCTTATACTGTCGTGTCGTATGTACTTCTTTATTTTTCAGTTTCAGCTAGTTGCTGCCTGCGGTTCGTAGCGCATCCTCGTGGTGCCGCTCTGCATACAGTTGGAGCGCTGCCGGAGCTCTGGAGTGACGTCTCGGTCATGTCGACAAAGACAGGTGCAGGGATTTCGTCCTCCAAGCAGCAGGCGCTACAGGATCGTCGATAGTTAACTGATCGAGCAGCCCCCGGCCTGTATTTTTTGAGCCGCATCTGCACAGTTGGATCGATTCAGGCCTCACCGGTGTTGTACAGGCAGCGGCGTTGGAGACCAATCCGTTGGCAACTTCTGAACCAGTGCCGAAACCCTGTACTTCTCGAATCAGAACAATTGCACTGCCTTTTATTCAATGTGCGCTACAGCTTGCAGCCAAAATAGAAAAAATGAAACCAGTGAATCGACCGAAAGGACATCATCGAGAGGATGGCTTCCTCGGAGCGTCGCGGGTTCCTGGGGGCACCGGCGACGACGCCCTGGCGCCTGAGCTAGAGAGGATGGCGTCCTGGTGCAAGCTGAGGGGCGCGTGAGGGGAGCAGAGGGTGGGGCACCCGTCGGAAGAAGTGGCAGGAGACTAGCCGGCGGGGGTATATCGCAGAACGGCGGGAATGCGACGCGAGCACCCTGTGGCGGCGGAGAACAGAGACATGGGGCTGGGGCATCTGGGCGGCGCTAGAGGTAGGGGAGGGGCGGCTGCTGCCGGTACGGAAGGTCGGCGGAGAAGCCGGGCAGCACGGGGGCAACGAGGAGGTCCAGGCCAGGGGCGGCCAGCGCGGGGCGGCGCCCGAGGTCGGTGGTGGCCGGCGGCAACGAGGAGGTCCAGGCCGGGGGCGGCCGGCGCGGGGCGGCGCTCGGGTTCAAGGGTGGCCGGCGCGACGCGGAAGGAGGCGCGCGGCGGCCGGCCGTCGCCGGAGCGCGCGGGGCCACGACGGTGGCCGTCGCCGAACCGCGCCGGCGGCGCGCAGGGCTAGGAAGACGGGCGCGGGGGGCTGCCGGCGGCGGGGCTCTGCCGCCGGCGTGGTTGGGGCAGGGCAGGGCGGCGCCGGGCTCGGCCGCCGGCGGGGAAGGTGGGTGGCGTGGGGGAGGTTGGTGGAGGCAGCCCGTGGGGAGGTTGGGGATGAAATGCTTCAGTTGGTTTTCTATGTATTTTCTAGTGGGATCGCTCCCTACAGGGAGACGCCGGTTGTAGATCCTTAATCTACAACCGGTTGTTGATTATACCTGTCATATATATATATAGAAATAGAGATAATTTCGGCTATTAGCTGCATTTATGCCCCGTTTGTGGCTGCCAAGTAATCTACAATCTATCGGGAAACTAGCACGAAAATAGTGAAAATTGATTAGCAAATGGAAAAAAGAAGAAGATAGTTATAAGCTGTCAAACACAGGTTTCATGCTAATGCGAACACATGCTTAGTCTATCTTTATGTTGTTTCATAAGTGTGTGAATTACACGTTATCAACACTTAGAATATGTAATGAAATTCACAATTATGTAATGCGGGACCAGAGGACGGCAACGAACAACCTGAGGAAGCCGACAGGGAGGGCGGAGCATCGCCGAGACCCGCGACGACTCCATCGACGGCGCGTCCTCCGACGGCGCTGCTTCTTGCCGCATGACCATGCCGCGCGGTTCATCTCCGCCGGCATGTGGCACGGGCAAGGGATTGCCGAACGGGATTGCATCCTGCAATCCCCAAATAATCCAGATCGCGTATTCGATCTTTTCCTTCGACTCTTTGCCACAGTATATTTGGTGATGTACGGATCTGGCAGACCCCCACCCAGCAGCGCCATCCTTTTGAAGGTCAAACTGCTGCTGCTGTCGGAGTTCCTCGTGGAGGTCGAGGTGGTGCAGTGTCATGGTGAGATCAGCTCCGTGTTGATGACCGTGAGCTCCTCTACCATCGCTCCTCTCAATCTGACCGATTCCTCTGCACGGCACGCTCCAGGAAACATCTGTGTTCTGACGTTCTTCACAGCCACAAATCGGGCAGGCCAAGCGCATATGGTGCTGCTAACGTTGCTCATTGGCGATTAAATCGTGATACTTCCAATTACATACGAAAACGCAGGTTCGTTCAGTGTTAATGCAGTGAATTTGTAGATTTGCTCAGTGTCAACTGTTTTATCTCTGTAATTAGAAATATAGGGGATTCAAAGGCTGACAGTCTGTTGGTATTAAACCAGGCGTGACGCCAAATGACAGCTCAAACAACATTTTATTGCATCATACTACTTGATACTCATGTAGGCGTGTGAATATGTAGCTAGATTACTAATACAATACATCTGTTTCACACAGCTGAAAAGGATTGACAGTGTCGTGTAAAAAAAAAGGATTGACAGTGATGAGTAAAAAACTAATAAAGTGTGTATGCATAGTCTCTGGCGCAACTCTTTGGCGCGGTAGCACAGGAATACGCATGTGAGGGCAGGTCGGGCATGCATGCAAGCACAGGTGCTAGATTCAGGAATTTTCCTGACCGAATTGTGTACGGACGCTGGTAAGAAAATTGGAAAACATCCTTCTGCGCCTCTTCGACACAATTTTTTTTTGTCTCCCGTTGCAACACGGGCACGTTTGCTAGTATATATAGAAATAGAGATAATTTCGGCTATTAGCTGCATTTATGCCCCGTTTGTGGCTGCCAAGTAATCTACAATCTATCGGGAAACTAGCACGAAAATAGTGAAAATTGATTAGCAAATGGAAAAAAGAAGAAGATAGTTATAAGCTGTCAAACACAGGTTTCATGCTAATGCGAACACATGCTTAGTCTATCTTTATGTTGTTTCATAAGTGTGTGAATTACACGTTATCAACACTTAGAATATGTAATGAAATTCACAATTAAGAAATGATAATCACAATACGTATTTGATGTTTTATTTATACAAGGTTTAGAAGAGTGTCTGTATGTATGAAAGCCTTTGAAGGCAGCAAACCGCGGTGGTTGCTTAATTGCAAGCATGGATTAATAGTAAAAAAATCTCAGCACTCTGACTAATTCTTGCGAGAATACATCACTAACTATATGAAAGATGAGCAAATCCGTGAGCTCTCAGCCCCCACGCACTGCAGCTAGCTACAGTAAGCACTGTTCACTGCTACAGTGTTGAACAGTGCCGTGGTGGGTCCCACTTGTCAGCCGCACAACGCGCGGATATTTTGGAAAAAGAGACACGCGAGCCCAGAATTTGCTCCGCTATCCCCCACTTTCCGAAGCAGAAGGATCTAAACGTAAATTCGCCAAAACTCGAGGACCCTGCTGAAAAAAAGACCCCGCAGAGCCCCTCCCTCTCATTCTCTCTCCGCCGCACCGCTGCACGCCGTCCAGATCTACGGGCACGGCGAGGTTTGCCGCCATGCCTTCTCCTTCCTCCCCAACAGCCGCGTGCTCGGACGCTGTGCTCGCGCCGGAATCGCCCCCGCCGTCCGTGCTGTCCCACCGCCGCGTGTCCTCCTCGCCGGCCAAGCTCCGGCGGCCAAATTATGGCGGCGCCGCCAGCTGCGGGCACTCCGCGAGCACGCGCGTCGGGCGCGCCCACGCGCGCGTCCCAGCACGCGCTGGAACGCCGCCGGCGAGGTGCACACCGCCGCGGCAGTGGCACAGCCCATCCACGGCTGACGTCAGCGTGGGTCCACGCTGTCAGCTTCTTCCCTTCTTAAAAAAACAGAAATTCCAAAACTCCTTACAAGTGGGCCCCATTACTGTAGACAAATTCCTGAAAATGAAAAAATGTTAGAGATTCAACTATTTTAGATTTACACACCGAAAAAGAAAAAATATAGTAAAATGGTCACCAAAATATATGCCGACTATTTATGGCAAAATGGAAAATATAGCAAAATGGTCACAAAAAAATTAACCTATTCATGCCATACTATCAACTTTTAAAATTGTAATATTTAAAAAATTTGAATGAATTCCCAAATATGAGCATTTAATAAACGCAAACAAAAATCAAATATGCTAAAAAACAACAGCATGAGCACATGGAAAAAAATGGCTACTTATGACGTGCAACCAAATTCCAGATTCGAATATTCCAAAAGTTAGAATTTCTTTCAAATCTTATTACTTTATAAACACAAACACAATTCATATACGAATAACTTCCCAATTTTACAAATTTCGAAATTTCCACAACTTAACAATGCAAACTTTTCTTTAATTTGAACATATTAAAGTATGCAACCTCTTAAATGTGTACATCTCCAAATTTCAATTATTTACAGCACGATATTCACGAATATAGAGAAAAAAAAACCTGCCTAAGAAAAAAAAATGCCTACTCAAATTTGAATATTTCAAAAAAAAAAACAATTTGCCTTCCACAAATTATTAGCATCAAGGGCGCGGCGTTTATTAAATTACCAACAAATGGATGTATCTCTAAAAATTCCTATCAGGGAAAAATGCAAAAATACAACAACATGTTCCCCAAAATAAGTACTATTTTTTTACGTCAAAAGACAATTATCTTTCACTATTTAAAATTGGTGAATATGTAAAAATAAACCTAATGCATTTCATCCTTATAACAATTTCTACAACATGAAAGTATTTCTATAAATACCCTCACAAAAAAAATTGCTGCTTATTCGTGCCGTACAATCCAAATTCAAATTTACATAATAATTCAAAAAACTTAAATATCTTCGGAACCTACTCATTTTACAAACCAAAAATGATTCGAGCCTGCAAAACACACCAACTTGATCAATTTTCAAAACCTAACCAACAATCATATTTAAGCACTCCAACACAAACTACAAATTTGAACATTTCAAAACTTAATATGGAAATTCGAAAAATTCCATACACACTTGCTCCAATTATATGGAGTTGAATTCAAATAAATGGTACTTATTAATACCAAAATACAAACATATTTAAACAATTCAAATTGGCTAATATTTACATACAATCTACGTTCACTGTTTATGAAGTAATTTAAATTTAACAAATACTCACAGAATACATATTCTTTAATTATGGAGTTATCTTACAAATTTATGAAAAAATACAAACTAACAAAATCGCGGCGTGACGCCGCGTTAAATTCCACTAGTAGCTCCAAAAGGGAGCTGGTCTGGTGCGCGCGCCGA
Organism: Poa pratensis; assembly: GCA_947311845.1. Taxonomy (NCBI): domain Eukaryota; kingdom Viridiplantae; phylum Streptophyta; class Magnoliopsida; order Poales; family Poaceae; genus Poa; species Poa pratensis. The sequence continues at coordinate 63,880,196 of CAMZMU010000038.1, forward strand.
AAAGTGTTCTCCTCCCGTACATACAGATACAATCCGTAGCTATAGCGCGGCCAGTACGCTATGTACTACGCGCTTGACTCTGGAACCGGAAAGAAAAGGAAAAAACGGCAGATGCTCCTTTCGGCGATCTCGCTCGCCAGTCGCCACATCCGATCGAATGGCCCATGCATGCATGCTCGTTTTTACTCCGACTAGAGCATGAGTTTTTACTCTGAGAGCGGTGTTGGACAAATCCGATGCAATGCTTTCAACAAGGCAATGGTGTTAAAAAGCATGTCCGAGTACTTGACCAACGAAGGTTGGACCAAGTGTTTTCACCTTGAAATTCCGGTCCTGGTACCGAAGCGGCACCACCAAAGCTTGACCAGCACCTTCATGTTTTCTAGCATTGACAGTGCCGAACACATACAGTTGCTCATACTCATTCACGCGTCGTGTGTGGCATGCCACTTGACTACAAGTATATATGCATAAGCCTCGTGTGTGAGAACCATAGAACATGACATCTCGGAACATTTTTCATCCTTAGAATGTTTGGCCTTTCAATCAATGCTCCGTTCTGACGTGATCAATGCCACGCAATAAAAAACGATGCTCGTCATCTTGATAGAAGTACTGTACAACCCTATGGAAAAATCCAAGGAGAAATATAATTATCTAATATGCTATGAAAAACTTCTTTTAAAATCAAATGGAAAACATGGAGAAAATGGAATGACATGTGTATGCCTGCATAAATATGGCACATAAAAAAAGAGAAACCATTGAGATACTACTCATAAAGGAAACAATGCAATATTTAAGATCTAATTATCTAAAACAATTACGCATTCACTTTTTCTTTATACAAAGCACTAATTTCAGATGATTAGTGGAGTTTGTTTTGCAAGTCTTCCAAGAGAAAGAGGCGCCTCCATATAGAAAATACATATAAAAACTAGTATTGATCTTGCATCATTGAGACTATATACATTCTGGCACACGAATAAACCAAGATCTCTAGACCCTTGAAGATATCTGAGGAAATCCATACAACAAATATGTGATGCATTGTGTCTAGGTAATGATGTATCGGTCCTACTGTTGTTCACATAGGTGCTTCCAAGACACTAAGATATGTAAACTTAGGTCCCAATTGTTGTTGCCAACCCTAGTCTAGCTTTCACTCTGGACACTAGACACAAGGTTTTCCGGTGACGAAGGCCTCGCCGCACGAACGGCGCCTTGCCGCACGAACGGCGTTTATTTTTCCTTGAGCTCAAACTCAGCTCGGCAACACAACGATGCTTCAACGAGCAGTACACATAGGGGATTAATACCCGGGCTACCACAAACACGACGCTGCGACTCTCAGCCACTAACATCACCATCTACACTAGTGGATACATGCACCACACACAACTAACTCAACCTAGCTGAGATCCACAAGACTCGGACTTCACCTGCCCTACGCGCTGGAACTGAGTGCGCACACACTCACCAACGCGACAAAGACGCACGCACATACGCACGCTGGGCTCTCTCGGCACGGCCACGCACCGGCGTCCGGACTCGACCGATCGACACGCACGCATATGCTGGTCACCGAGTGGAGTTTTGTGGTTTATTCCTAACACCAATATCCTTTTCATCATTATCTTTATATATCACATACAGTTTCGAACAATTATTTTAATTACGCTCTCAAATTAATGTAAGTAATTAGAATGCTATAATTTTTTCTTCTGTTCCCACGCTCATATTATGTTCATTGTTTGTGTTGACTATGTGTTTCGTTGCAACACATGAACAATTTGCTAGTTTATACTAATTTGTTTTACTTTATCATGATTCGACATTCCACTATATGTGTTATATAATAGATACAAAAACATAATTATGTATAATCGTATCCATCAAAGACACCAATTAATGGTCATCGGATTTGTTTGATAGAGATTAAGACTTATTTGGGCCTAACGGAGCCGATGATTGATGATGAAGAGATATTAATACACGAGTTTCCATATCTAAGTGCCATTGAAGCACTTGTATATCTGGTCTCTAAACATAATATGTCATTTGAATTTATTGGGTTGGTGTAAGGAATGTCCATAAATATCTCAAGGTACTAGAAATATCGATTTAGTCTATAAGAAATATCAATGCCCTAGTAGTGTATTGATATACTGGATATTTAGCAGATCCATTAATGTTATATCGCATTCTGGTTTTGTCTTCTTATGAAAAGGCACACCCTTTGATTGGTTTGAACTTAACAATACAAACATTGGTGTTGCATCCACTAATTATTATAAAATCATTGCTTTGTACAAGAAGTATCACATAAACGTGTATGAATTCACAAAATGACCTACTCACCATTCAAGTGTGATAGATTCATTGGAACCACCTTCAATTGGCTATGAAGATAATGTTTTTTGTATTACTCAAATGCAAACATGTCATATAAATAGAAATATTACAAAAATTGCTCCTAAATCATTTTATCCCCATAATTTGTAGAAAAGGGGGACATAAATATTTGGCAAAAGAAGTGTTGTGATAATCTTGCTGGTTTCATTACAAATTCCTTACCAACTTCTTTAGTCCGATAATGCATCAATGGAGCTAGTATGAGACGTCTTTGTGATTTGCAAGACATAGGGGAGTAAAATCCTAAATGATAACTTGTTCAAGATCATCAAATCCTAAAATTGTGAACTCTTTTCTTTTTACTAAATACCTCTCATTAAATGTTTTTAATGAGATAATATTAATACAATATTCACTATGTCATTTCATTTTCTCCTTATTTTTTTCCGATGAGTTTTTAAAAGGAGTTCTGCATGACATATTACATTTCCTTTTAGATCTTTCCCACATGGTTTGTGGAGAAGTTCTTTCAAGATGATGTATGCTCGCAAGGACAAGCATTAATTAAGTCGAGTGTTGAGAATAGAGCCCTTAAAATAGTCCACGATTAATGCATGCTGTTGTAGTTAACCGCACAGTTGCTAATTAAGAAACCATCACAAACGGTTCAATCCCATCTCTCTAGCCTCTGTAACGGCGCTAGATCTCTACCTCTAGAAAATCACGTGGAATTTTACTAATACTGCGTCTAAAAGTAACGGCGCTAGATCATCATTGATAAACAAGATACACATTGGACCCCATGACACCTACACTCCACACTTTTTCGTATCTCTTAAACAAAACTACACATGGATTTGAAACTTTGCAGCTCGCTGATTAGAATTAGAACGTGGAAAAATGTTTTGGAATTTTTTTGAGCAATTTATTTTTTCAAATATTTAAAATTCAAAATAATTTCATTAATTATATATTTAATATCATAAATATCCTAAACTATTTTTCCGACATTCTATAAAATGAGTTAAGTGCCAAGTTCAATTTCATAGGTTGTATGGTTTGTGTGATACAAAAAAAGTGAATTTGTTTTAGAGCGGGCTAGCACAGATCTTGATGCACCTATGAACAACCCAAGAAACTGCTCTCCTAAGAAATTCTTCTTCTTACATAATAATTGGGCGGCCATTTGCGTGAAACCTCTACACATCATCTAGAATGTCCTAGCAATGGGCTGTTTCAACCGTTAAGATCTCCCCTAAAAAAACAGTTAATGATCAAACTTGTCTCATTTTGAAATTTAAGAACCAAACGCAGATTTGGTCAATGGTGGAAACGGACGAGTGAACTTTTTCCATGTTTATTGCCATGCTTGATTCGCCATTAGGGAAGTGTGCTTCTTTAATCGTTGATGGTTTCAGACAGATTGGCCATGGAGAGCTGCAGAGGCGTGGTGGTCGCCTCGGCGATCTTGAATGACCACGACAAGATCCGGCAGCCCAAGGCCTCGGGTCCCAGACGCTCAAGACCGCGTGCTTCTTCATGTTCATCGACGATCATACCCACAGGGCTCGCCAGCCACAGCATCCTGAAAGACGAGCAAAATGCCGCGTCGCCCAGCACGGTCGGCGCGTGGCGCATCGTACGGCTGCGCGCCGGCGCTGGCACAGGGCTCCCCTACGAGAGCCCCGCCATGAACGGCGTGGTGGTGAAGCACTTGCTGCACAGGCTGTTCCCGAACTCTAGGTTCAGCGTGTGGGTCGACGGCAAGATGCAGCTCACGGTGGACCCGCTGCTGCTGGTGCACTCGCTCCTTGTCGGCAAGGACGCGGACATGGCCATCTCCAAGCACCCGTTCAACCTCCACACCATGGAGGAGGCGATCGCGACGGCGCGGTGGCACAAGTGGAGCGACGTGGACGCCATCAGGGCGCAGATGGAGACGTACTGCAGCTACGGCCTGCAGCCATGGTCCACCAGCAAGCTCCCGTATCCTTCAGGTGTGTATGTATATTGGCTGCAGTCTTGCGAGACACAACCGCTTTCCTGCAGACGGTTCTGATCGATTTGTCGTTTGATATGATATGGCATGACGTTGTACACCTTGCCGTGTTCAGATGTGCCGGACACGGCGATCATCATCAGGAGGCACGGCTCGGCCAGCGACCTCTTCTCCTGCCTGCTGTTCAACGAGCTGGAGGCGTTCAACCCGCGCGACCAGCTCGCCTTCTCCTACGTCCGGGACCAGATGAGCCCCAAGGTGACCATGAACATGTTCGAGGTGGAGGTGTTCGAGCACATCGCCGTGGAGTACCGGCACAACCTGAAGCGCGACAACGGCGGTGGCGTGGAAGGAGGGACGAAGCAGGGGATCACTAGGATGGCATCCTCGCGAGACATCGCCGGTAGCAGCTGCGAGAAGTACCTTATGAAGATGTGGGGGGAGCCTTCTGAATAAGGTCCATGAAAATGCATCATCTCATCATTCTTTCTTTGTTGGTCTGAAGATTTCGTTACTGTAAATATACAGTAGGGTCAATTTTGTTAACATGTGTAGACAAACTCTGAATGTTTTTGGTAAACAATTACAGAACAGAATGTGGGAATACTAGATATAAAGTCTACGCAAATGCAGCGATTCATACTTCTCTTTGGGTCTGAAGATGGCACTCATCTTAAATAAAATGTAGGGGAAATTGGTAAACACAATTACACTTCTTTTTGTTAAAGGTATGTCTCTATGAGTACGTTTTAGTCACAAGCATTGAAGCAACTACGCAGGGAAGGCACAATAATGTCATCACAAGAGTGGTCAGCACTCAACACAAGGTTCTGCCTTTAGGCAAGACACACAAATTATTCAGAAGAATTAACCGTCAGTACTGTATCAGGTCAGGAGTTCGACTCTGTTGAAGACTTGGCTAGCTCGTACTTGTTCTTGAAATCTTTCCAGGCGTCCATGGCGTTCTTGGACATCTTCTCGATGTCGTCGGCAGTGGCCGTCTCCGGAGATAACATGGTCTCCACTGCCATCATCATGTTGATGACAGCCTGGGCAAAACAGAGTCGAGCAATGCACGAGAAGTGAGCACAGAAAAAGTTGAGTTGGGAATTGATCACACATAGGCTAGGCTGTAGTAGTAGTAATGGTAAGTTAACATTACCAAATGCAAGTATGGCCTAGAGTCACGTTGATAGCGGCCAGTCAGTTGCAGGCAAACTTCTTTTGCCCTCTGCCATTCTCTCTATGTGATGATTAAACAGTCTATCAGCATGGTTAGTTCGTCTTAACAGAGCACGGCTTATTGGCTTAACATTGCAAGATGAAATAGGTAATTTAGCGTGAAGCATACAAACCAAAATAGAAAAGCGTGATGAGAACTCACCTGATTGATGAGTACATCAGTGAGCAGCAAGCCGAGGTTTAGCTTTCTTTCCGAGTCGCGGGACGCAGACCACTCCTTCTGCAGCAGGCTCGACAGCTTTCCCCTGTCGCCGATTTGCTGCGCCCAAACACAAGCTCGAATCGATCATAGACATTCCAATATGCCATTCACTCATGTAATATATGTAACAAATCAATCATTGCACAGGATGAAAGAGAACCTCCTTGGTGACTTGCTCGAAGACGAGGTCCATGAGCGTGGCGTGGTCCCTGGGCGCGTCCTCACGCCGGAACAACGAGTCCGAGAGCGCGTCGACGCTCTTCTTCATGACAACCGCCGCCGCCGGGGTGCTGCTGCCACGCTCCGCTCCGTCAGTGACGGCGTTGAGCGTGTACACCGTGACCGGCTGCACTAGGACGGCGCCGGCGCCGGCGCCACCGCTGCGCGCTGACCACGAGGCGCCACCCAGGGCCAGCGCGAGCGCCACGCCGGCGCCAACCCTCAGTGCGGTCCTTGGCAGCATCGCTTGTCCTACTGCTCCGCGCTCGCCTGGCGCGCACGGCGCGAGCCCTCCAGCGTGCCGTCTGCGTGAACGCCGACGTGCTGGTACGGGGCAGGACGAGACGCCGCAGGGTGGCAGCCGGGCGGCATGTGCTCCAGTTACCGTGGCGTGCGATGGCGTGCAGAGATAGGATTCCATGTGCCTGTTGGATCTCTCTGCTCGATCTAAGGTCTGCGATCGTCTTGAAACCCAAGCTGTGTTCGTTCCATGTCTCTCTTTTGATTATATTCCGAGGTTTGTAGCACCATCGTCTCTGCATGCATGGCGCTTTTCTTTACATCTTTTTGCTACCGCAAGCAAGGCATCCAGTGCGCTCTTCCTTTTGAAAATCGAAACTTCAGCAAGACTTATACTAGAGGTCGAGCAAATCAATTTGCGTTTGAGAGAAAAGGCACAAGCTCTGGCTTTATATAGAAAGCATCATACTGTACCGGGAATACCTTTTTATTTGAGACACGGAAGTGCAACATCCCAACCAAGCTTACTGCACCAACACCATCAAGAAGGTAGGAAGAACACGCAAAAAAAAAAAAAAAAGGATGAAGCTCACGCAGAAACCAGAGGGGGTAGAAGCAAGCCATTAACTAGAAAGCTAGAAAGGAACAGAAATTATCCTATTCCTCCTCGCGGACGAACCACCGATTCTATCAATTTGCTTTTTTTTTTTTGCATTTGCTAAATACGGAGTACATTCTGCCATTATCAGATGTCAACTTTGTTTTTCAGGGCATTTTCAGATGTCAAGTGTCCCGACTACTTTATTTTTTGAGACAATGCTACTACAGTCTACCAGCACCAAGGGCAGCAGGGAGCTCCTATAAGGAAGGTGTAATGGGGGTCTGTGTCTGTGTGCCGCTATCCCTGCGGGGAGCTCCTATACAACGCTACGTCGTGACGCCTTAAGGCTGCCTCCTTGCTAGGCCAGCCAGGTAGGCAGTAGGCTGATGTTCTTCCATCTCCTTTTTCTTTTGTATTTGTGTTTTTTCTCCTCTTGTTTTCTTTTTCGTTTCTTCTTTTCATTATATTTTCTCTTTCCGTTTCATTTTTTGTTAAAATTTGGGGAAAATGGTGATAAATAAAAAATTATTCATAGGCTTTATTTTCTAAGGTTTTTTCTATTAGTTTTGATAATTTTGGTGAAATCAAAAAATGTTCACTCATTTTTTTTCCGTGTGAACATTTTTTTAGAAGCGAAAGAGGAGTCAACCGCGACAAAAAACGAGGAGGAAGCAAGCTGGGAGCCACAGGGATAAGCTTTGGTTATCTAGGCATGCCACGCTGCTAGACTGTATATAGGAACTATTCCCCTCTCGCCCTGACTCAGGTGCCAAACCACACGACATCACACGCATAGGGCTATCTGAGACGGCCCAAAAGGCTCATCGTCGTAGAAACCAACACACGTACCACACCGTAGCCGCCCGTCCACAAGTCACACAAAAACAACGATCATGCACCACAGTTCTTCTCATAGCAGCGCCTCTAGGAAGGTCATGACGCCATAGAGCCTCCACGGCCAAACAAGGTTAGGGTTTTTGCCCCCGGGGACCAAAAGGGGGAGGGTGGTGTGTAGGGAGTACCGAGACGGCGCCCACGACCTCCGCCGTCGTTGGAGCCAGGGCAACCGACAAAGGATTTCTCCCGGGCTCCTTCCACCCACCATCACCACTTTGGCTAGATATCAGCGACCCAAAGTCGGCATGGGCTGGATTCGACGTGGTGGGATGAGATAAGAGATGAGGGGGCATAGGCCTTCAGATATGAGGTCGGCAGTGCTGAAACAACCTCCACACCACGTCTTGAGTGTTGGAGGTATGCCCTAGAGGTAATAATATTAAGTTATTATTTATTTCCAAGTTCATTATTAATATTTATATCTTTATGCTATAACTGCTGTGGTACTTGAATAGTGAGTATTTGAAGAAAAACCCACATGCACGTGTAGAGATATGAACAAAGAAGTGTTACTAATCTAGCCTCTAAGATTAGCTCATATGTTGTGTGATGATCATGTTTTCCTGATCATGGACTTTGTATAAGTCAAACAACTGTGAGGGTATATTGTTCGGATAACAATAGTACCGAACCGACCAAGTATATGATCTTGCTAAGAGACATGAATCGTTGTTGTTGAAGTTAGCAAAGTGATTATGAAGTTTTCATTTGCTTAGATCCCTAGACCATGAGAATATCTAGTGACCGCACATCTTGACAGTTATGCTTTGATCATCATCAAATGTCTACCGTAATAGGAGATTAAAATGGTAATGATTGTGTATATCCTAAAGTGTGTAATGGAACAAAGATTATTTAAGAATGGGAACCTGCTCCTCCTGGCGATTGAGAGATACATACTCTGGACCCTCTCAGTATCTCCATATGAACCAATCGTCTGGCCAGACACAATGTGATTATCACAAGGATATCGGAGATATTATTGAGAAAAGGAGAATGATATCGGTTCGAGTATTATATGTATAGTGATCAAAAGGTTTGATCACATAGTATACATTGTCTCACCTCGTGATATCATTGGTATCGTGAAGCTAAGGGGATTAGCGTTATGAAAAACACAAAAGGTTCTTACATTCTTCGTGAATACACATGAGCCATCACGGGTATCCATGACCCGCTGTTGGTTATTGTTCGGAAGGTACTCCGGACATCTATGTGTATTGCCAAACCTTTGGTTCACACGCTTAAGATGTGTCGATATTTTATTGAGAGAATTTTGTGGTTGTAGTTGATTATGAGAGTAGTCGGATTTATTCCGATGTCTCAGGAACAACTCCGATGTCAATCGGAAGTGTTTCAGAGAAGTTAATATGAGAGGCATATAATGCCGTAGAGGACCCGAATGCTATTCGAGGTATTTATAGGTGGGCATGAGATGTCCCGGAGTGTTAGAAGATATTTCAAACATCGTTGGATAATTTTGATGATTTTATCTAAAGGGTATATGGGGTTCCGAAAAAGTTTCGGAGAAAACCTGGGAAGGGGGGAGTGCCGGAGGGGGCACTGGGTGCCCTAGGCTGTGCCACACTTTGTGGACAGCCGCATTGGACCCAGGGCCCACCTAGGCCGGCGCACCACCTGCCCAGGATTTCCTAAATATTGTTTTGTGATTTTTGGAATGTCCCAAATTAAAGGAAAATAGGAGGAGTATGGCAGGTGGACTCCTAGTTGGACTAGGAATCCTAGCCGACTTGGTGGAGGGTGCGCCGGCCCTAGGAGGGCGGCGCACCAAGGAGAGGGGAAAAGCCTCCCCCTCCCTCCACCTATATATACCCACCCCTCCCTCATTGGTATACACACAAGTTTGCCTCGGGTTTTAGGTGTCCTCTTTCGGAGCTCTCTCTCCTCCTCCTACTACTACAACTACAAGGCCGAAAGGCTGTCTCCATTTGTCGGTGTCGAGTTCTGGCATAGCCAAACGCTGATGGATTGGCGCACCGGATGCGTGGATACTAGAATAGAGATCATACGTTTGATCTTGAACGGGGGAATCCGCGACATTCTCACCGCAAGGCTTGACCGTGAGAATCTTTATCAGGATCCACCGACATAGTCATCGACCAACGCCAACTTCCGCTGTGGTGTTTGTAAGTACTAGATTTAACCCATTCGTGAGGATTACATCTTCATGGATAGATCTTGGTAGTTGCGTAAGAGCGAATTTTTTGTTTTCCGTTGCACAACCCTACATTGAGCCCGTCGACAACTTGAAAGATCATTTTTTCCCCAAGTGTGGTTTTGGTAATTAATGATAATCCTTATGGACTAATGTGTACATTGAGATATCCTTATAGGTTTGTCCATAGGTAAGCTTGAACTCCATGTGTTGGGTTCAAGGTTGAATGCCATCAAGATCATTGTTTATAATGAATATATTTGAAGATGATCAAGAAAGAAGAAAAGATACAAGATTGATCAAGGCTAAGTGGAAAGAATGGATTCAAGTGATCAACACACAAAGCTACATGTTGTACCATGTGGGATCTTGTGATCCAATGGTATGGTAAGCATTTATCTATATAGCTTTGTGAACTAACCCATGATATATGTGTGTTTGGAGTTTCCATGTGGGGTTAGGTATCTCATGGGTTTGCATCAAGAAGGAAGACTCCATATAGACCATGGAGGATGACATCAAGTGGTGGGCGTCATCAAGATAATGGTCAAGGTGAATGTGCATTTCGAAGGCTCTTCCATGATGGAGTATGGGGGAGCAACATGTGAATCTTCACCAAGCAAAGCGCAATCAAGGAAGATGGTCCACTTGAGGAGATCAAGATCGTCATCTTCTAGCTCAAGTGAAATGCGCAAGGCAAAGGTATATCTGATAGGGTTTCTATTTTACCGGTCTCATGGTGTTAGTTGGGAGACCGGGTTATAGGATAGTTCCATCAAGAGGGGCTCTCGAATGAGTAACTTGATCGTATCGTCGTAGATAGCTCAAACATTTGCATCCTTGGCATCATCCTTTTGGTTCTTATTTGATTTTATCTTTGTTGAGTTTTGGTGCTTGTCGTGTTCTTCAAAACAAGCCCAAGTTCATCAAAAACGGTTTCCGTATGAAAAACTTATTGCGTTTTTTATGTTGGAGGTTTTACCGGTTGATCTTTTATTGAGTTTCTAACCTTTCCCAATTTGGTTTCACAATCACCTTCTGGACTACGATGTTTCTCTGCATAATCATGGAGAGCTCGTTGTTGCGATTCTAACGAGCCCAAGATCATCGAAAACGGAGTCCGGATGCAAAAGTTATCGAAATTTCAGTACCGTGTTGTCTGCAGTTTTTACCCGAGCGGTAGTACCGCCCCAGTGCCGCTCTTTGCGCCCATGCCCGAGTTATGCGGTACTAGGAGCGGTAGTACCGCTGCCCGGGAGGTAGTACCGCTGCCTGTAAGCTGTTTTTAACCTGTTATGTCTTCCGGACTGTCCATGGGGCGGTAGTACAGCCAGTTCCAACGGTAGTACCGCCCCGGTGCGAATCTGCACCCAATGGTTGGATTGTTGGGTGACCTATTTAACGGGCCTTCTTCCCCAAAGGTTCCGTAACGTTTTGGCAAGTCTCTCTCCTCCATTGTTGACCTTCTTGAGCTTGCCTATCTCTCAATCCCTCCAATGATTCTTGCTCCTTCTTAAGGGAAAAGAGACAGGAGATCTAGATCTACATTTCCACCAATCAATCTCTCCTCTTAGTGAGGGGAAAGTTTTGGATCTAGATCTTGGGATTTATTTGTTGTTTTCCTTGTTCTTCCTCCCATCTTCCTCCATAGCATTAGTTGCTTTGGTGGGATTTGAGAGTGAAGGACTTTGAGCACTTCTTATGTTCTTGCCATTGCATTAGGTGCATCGGTTTGAGTTCTCCACGGTTATACGTGGAAGTGAAGTTTGAGAAGCTTATCATCTTTGTGGATTGCCTCTTGGGTTGGTTGTAACCCTAGGAGCCCTTTGTGGGTTTCGGAGCTTTATCTTGTTGCTAAGCTCTGAGACATTGTTGGTAGGCTCCAACTCATTGTGGAGTTCCCCGACCTTGGTGTATCGGTTTGGTCAACGCCTTCAAGTCGACCTCATAGTGGAACGAGCCAATCCTTCGCGGGTGAAGCTCACGGAGAATAGAGTGAGCACATTCGTGCTATGGGAGCGCCTAGGTGTCTCCACACTCCTCCAACGTAGACGTACTTCCATTGGGAAGGAACTACGGGAAACATCTCCTCGTGTCCACTTTGCGGTCATCTCTATACCCGAACCTTTACTTATGCCTTTACCTTTGTGATAGCCATCGAGCTTGAAGTTATCTATCTTGCTATCTCTTAGTAGTTGTTCTTGTTTAGCATAAGTTGTTGGTGCACATAGGTGAACCTAGCTTGGTTAGGTTTTGTGCTTTATAAATTAAACGTTAGTTTTTATTCAAGCCTAAATCGTAATTATTTTAAATCGCCTATTCACCCCCCTCTAGGCGACATTCTTGTTCTTTCACAACTCTCCGTCCGCACGGCCGAGCGGGCCAGCTCGCACCCCCACACCACGAAGTCGGTGGCGCCTCACCTTCCGAAGTTGCCAGCTCGGTGTCCGGAGCCCTCCACGCGGAGCAGCGAAATCCCCGCGCCAACTTCCTTGGCGAGCAAACGGCTTGCCCAGCTGTTGTCTCTGGCGGGGAAGGTTGGGAGGCAAGGGGAGAGGGCCCCCGGCGGACTAGGGTTTTGTCCCCCCCTGTCGCCCTGAAGCAGAGCGACACGTGGGCCAAGCATCTTCGAAGGAATTGCGTGTTGCCGCAAACCCAATTTCCAGAACATCATCTACCTTTCTAGCGGAGTATGAACATAGCCTGCCTTCTTATAACTTATCAAACATGTAACCAAATCATGACATGTCACATACACACTAATTAAACACTAAGAATCTTAGAAACAAAAAATTATATGGTAAGTAACTCCAGCTTCTTGGTCACAATCTTAATTAGTTGTTCCTTGTTATGTTACCTTTGTGGAATTATTGAACCTTTTAGTGAATCGTGCGTAATCACCTAGCCTCGATTAGTTCTCGAGAAACACTCTAGCTTAATTCAATCATTTGCGACGCACAAACCAATCATTCGAACAATAATCTCTTCCAATCCAAGAAGTTGAGTTAGATCAAAGAAAATATTTTAGGCCTCGTTTGGCACCCTCAGATCAATAGGGATTGATATATGCCATCATTTATTTCATTTAGATACGGTTAGGGTTAGGAATTGACTTAACATACGGAGTAATTTGCTGTAACTCCAGTTGAAATGACGTTTCAGATTCTGTGACAGCCAAACACGTTGAGTGTGAAATCTCAATTAAATTCCATAATTCTGGCTGAAATAATGGCTACCAAACGAGCTCTTAACGAACCCGTTTGGCAAATGTGACCCAAAGCAAAACGTCAACAGTACACTACACTAGCCACGAGAGGGAGCAACACACTGTTTCATTGGCAAGCAAAGAAGATTACGGCTTCATCTTGTCCACACGTCTTCATGTCACGGTCTTGAAACAGCTTGTTTCTACGAGGACAACAAGGCCGCGGCCCACAAGAGCGTGATGGGTCAGGAAACTCAGGATCGTGCCCACCTCGCGCACGCCCGCGCGTAAGTCGCTGTGTATATATTTTCAAAAGGTATCTGTCGGATGAAAGCTCAAGCTAGCCGTTCCGTTAGGCATCGATCCTCCTGCCTCGCTTGCTTTACATGGACGCATACCGAACCAGAACCAGAGGTTCTTGTAGTACGATCTACTAGGAGTATAGTAAATTGTCAATATTCTATTCACACAAACGAAGCGTGATCAGCGATGGCGACTTGGGATGGGCGCGTCTTGGATCCTTGCTTAGCTGCCAGGACTTTTGTTTGAATTTTCGCATCATCGCATGTGCTTCCATGGGATATAGAGCCAAGAACCTTGTTTACGACTTGCGTCCCCAAAGATTAGGATGTGGACGACCCATAATCTCCGGCGATTCCGCTCGCCGGCCACCAATCATATTCATATCCATAACAGACACCCCTCTTTTGCTCCCGTGTGTGTGTGTACCCAGTCAGCGCTAGAACTTGTTTAGGACTTGCAAATCTTGTCCTGTGCCCGCACTCTCTCGATCTCGATCGCTGTGCCGAGCGTAACAGGATTATCCTTTGTAAGGGTAGGGTCTAGGGATGTCATCAGTGATCAGTCATCACCCGGGCAGTTCCATTGCTCGGGCTGGCCGACCGGATACTGAAGACTGAACTTTGATAGACGATCCATTTGCATATCTCTGTCACCAAGATATGTGTGATTACTGGAAGAAATTGTATGCTGGAGCCATCAAGCTACGGTGCAGAAAACATCAAAACTGTATTTTGGATCATGCAGCATCATCGGTTGATCAGAACCAGGCCAAGAACATAGTTCCAAAATTATACTTTTAGGACAAAAGGTCCCTTTGTCGATATTTACGCTTGCTCAGCTCATCGACCCGTCCTAGGGCCATTTTATTTTTCGAGATCTACGGGGGAGAGATTCCCCACCGCTTGTTGTATTCCACTCGAAAGAGCCTGGCAGGGCCATGTTCTTACAACAGATGAGAGAAGTACACGGGGGTTTACATGTGAAGAGAGAATACAAAGGGCTACTGAAAACTAACACGAATGGACAACAAGTGACCACCACTCCACCGACGGTTCAAACCTACAGGAGCAACAAATAGATACACCACCATGGATCCAAGCTTGCCGGACGTGGGCTGACATGAAAGTATATCAACATCTTTAGTCTTCATCAAGCCATCCTTGGGTCAATTTATCACTAGAGCCATGGGCAGGAGGTTGTGCCTAAATTTCCTTCCCTGATCATAGTTTACGGCAGGGCAGGCGGCAGCACCCTATCTTATTTTGAAAGCCACAAACAAGAAAAAATGACAGGATTTTGCTGTGTACACCAGCTTACAGGGTAAAGTTAAAAAAATTCAGGAAGCAAAATCGGCCTGAAGACCAACGACAGCTGCCACACAAAACACATATCTACTGAAACAGAGATAGCTGCACCACGCCTTATTTCAGCACTTTGAGATCTTCTTGTTTTAATAGCTACAACAAACTCCTTCCTGTTCTCCGGCTCTTGCAGTCCTGCATAAGTGGCACTCAATATCTGCATAAGACCGTTTAAAACAAAATATCTGCAAAAAAAAAGAGGCATCTGGCGATGCATTCCCGTTTGGAAAATTCTTGAGATCTCCGTATGAGCGCGATTAGCGGGTATGAGCGCGATTAGAGGGGAGCCGTTAGAGGCGACCCGGGGGCGATTCTGGGTACTGGCCGGAGATCTCGACTGCGACGGCCTGGGATCGGCTACCAGCGATGGCAATGAGGGTGATGACGACGCCGGCGACGAAGGTGAGGCCATCGGAACTCCCTTTCGCTATCTTTGCAGGTCGCCATCACCGGAGACGCACATAACATTGGAGGACCGAAGGTCACGAGAAGACAAACTAATCATCAAATGACAAGCTCAAAGGTATGCTGCCTTAGCCATGGATGTTCTTCCATCAGCACATTCGTCGATCCATGGATCTAAACAGAAAAGAGTGGCGTCTATGCGTTTGCCGTTTGGCCGACCAGCGACGCTGATGCTGCCTGTGATGCCGCCGTCTGTTATGCGAGATGATGGTGAAGGAGGCTGGGAACTGGTTCAACTCCGGCAATGCCGTCACGCCGGAGATGCGTCACCGGCGTCGATGAAGACGGGCAGCAGAGGCGGATCGCGAAATTCAAATTTCAAAAAATCTGGCAGCGGCTATGCGGGCCGAGCTGCGTTGTTTGGACCGTGGCCTAAAGTGGTGAGCCCAATTGACCATGCGGGTCAGCAGATTGGGCTACCGAAGGCGACGAGAGGGAGGATCAATCTGTATCAGAACCGGGGTATACGAGCGATCCTAGGGTTTTTCAAAAACAGAACGACCGATCCCTCGCCACCGACAGGTGCTGCTGTTGCGACGATGGCGAGCAATGGCGGGAGAAGAGGAGGAGCTGGAGACGGGCTTGGTGTTCCGCCTGGCCGTGGCTATGGAGGTGGCCATCCTCCTGGCCGGGGCAATGGCGGAAACAAAGGACCGTTTCGGGGAGGAGCGGTGGGACACGACAACTACTACGTTGGAGGACCGAGTGGGTCGGCAGGTCAGGGGGATCACCGGAATAATCTGGTGGTCGGAGGCCCGAGTGGTACAGCAGGGCAGGCCGATCATCGGCAGCAAGGGTTCGAGAGGCGGCGAACGGTGCTGGTTTTGGAACTTTCAACGCTGGCTCGGGGTTCGGCAATGGTGGGCAGCCGAGATAGTACAACTACAACCGCCCTTCCCAATATCGTGCGGGCAGATTTGATGGAGGAAGAAAATCTCGTTCAACGGGAGGATACTCGGGACAGAATATGAACAAGGAGATAGCTACTGGCTTTACTGATGAGATGCTCACAAAGATTGTTAGTCAGGTGACAGAGGCTCTTAGGCAACCGGGGGTGTTGGCTGCGAACAACTCATCGGTGCCACAAAGTGTTGTTGCGGTGCAGCATGGACCTACTTCATCGGCAGCGAAGCTCCTTGCGAGGGGTGCTACACCCGTGGGGAATGCGAACCCCATGCAGCCTACGTTGCACTCCCAGCAAGTAGGGGGAGATAATACTAGGTGTGGACATGTTGGACAGGGAGGTGCGGATGCTGCTATTGCCAAGAAACACAAGAAAGGTGATAAAACTCGTTGCTACCGATGTGATGGACCAGGACACATTGGAAAGGAATGTTCAGTAGAAGTTTGTGATATTTGTGAGAGCAAGGAACATGCTCCGGAGGTGTGCCCGCTGCTTACGGCCCCTAAACCCCAAGTGATCATGCATGGCTTGATCAATGAGTGGCTGCTTTTCTTTGAACAGCTGTTAATAGAGACATACAAGCCAAAGATCGACAATGTGCGCCTGGCGATGCTGACAGTAACGGGAGGGGAGCTCACTATACCACAAATTGTGGTTCAGCTCCAGCGGTTGGTTCCATTGGATCAATTCCATTGGGAAGTTGATCAAGTGGGTCATAATGTTTTTAAGGTACCGTTCCCGTCAAAGAGTGAGCTCAAAAGATTGTCTATTTTTGGATCTTGCAAGGTGCCTAACAGTAAGTGTGAAATTACGGTTGTTCCGTGGGTGGCACAAATGGAACCCTTAGAGTTGTTGCCAACAAAGTGGATCCGAGTATATGGGATTCCTCCCAAGGTTACCGGGGATTTCTTATCACTTTGGAGTTTGGGATCACTGTTTGGGAAAACAATGAAAGTTGATATGAAGTTCACTCGCAAACACGGGGTATTGCGTATACTTGTTGGGTGTGTGGACTATACACTGATTCCGGCTAGATGGACCATCTATATTAAGGATGGGTTCTACCGTTTGAAGTTTAAGGTGGAGCTCCCGGTTGATGTTGGTGACAAGGAGGATGATCCTCCTAGATCTCCACCACCGGATGATGATTCCAATGGTAGAGAGATGAGGGTTCTGATGATCTGGACAAGGAGGAAAAGGAGAAGGAAAATAAAGAAACGGATGATATGATTACATACGATAATGCAAATATTTAGAAGTGCAAGCAAAGAAGAATGAGGTGCTCCCCGATGCCATGCATGAGTTGAAGTCGGGGGTCATTTTCTCTCCTCAAGTACAGAAACAATTTCGGTTAGCACATGAGGAGTTTCTAGCTATGCTTCATAAGGCGGACAAGGTCTTGGAAATAGACATGGCCCAGGTTGATTGCAGCAATGTCGCCCAAGAGGGCTGCGGTGGTAGCACTGACCAAGCTGTTATGGTTCAGACTTCCAACGAGTGTGGTAGCACGTTCGCTGTTAGCAAAGACTACTGCGGCAGCAGCTCTATGAGTTCACCCGCAACATCTGAGGTTCGTGGGAATAGCTGGAGCCGCAACACTTCTCTCGTTGGGTCTGTTACCAAGGACATTCATGATGTACCGTGTGATACAGAGGAGGGAGACACGGCGACGTGGGCAACTCCGACTAGGTTGACACCTATTTGTCCTACACCGGTGTCTCCCTTAGGACTCGATGGAGGAGTGTACATGGACCGGCTTGGGAAGCCAGCATCACCAACTCTGCATTGCGGCCTGGGTTTTTCTGGAGGTAAAGCTTCGATGACAAGACCGTCCGAGCGGGAGATCATGGCTTTTGGTGGAATGCATGAAGTGGAGGTGAGGTCTAGTCAAAGGTTGAGGGAGCATCCAAACGCGGATACTCCTCAACTCGAGCGTGCGATGGATCTTGCTTCACGAAGGATGCACGGCAGCCCTAAAGGTACACCATTTAATTCGAAGCTATCATCATTGTCTTTCTCGAATTCTGAAATTAAGCATAGAGCAGAAAGACTAGGTATTTCTTTAGGGAAAACCGAAGCAAGCGAATTCTTCCATTTCGGTAATTTTGGAAGTAGAACGAGAGAGAGAGAGGTCATTTTTCTAAAAAAATCTTTACCTCCTAAAAATGAAGACTCAGAGTCTAGTTGGGTCTTAAAAAGGGCAAATAATTAAGTGAAGATTTAGAGGATGATGAGTTTGAAGGCTCTAAAGATCATGCGGATTTGAATGAGACCTTGGCATCAATAAAAAGTCGTCGAAATAAATTTTGCTTCTCAAAACGTGCGGTTAGGAGAAGTGTTAGGATTCAAAAATTAAAAGAAAAGTAAAATGCAAGGATTGGTTTGGAACTCAGATGGGTTTGGAGACACGACAAAGCACCTAGTTGCCAGTGAATCGGTCAAAGAAAATAAGCTAGATTTTGTGGCGCTAATTAAGACAGGGAGAGCTTCTTTTGCGACTCCCTTCCTAAACTTTTCGGCCCGGGGTTTAGATTTTATTTGGTACTGCATTCCCCCGCATGGGAGGTCAGGTGGCATGCTAGTAGGTTTTAATGCTGCTTCTTTCACAATTCTAAATGTGGTCTCAGGGGACTTTTGCGTCAAGTTCCACTTGAGATCAAAGTTAGATGGGTTTCGGTGGGCTCTTGTTGTGGTGTATGGGGCAGCACAAGAAGCACAAAAACCGGAATTTCTAGCTGAGTTAGTACGAATATGTGAAGGAGAGACACTTCCAATGTTGTTGGGAGGCGATTTTAATATAATCAGGAGGCAAGAGGAGAAAAATAACTCGAACTTTAATGCTAGGTGGCCTTTTATCTTTAACGCCATAATTGAAAGCTTAAGTTTAAAAGAGATGCAAATGTCGGGGCGACAATATACTTGGGTTAGTAGACGGGACACGCCAACGTATGAGAAGTTGGATCGTTTCCTAGCCAATATCGAGTGGGAACAAAAATATCCACTAGTCACGGTACAGGCTTTGACCCGTGCGGGGTCTGACCATACACCGCTGCTGTTGGATACAGGTGATCATGCGTTCATGGGAAATAGGAACCACTTCTCTTTTGAGTTATCTTGGTTACGCCAGGATGGTTTCTATGATATTATTGCACGCGAATAGGTTGCGGTCCAAGCTGGGAATTCTCCAGTCGAGCGTTGGCAAAATAAAATTAGACATTTGCGACAATTCTTGAGAGGATGGGCAAAAAATTTGTGTGGAGAATATAAAAAACTGAGAGACAAATTAACTTTGTTAATCAACGAGTTAGATATTAAGGCCGAATCTACTCCCCTGACAATAGCTGAGCGGGCTGTTAAAAAGGAGGCGAATGAGGAATTGGCAAAGTGAAGACGCGATGAGGAATCCAAGTGGGCACAACGAGCGAAAGTCAAATACATTCAGGAAGGTGGAAGTAATACGAGATACTTCCACATTATTGCAAACGGGAAGCATAGAAAAAAGAGAATTATGCAATTAGAACAAGATGAGGGAACAATTGTTGGTCAAGAAAATTTAAAAACTTATATCTCTGAATATTACAAAAGATTATTTGGGACGCCGGTCACAAATAATTTTTCACTAGTTGAAGAGTTTACGAATGATATGCCTCAGATTTCACCGGAAGAAAATGAAATTTTGACACAAGACTTCTCTGAGAAAGAAGTTTTTGATGCAATTAAACAAATGGAACACAATAAAGCCCCTGGACCAGACGGGTTCCCAGCGGAGTTTTACCAAAAATTCTGGAGTATTATCAAGTTCGATTTGATGGCAATGTTTGCTCAATTGCGCGCAGGAAACTTGCCACTTTTTAAGTTGAATTTCGGTATTATTACCTTGCTGCCCAAAAAAGAGGATGCTAGCCGAATAGAACAATATATGCCTATTTGCTTACTGAATGTTGCTTCAATTTTTTTACGAAGGTGGGTACAAACAGAGTGACCTCAATTGCGAGTAAGGCTGTTCGTCCAACCCAAACAACCTTCATACCGGGCAGGAATATTCTTGAGGGGTTAGTCCTACATGAGACAATTCATGAAATGAATAGGAAAAAACTAGATGGGGTGCTCTTTAAAATTGACTTCGAAAAGGCTTATGATAAGGTTAAATTGTCCTTCTTGCAACAAGCTTTACGCATGAAATGGTTTGCATCTCAGTGGTGTGAATGGATTGCTAGGTTTGTCCAGGGAGGGAGTGTCGGGATACGAGTTAATGATGATATTGGTCATTACTTTCAAACACTTAAAGGACTGCGGCAAGGAGACCCGTTGTCTCCTCTCTTATTTAACCTTGTGGTGGATATGCTGGCCATTTTAATTTCTCGTGCAAAGGAGGATGGTCAGGTGGGGGTTTAGTACCACACCTTGTAGAAGGTGGTGTGTCAATCCTCCAATATGCAAATGACACGACTTTATTTCTTGAACACGACATTGCAAAGGCCGTGAACATGAAATTAATTCTGGCTCTTTTTGAACAACTTTCGAGGTAGGAAATTAATTTTCATAAGAGCGAATTATATTGCTTTGGGAAGGCCAAGGAGGAGCAAGAGGAGTATCGTCGCATTTTCGGATGTGAATTAGGATCTCTACCATTTAGATATCTAGGGATACCTATTCATTATCGGAAACTTTTAAACAAGGTATGGAAATCTGTGGAGGATACGTTTGAGCGAAAATTAGCAGCCTGGATGGCAAAGATGTTGTCGTACGGAGACCGTCTTGTGCTCATTAACTCGGTGCTAACAAGTCTTCCAATGTTTCTACTTTCCATTTTCGAAATACCTAAAGAGGTAAGAAAGCGAGTGGATTTTTATCGCTCTCGTTTCTTTTATCAAAGCAACCAGCATAAAAAGAAATATAGACTCACGTGGTGGAACATAGTTTGTAGACCGAAAGATCAAGGTGGGCTGGGTATTGCGGTTTTAGAAATAAAAAATAAATGCCTCTTGAGTAAATGGCTTTATAAACTTTTGAATGAAGAGTGAGTTTGGCAAGAACTTTTAACAAATAAATATTTGGGTGGTAAAACGTTAGCACAAGTACAAGCCAAACCAATGGACTCACCTTTCTGGAAAGGGCTTATGAAAGTCAAGAATGAGTTTTTCGAGCGTGGTAGATTCATTCTTGGTAATGGTGAGCAGGTTCGTTTTTGGGAGGATGTGTGGCTAGGACAGATCTCTTTACAACATGAATTTCCGTCGTTGTATTCTATTGCCTCAAATAAAAACAATACAGTTGCGAATGTTTTTGGGGCGGTTCCTATTAACCTCCCTTTTCGGAGGACGTTATTAGGACATAATAGAACTGAATGGTTAAAACTAGTAGAAAGGCTAATGAGGGTCACTCTAGTTGATGAATGGAGTTTAACTTCAAATGGCATCTTTACGGTTAAGTCTTTCTATGAGGACTTACTAAATGGCCATACTAGATATTTGCGTAAATATCTTTGGAAGTTAAAGATCCCCCTAAATATCAAAAAAATTCTTTGGTTTCTCAATAGAAAAGAACTATTGACAAAAGACAATCTAGCCAAAAGAAGGTGGATAGGGAGTACGAAATGTGTCTTCTCTGATGCGGATGAGTCCGTAGATCATCTTTTTATAAAATGTACTTTAGCTAGAGATATTTGGAGATTAGTACATTTTACCTTTAATGTCTACCCTCCGACTAGTATTGCGAACATGTTTGGTAGCTGGTTGAATGGGATAGACAAGATGACAAAAGCTCGCATTCCGATTGGTGTAGCGGCCATCTTGTGGGCTATTTGGAATTGCCGAAATGATATTGTCTTTAACAAAATATCTTCTATCCATTATTTGCAGGTTATACACAAGGCATTGTACTGGATCAATTCGTGGTCCTTCCTGCTTCCTGTGGATCAGCGTGGCCTTATGGATGCCGAATGTACCCGTATGATGACGGTGGTGCGGGCTATCTTCAGTCGGGCTGGGTGGCTACATCATAGAAGGCTAAATGCTTAGTGAACTTCTTTTTGAGTGGTTGATTTTTGTTGCCACGTTGAGTGATCCATGAATTGTAAACCTTCTATAACTTCTGAGATTAATAATTGCGGAAGGCTGTGTGCATCTCTTTGATGCAGAGGCCGGGGATCCGCACCCCCTTATCTAAAAAAAATTTAAAAAGATTTTTGCACAATTCAGTGGGATCCCTCACAGTCGCAGACATTCTTCTCATATCCCATTGCAGAACTTCCACCGACCTTGCGTCCGCCATGGCCACCTCCTTTGGCTGCCCGGTTTCCTCCTTCCCTCAGACCTACCTTGGCCTCCCGCTTTCCACTCACAAGCTGCAAGCTTCGGACTTCGGCTCAATCATTTGTAAAAGCGATAAACACCTATCCGGCTGGAAGGGTCGCTCCCTACCCATTGGTGGTCGTCTCATTCTTGTCAACTCCGTCCTTTCCGCGCTTCTCTCTCATGCTATGGGGCCCGGATTGCTCCCAAAAGGCGTCCTTGAGGCCATTGATAAACGGCGTAGAGCTTTCCTTTGGACTGGGGAAGATCATTGCTCTGGTGGCCAATGCAAGGTCGCCTAGACCGAGGTCTGCAAACCTAAAGACCGTGGAGGCCTGGGGGTGCTCTCCCTCTCTCACCAGAACTCTGCTATACTCTCCAAGTTCCTAACCAAACTACACTCTGACACCTCGGCCCCTTGGGCTTGCTGGTTCCGCCGTTTTTATGGCTCGACGGACTCCCGCGACCTCGATGACAGCCACCGTCTCGATACCAATACATGGAAGGGGATCGTTGCCTCCTTGCCGACCTTTCGCTCAATCACTATCGTCTCCGTTCAGAACAGCTTGTCCACCTCCTTCTGGCACGATCGTTGGTTTGGAACCGACCCCCTCACCGCCCAATTCCCTGCCCTCTTCTCCCACGCTACACGAACAAACTGCAATGTTGCGTCTGCCCTCTCAGTGGGTGTCGCCTCCCTCCTGGTTCCTCGTCTCTCGACCGTTGCCTCCACTGAACTCGATACCCTCACCCTTCGCCTTGCCTGTTGTCCTCCGCACCGACGAGCCTGATAAACGCCTGTCCCGGTTTACTAACAACAAGCTCTCTAACATTTTTTTTACTTCAATGATTTTAGGAAAGTGCAAGATGTTGTGCAGGTTGATTTACAGGGTCTGATGCTCTGGCGCAACGCGGCTCCAAAAACCTGCCAGATCTTCTGCTGGCTGGTGCTGCACCGGCGCATTCCGACAAACGAGCGCCGCTTCCGTCATCATCTAGCCACCTCAGCCGCCTGCCCCTCCTGCCCTCTTGATGAAGACATTGAGCACCTGCTGCTTCGCTGCCCCCGCGCCAAGGAGATGTGGGAGGCCCTCCACCTGACCGACGTCCCCATGACTACTCGGAGCATTGACGACCTCTGGAGCTCTCGAGCTGATACCTACGAGCATGCCACCACTACATGGCGATTCTATGGAATATTTGGAAGCGTCGGAACGCTCTGATCTTCAACAACTCCGATGAGCCGATCGCCCTCGTTGTGCGACGATGTACTGAAGATGTTAGGCTTTGGTCACACCGATGTCGTTCTGTTGTAATCAAAAACTCGCTCGTTGCGTGGTGCGCCACCTTCAACATCCCCTAGCCTGCTCTATTTCTTGTAGTTTTTCTGCCTTCTCCCCCCCCCCTGTAATTGAAAATGCTTGTCCCATGATATAATATAAAAAATTCAGGCTGGCCTCGGCCCGCCGTTGTTACAGTAAAAAAAAATCCCATTGCAGAACCATGTTCATACTTCATACAACACCATACAAAAGCTGCAATTGAACAATGGAGGAGAAGATGATCCTCTGTATGGTTCACTTGCACATGGTACACTTGCAATTTCCTGGTCACATTCTATTCATCAAGCATACTGCAGATGAGTATATATATCTTAAAAACCCTGTGAACTGGCCATGTTTCTCCGAAGTCCAAGGCTACCTGATCTTCCTTTCAAGCCGATCCATCAATTGGCTCCACTGTTCAATTATTTTCGGTTCCAAGGACCTTTTGGATCTGAACTGATTATTAAGCCAATCAGTGCAATTGTTGCGTCCATCAGCCAACCAGTGCAATACATCACCCGTTAAAACATACAGAAATGATAAGAAAACGCAGGCCACATCAGTGCAGTTGAGACTTGAGAGACATGCCAGGTTGCCACTGACATATACTTCCAGTCTATACTCCATACTAGCTACTCCACTGCTATTTTTGTTTCCGCAAGCAGTTCACTACTTGGAGGAACTAGTATTGTAATGCAAATGCAATACATTATACGTCCTCTCAGAAGCAACGACGACTCACCGATCTCCCTGAAGTGCTGGGCATCACCCGGGAGAAAAAAGATCAGATAGCTCATGCAATGCAGCCCAATTGGAGATGACGATAGACTCTTCGAGCGCAAAGCTACAAAAGAAGGACGTACTGGTCTCTCATAGTCTCACTCACTGACCAAACCACGCTTGACACCCACACATATCTCCACGGCTGAAGCTAGAGCTGCAGCTCACCACACTCCCCTACTCCTCTTTCTTGTCCACACCAAGGCGTGAGCAGAGAAGCTCGGAGAGCCATGGCGTCCGCGGAGACGCCGCACGAGCAGTACGCGACCAAGCCAGCGGCCGCGGGCAGGAGCTACTGGCGGTGGCACAAGGACGACTTGTTCCCGGAGCCGTCGTTCGCGAGCTGGGGCGCGTACCGCTCCGCTCTGCTCGCTACCCCGTCGAGGCTCCGTGACCGCTTCACCGGCCGCTCCACCGACGCCACAGAGCTCGGCGCGCTGCGGCGCCGTAGCGAGAACGAGATGCGGCGCTGCCTCACGTGGTGGGACCTGACATGGTTCGGGTTCGGCTCCGTCATCGGCACCGGCATCTTCGTGCTCACCGGCCAGGAGGCGCACGACCACGCCGGCCCCGCCATCGTGCTCTCCTACGTCGCCTCGGGTCTCTCCGCCATGCTGTCAGTGTTCTGCTACACCGAGTTCGCTGTGGAGATCCCCGTGGCAGGCGGCTCCTTTGCGTACCTCCGCGTCGAGCTCGGTGACGTCGCGGCCTTCATCGCGGCCGCGAACCTCCTCCTCGAGAGCATCACTGGCACGGCCGCCGTGGCGCGCGCCTGGACTTCGTACCTCGCCTCGCTCATCAACAAGCCGGCGAGCTCGCTGCGCATACACACGTCGCTCGCCGAGGGGTACAACGAGCTGGACCCCATCGCGGTGGTGGTGATCGCGGTCACCGCGACCCTGGCCATACTGACCGCCAAGGGCACCTCCCGGATCAACTGGGTCGCGTCGGCGGTCCACGTTGTCGTGATACTGTTCATCATCGTGTTTGGTTTCATCCACGCGAACCCGAGTAACCTCACCCCGTTCATGCCGTACGGTGTGCCGGGCGTGTTCCGGGCGGCGGCGATCGTGTACTTTGCGTATGGCGGGTTCGACAACATCGCGACCATGGCGGAGGAGACGAGGAACCCTTCGAGGGACATCCCGCTGGGGCTCCTGGGATCCATGTCGATTATCACGGTCATCTACTGCCTGATGGCGTTGGTGCTGAGCATGATGCAGCCGTACACGGCGATCGACCGGAGCGCCGCCTACTCGGTGGCGTTCAGCGATGTGGGGATGCACTGGGCGAAGTACGTTGTGGCGCTGGGCGCGCTCAAGGGGATGACGACGGTGCTGCTGGTGGGTGCGCTGGGGCAGGCGCGGTACACGACGCACATCGCGCGGAGCCACATCATCCCGCCGGTGTTCGCGCTGGTGCACCCCAGGACCGGCACGCCGGTGAACGCCAACATACTCATCGCCGTCGCCAGCGCCTGCATCGCCTTGTTCTCCAGCCTCGACGTGCTCGCCAGCCTGCTCTCCATCAGCACGCTCTTCATCTTCATGATGCTGGCCACCGCGCTCCTGGTCCGCAGGTACTACGCGAGGGGCGTGACAACGCGGACGCACGCGCTGCGGTTCGTTGTGTTCCTGCTGGTGATCATCGCGTCGTCGGCGGGCATCGCGGCGTGCTGGGGCGCGGCGCCCGACCGGTGGGTGGGGTACGTCGTGCTGGTGCCGGCGTGGGTGCTGGGGACGCTCGGCATCCAGCTGACGGTGCCGGCGGCGCGCGCGCCCAAGGTGTGGGGCGTGCCGCTCGTGCCGTGGCTGCCCTCGCTCTCGATCGCCACGAACCTGTTCCTCATGGGCTCCCTGGGCTCGCAGGCCTTCATCCGCTTCGGCATCTGCACCGCCATCATGCTGATCTACTACGTTCTCGTCGGGCTTCACGCCACGTACGACGTCGCGCACGATCTGAGCGGCGAAGACGAGGGGATAGAGTATAGCGACGACACTGCTGATGCTGCTGGTGAGAAGGCGACGGTGAAGACCGCCGACGTGGAGAAGGCAGGCGCGGGAAGCGGTGGGCCATAAGATAGCCGGAGTCGGTCGCACTGCTCTGGTGACTGCCTCTATCGGGATCAAATGCCCATGGCGGCCATGCGTGGTGGTAATCACCGCTTTGACTATACATTGTCCAGAATTCGCAACTTGTACAAGAATCTTCCACATGATTGTAATGTGCACCGTCTCGGCTTTACTTGTTTGTAAATGTACAAGTGTGCAGCAGGGAGGAGCAATTATAGATGTATGTCAGACTGTCAGTAGAGTATGTGCTTACAACGGGGGAATCCACTTCGGGTCATACGAAATTTTATTAGTCTGCTCCTCGTTTTTATGTTCTTCCCTATTTCCATGTACTGCGCAGCTTCAAAGAAATATCTAAAACATGAGGCTCTACCTCTCGAGCAAGCCAGAGGAGACTTTTTTTTGCGATAATTCAGGGGAGACTTGCTAGACTTGTGAAAAGCTTTTTTTTAATAAAAAAAAAATAGGTGAGATCGTAGGATTTTTGTGGTTCTCTATGGTTTGTTTTTCCAGGTCCTAATTTACGGGATTGAGTTACCCCCTCACAACTCAAGTGTGTCTCAAACCCATCTCCATCAATGCATTGTCTATCATATTTCTTGATAAACCTTTGTAACAGGATCTGAATTTTTTTTAGCCATTTACACATAATTCAATGCCATAACTCTGAGTTTTTCAGTTTTCTGACAGTTTTTAATCTTCTCTTAACATGCCTTGAACTTTTCGTATTATCCTTAGAACTATTCACTTTAGCAATCACGGTTTGGTTGTCACAGTTCATGATGATAGCCGGTTTTGATTTTTCAAGCATAGGCAAGTCATTTAAGAGATCATGAAGCCATTTTGCTTCGACAGTCGCAGTGTCTAATGTTGTGAGTTATGTTTCCATTGTTGACCATGTAATGATGTTTGTTTGCAAAACATTCATGAAACATAACCGCCACCGAGAGTGAATACATATCCACTCTTCGTCTCATCAGTATCAGAAATCCAATTTGAATCACTATACCCTTCAAGTACCGGAGGGAGTGCCGGAGGGGGGGCACTGGGTGCCCTAGGGCTGCCCACACATAGTGGGGGCAGCCGGAAGGGTCCCAGGGCCCACCAAGGTCGGCACACCACCTCCCACATATTTCCTATTTATTGTTTTGTGGGATTTGGAATATCCCAGAATTAAAGGAAAAGATACAAGGAAAATAGAAGGAGTAAGGCAGGTGGACTCCTAGTTGGACTAGGTACTCTAATTAACTTGGGAGAGGAGGTGCGGCCGACCCTCCTAGGGCCAGCGCACCAAGGACTTGGGGAGACCCCCTCCCCAAGCAAGTCTCCCCCTCCTCCACCTATATAAACCCATCCCCTCCCTCATTGGAGACACAACAATTGCTTTGGGTTTATGAGGTGTTCTCTCCCAAAGCTCTCTTTCTCTACAGATCTCATGTGTTGAGAAATCTCTCTAAGTCCTCATATAGATCTGATCTATTAGATTAGATTAACACTACTATTACTAGGCCGAAAGGCTGTCTCTCATCATGGTCGGAACATTGACGGGTTGGCGCAATGGATGCGTGGATACTAAAAGAGAGATCATACGTTTGATCTTGAGCGAGGGAATCGGCGACATTCTCACCACCAGGCTTGATCGTGAGAATCTTCATCAGGCTTCACCGATTTTTCATCGACAAACGCTAACTTCCGCTATGGTATTTGCAAGTACTAGATCTAACCCCTTGTGTTGATTGCATCTTCATTCATAGATCTTGGTAGTTGCATAAGACGAAAAATTTAAAATTTCTCCACGTAATCCTACAAATGCGGAGTTCATCGGCCCGCCGGTGACGAAGATGAAGACCCACTCTCTGAAGAGAAAGGAGGAGCCGACCATCCATGCGGAGATCATTGACGAGGAGGCGATGGCAAGTTGCGTGGGAGAATGATGGCGTGGATCACACACCCGTTGGGAACCCCAAGAGGAAGGTGTGAAGCAGCGTAGTACCAAGTTTCCCTTGTGAACAAAACCAAGGTTATCGAACCAGTAGGACTTGAGAGACTTCAACACGATTTCAATCCACTCTGGCGCTTGCCTACACAAAAAACAAACAAACTACTTTGCCCCAACCAAACAGGAAGGCGGTCAATCTTCCTGGCTTGCTGAAATCAAAGATATTAAACGTATGGTATGGAAAACAATTGTAAATGTGAAAAGGAACAGCGAGCAAAAGATGATTGAAAGCAATGGAAACGGTGTTGTAAACAATGTAAAAGAATGGACTGGGTCTACAGTTCACTAGTGGTGTCTCTCCATAAAATAATAAACATGCTGGGTGAAAAAATTACAGCTAGGTACTTGACAAATTGTGAGGAGATGACAATGCTATTATGACAAGATATAGTTCACTGTAGTATTTAATTGAGCATTACAACAAGATACATGATCGCTATCCAGCTACATCTATGACTAATAATCTACCATGGGATCACTATCCAGCCTGTCACCCAAAAGTATTAAGTTGCAAGCAATAGATTATCACAGTAAGGAAAGTGCATAATGTAAGCAATGAATATAAACATATAACAATAAACACCACAGTTTTACCCCTAGTAGCAACAGCACATCCTCGGTCTTGGTCGTTTCTGTCAACTCGAGCCCGGACTCACATGAGGCATGAACCTACCATGTAGCATAAATACCCCCTCTTGGAGATACAAGCAACTACGTGTCCAAAGTAACCACACGGATCGGAGATCATGCAAGATCTTAAACAAAACATAGATATAAAAGATGAACAAACTTGATCATAATTTCACAATTCATCGGATCCAGCAAACACAACATGTAGCATTACATAAAGATGATCTTGATCATGTTAGGCAGCTCACAAGATCTAAACATGGTAGCACAAGGAGAAGAGACAACCATCTAGCTACTGATATGGACTACGGACCCGTAGTCCAAAGATGAACTACTCACGCATCACTCCGGAGGTAGACATGGTGGTGTAGAGCCCTCCGGTAATGATCTCCCTCGGAAGAGTGCCGGGAAGAGTTTCAGAACCCTTCCGGACTAGGGTTCGTGTTGACGGTGGCGTCGGATATCTTTCATGGAATTCTTCGGGTGTTTTAGAGTGTTGGGGCAGAAGGCAATTTATAGGCGAAAGGGCTTCGAGAGGGCGAATGTTTAGTTTGAATGTTTAGTTCTAGGTTCAAGTTTGAATGTTTTAGTTCTATGTTTGGACGAATGTTATCAAAATTTCGCATTTTGAAGTTATTTTAGGGCAAATGTTGGATGAGTCGTGCCCTAAAATACATCACATGTTGGAGTTCTCAGTGCCCTAAAAATCATGTTTTTGGTGATGCATATTTTATATCAAGTCATTTTTTGTGTCCTATTTTGCATCACCTATTGGAGATGTTCTAATAACACCGCCCTCATGTGCTATTTTTTATTGCGTTAATTTGGTATTGAACCCTGAACCTTTGGTTTCAAGTTTTATACACCTAACCAATTCAGTCGATATGTAATATATTTATATTTCAACACTCCCTCTCACGTCTAGCCTATTTTAGTCATTAGCGTGAGTTGGGTGCAGGCCGCGGAATCTTTTTAATACTATGTGAACATGGTATTGAACTCGATACCTCTTGGCTCTGATATAAAATTTATTTGATTAACTAACCAATTATCCCAAAAGTCCGAACTAAGAGGAAGGGCTAGTCATTATACTCTAATGACACTCATGACGTACAGTCTAATAATAAACACATGACATATATCCTTAGCATTTTATTGATGTTCGCGTGGGGGAAATTTATATTTTGTTCTAGCTTAGCGTACCGCCTGATGGTGTGTTATATTGTTCGCACTTTCGTGTTCTCTTTGTGAATTATGTTTTACGGATGCTACGTATGCCGGTGACCCTTTTCCTAGTGTACGAGTATCATTCCATGTTTGCAAGAGTGAGGTTTATACCTGCTGCCAAATTTGAGATTACTAGGACGAATCTTCAAGAAAACTTGACAACAAGAGCCAACAAACTGTCTAATTCGACGTAAAACGAGAATAAGAAACTGTGTACTTCAAGGAAAATTATGTGCATCTCTAGGGTCCTTCCGGAACAACGGGATTTATCCTATCAGCAAGGAACGATATATACTCAAAAACATCAGTACGTGTGGCATTTCCATCAGTACGTGTGGCATTTCCATGTATGACTATCCCAGACAGACATGTTTTTCACGCTACGACGAGTAAACAAACAGAACATATGAGAGCTCGTAGATGAGCAATCAACCAATTAGTGCACATCACTTAATTACTATACTGGGAAAGAAAGAAAAAAGACCATGTTGCATAGCTCCAGCCTCCAGAGAGAAGAAAACATGAACTTTTCTTTCAGCTATAACAAACCATCGACATTGGCTTGGTGTTTCGAATCTTTCTGGCGATGAGGAATTGGCTTGGTGTTTCATGACTTGGAGCAGCGGCATGAAAGTGGGGGCGACAACATTCGTGAAGTCCAAAGTCCTACCTTTCAGGGTGAAAATCCAAAGTATGGCCTTAATTGGTTGTGCCTGACAGTGGTCTTGTTGGAGACATTGTTTTGAGAGCGAGGATTATCTTCAGGGTGAAAACCCAAGGTCTGGTCTTAATTGGTTGTGCCTGGCACGGTTCTTCTTGAAGACGTTGCTTTTGAAGAATTGGACATCAGGTGTTGTTTTGGTGATGGTTGTGCGGCTGCTGCAAGGATTGTAACTCTGTAGCGGGACTTTTCTTTTTATTTCTTCTTCTTATTGTCTTTTGGCTGTGTGCATCCGTAGTAGCTTTGGTTATTGTGTTGTTGCAGAGGCTGGGTGCATGTTGTATCTTCTCGATATTAATAAACACTCTTTATCTAAAAAAAACAAACCATCGACATTCAGCGTCATCTTCACAAGCAGCACCATGTCAAAAGATCCTGTTCTTGAACCGCTTCTTGGCTGTAGCCAAGTCATAAATGGGAATCTGTTGAGAAATTTTCGCGTCCATGTTGGGATCAAAAAATATCCAATCCTCCCTCAAGGTGCCCTTCTGATCAGCATAGAAATCATGCGAGCGGATGACATCTTCATTACGGAAGCCATGGTTTCCTCGAGCCATTTCCATAAAGTCATCGTGACGCCCATGATAAGATTCATGATATGGATGAACAATTTTTATTCCTTTACGCTCACAGTTAAAGCAACGAACTTTCCACGAAACAAAAGTAAGTAGAGTATCAGCATTTACATGAAAAAAAATACAATCTTATGCATGGAAAAGATGAATTTCTACAGAGTATATCAAATAACCAAATGCTTACAAAATAAAAGTGCCCGAGTTCTTGTCAACAAAGGGAATCTGTAGATTCAAGAATCTGCAGGACGGGAGTCATCACATGCTATGCATAGTTCTGATTACTAAAAATTGCACCACTAAGCATACATGTCCATCGCTATAGCCTGCAGTAATTTCTTGTATGGGTTGAGAACAGTGATTATATTAAGTTATGAAGATGCGGATATACCAAGGCTAATTATGCCTCCATATATCCGATGAAAAAGACCAACCAAATAGCAACTGAGTTTAAGAAACCCATAAATCCTAAAAACACAGGACATTATAAATGTCATTGGAAGTGAGGGCTTTGACCGGTATGTGTTTCCCCTTTTCGCAAGTAGAGATGACATGAAAATCTCACCCCTGATGCGACAGCACTAAGGATAGAAGCCGATCAGGAGCAGACGGCAGGGCAACATAGTTTCTATTCTGTCCAATCTAATTTAGGCCTAGAGAAATGCAGAGATGAAGAAAGCATGTTTCTAGGCTATAGAAACTAAATGAAAAATACATTAGTAAGGGTCAGAATTTGGAAAACACAGCAAAAGCTCATTTAAGTTCGATCCATCGATTTGATTGAATACATGTAATTTAAGAGATGAACTTTTTTTTCTTTTACATTCTGGGCTCCATAGTTATTTGGGGAGTACAACATACTAGGAAAAATGGCAGCATAAGTGTTTCTACAGGTGCATAATACTTTCAGATCATTAATTTCTAAGTTCTGAGTTCTGACCTTCGAGATGTGGCTCAACTTTGGAACATAATCGAGTTATGCCTGCTAAATATAACTCCTTCGTTTAGTGCATGCCATGGCAAATGTTTTGGCTACTTGGAGGTTATACATAGCTCTTAATGGAGTAAATAGCACTGGCGGTCACTCAAATCGTTGTGTGGGTGCACTTAAGTCACCATTTTCAAAAATCTTGTGAACCCGTCACTCAAGTCAACATTCGTGTGCACTCTAGTCACTCGGCCGTTTGTTGACTGGTTTTTTTGGTTTTTGACCCACAATCGTCACGTGCGCCTCACGGTGAGCTCGTTCGGGCCCAGTTTTTTTGCAAATAACCCCTTGAATTCTAGCAACGCTTCTAGGCTGCCCTCTCTTGTCAGGTGGGTCCCACCTGTCGTTGACGGAAATAAATAAGAAACCTAAAATTATATGCGCGTTCTGGGATTCGAACTAGGGACCTCTAGCTAAACATACACATAGAGTAACCACTGCGGATAGAGCATCTTCATGTCACTAGTATAATCTTTGCGTTTTTAAATAGTAATTTCTGCGCAGATTCGTACGTCAAACTAGCAGGGTCACGATTTGGTGTTGACCGAGGTCCGGCGACCACGATTTGGCGGCGGAGGACCTCCCGGGGATGCACAAGCACGCACATCAGAAGAATCATGACTGTGCGGAACATATGGTGGTGGATCTACCCGTTTTTTACCACCGGAGATGCTCCGCGAGCACCTCCCGCGACGGCGCACGGAGAGCATTGGCGACGGCGGGCTACCACAAGCGAGACAGAAAGACAAGAGTTCTAGGGGAACGCCAGCTCGCCAGGAGTGTTAATGAGCAGTCGGCGAGGTTCTGGGAGGCCGTATGGTGTCAGGATCGAACGGCGACGGCGGCAGCCGGAGGTAAAGATGACGGTGTCGATCTGGCGATTGAGAGCGTCCCGGCTAGCTCAGTTCGACGGGGAGTACGAGGGTCGAGCTCGGGACGGTCGGAGGACGGCGGAATCGAGCGGTAACAACGGCGGCTGGAGGTGAAGACGACGATGTCGATCTGGCGTGTGGTGACGGGATCATTTTTATGTTCTCTCACTAATAGGTGGGACCCACCTGACAGAAGGGGGCCACTAATAATTTAACGGTTACATTGCTCTTGTACCGATCTAAAAGAAGGAAATAAACATGAGGGGTTATTTGCAAAGTTTACGGTCCGCAGCAACGACAAGTGAGCCGCACGTAACAATTTTGGGTCAAGAACCGGTCAACAAACGGCCGAGTGACCAGAGCGCACACGAATGTTGACTTGAATGACGGGTTCACAAGATTTTTGAAAATTGTGACTTAATTGCACCCACACGACAACTTGAGTGACCGCCAGTGCTATTTACTCTTCTTAATGTGCAGATGTAGAGTATTGTTCGAGACAAATCTACTGAACATGAATGCATATAAGGAAACTCATAGCATAAAGTAACTTATAATTTAAAATAAACAAAAATGTAATCATGAGTAGCCAGGCGCTATGTTCTGTTCTTGTTTCTTCTCGTACAGTAATATATTAGATTCTTGTGGAGTCACAACATTTTGCTAAGGGAAGGCTACTACAGGGGAAAAGGAAGGACACGTTTTCAAATGCATGGCAAAAAAATGAAATCGCCTACTCAAAAAATACACAGGAAAATGCCATGAGATACGAGCTGTGTGGACAAGAGAGTATACCATCCGATATCCAGGAACCCGATACAGGGACGCACATGGATGGTCTTTCATCCTCGTCTTTATCACCATTGCTACATTGAGCAAAGAATAGTACTGGACCTGGGCACAAAAGTTCGAACCCTTAGGCGTTGCCCAGAAGTTGATATGAGAGTACTCGAATTTGCCTTTCTTCTTAAAAAGGGTAGCACTTGCACCTTCAGGCACAACAGGATTCACACCGCAAATAACCTGAAGTTCATACTGCACCTATACATAGCAAGGCAGAAGAGGGAGCACATCACTAAGAAGATATTCTAGCAAATGTCAGGAAATAAGTACATGTAGTAGTAACTAGGAAGCAAGAAACAAATAACAAAAGAAAAGGCACAAACCCCTGTTTCCTGACTGTAGTTGAACAACGCAGCATTGACCTTCCCGATGAAG
Source organism: Poa pratensis (assembly GCA_947311845.1). Taxonomy (NCBI): domain Eukaryota; kingdom Viridiplantae; phylum Streptophyta; class Magnoliopsida; order Poales; family Poaceae; genus Poa; species Poa pratensis. The sequence goes on from CAMZMU010000038.1 coordinate 63,915,062, forward strand.
AATCCCTGGTCAGCCTTAAATTTCTTTTGAATCTGCCAAATGAACCTCTTCTGGTTTTCGGACAAGATCTCTGTGTTTGGGGACACATCATTGTGTTGCTGAACCTGCTCCTCTGACTTGGTAGGCGAAGATTTGGGTGAAATCAGCATGGCGAGGCGCTCAATTGCGCAGTTCATGAGTACAAAGGTCGGCACAGGTGACTCGTTGGGTTGCATGATTATGGATGACGAATAGAATTTTACCAGAGCATCAGGGTCAGGGTGTGCCATGAAGCAAGCGTTGCTTTCTGCCTTCCACAGCGTGGCCGATGCCCAGAACCTGAAAAGCTAGCCACCTCATCGGCAACGCATAGAGAAATAATTTGGCTCCGGTCTCACAACGTATCGGTGCCCAAACAAAAACAAGCGGGGCCCATGTTAGGACAAAGAACTTTACAGAGTTAATCTCCACCTTCCCTTCACGTGAGTTCACTCCTTGCTCACCGCACGACCAAGCTGAGCAGTTAACATGGCAATATTTTAATATTTGATGAGTTGAGGCATCGGAGCACCTTGGTGCTCCGGTTCCCAGAAATTTTTTCAGGGCATCGCCTGGGCAACGGAGGGCATCGCTAGTCGATGCCTCAAAACCTCTTTGGGCACCGATGTTTGCATACGCTGTGGAAGGCCGTAGAGTACCTGTTCATAAGCAATACTGACATCTGGTCAGCCATTAAATGGCAAGTGGATGGCCAGTGCTGAAGTAGGCACGGATAAACGCGATCAAGCCATACATAGAGCGGCACTCAATGCGTATCAGGGCATTAGTGCATATCATGTCCACATCGAAGCCAAGCTCAAATTCATGGTGTATGGAGAATGTAGAGTCATATATACCACACAGTGTTGAGGATGATGTTTGAGACAGGATCCATTGGGCCATAGCAATAGCCAGCCTTGAGGAGGCTGCAGCGGGACGCTTGCACAAGACATCCCCAGATAGTCTGGAACGACCCTCTAGGTAGAGCACATGGATCTTATCGATAAGCAGCAGCTTCAAAGCCTGTGTATATCCAAATGTCCTCTCCACCTTCTTCCTCTTCTTCTCCATCATCTTGTTCTGTTTCCTCTTCCTCTTCAACTTTCTCTTCTTCTTCCTCTTCACAGCAGCAAGACGCATACCGGCAAGATGCAGGGGACCCCATATGCCCATGG
>CAMZMU010000038.1:64007789-64212171 GCA_947311845.1 Poa pratensis
ACATGATCTACTTGAGAGCTCAAAACAATTGCAAAGCATCAAATCGAAACAAGACAATGATCTACAAGAATGCATATGTCTTTCCAATACCAACTACTACATGTAGCATTTTCTTTCTTCCAAACAAATTACAATCAATTTATATAAACATAAACTCTCCAAATGATAATATAATGCAACAAGAGAGTATTTATAAACAAGTGCTAACAGCTCGAAGAGATGCATGAAAAACAGGAACTAAAAGCACTGCAGTAGCTAGTTAAGAATACTCAATAATATAAAGTGAAGAACATGAGTATTCATATGAAAAAGCGGAGCGTGTCTCTCTCCCACACAAGGATTGCTAGGATCCGAATTTATTCAACAAAAACAAAATAAAAGCACACAGACGCTCCAGTAAAGCGCATAAGATGTGAAAGAATTAAAATATAGTTTCACTAGAGATGACCTGATAGTTTGTTGATGAAGAAGGGGATGCCTTGGGCATCCCCAAACTTAAACGCTTGAGTATCTCTGAATATGTTGGGATGAACACGGGGGCATCCCCAAGATTAGGCTTTTCACTCTTCTTGATCACATATATCACCCTTCTCGCTTGATCCTTGAAAACTTCCTTCACACCAAATTCAAGACAGTTCTCATTAGAGTGTTTGTGCATAATCAAAATTCTCATATTCTGTAATGATACAATCAATCCAAAGCTTCTGGACATTATCTACAGTCACCAATGCTTTGTGGAGCAAAGAAATCCACATACAAACATAGTAAAAGAGCGAATGCAAAACAAAAGGCAGCAGAATCTGTCAAAAAACAGAACAGTCTGGAATGACGAATTTTTTCGAGGCACTTAAGTTGCTCAGATGGATTGGCCTAAAATAATGAAGTTGCGTACATATCTCAGGAATATGCGTGATTTTTTGCGAAGAAGTGTTTTTGAATTTTCTACAGGAGATAAGCTCAAATCGTGACAGCTAAAAAATCTGTCACTGCGCAGAAATCCAATCTTGCATCAACTTTCAATATAGAACTTTACTTGGCACAACATTGCGATTAAATAAAGATACAAAGGAGTTGCTACAGAAGTAACAAAAATCCTTGACTCAAAGAAAACAAAAATAACAGCAAATAAAAACAATGGGTTGTCTCCCATAAGCGTTTTTCTTTACGCCTTTCAGCTAGGCGCAGAAGAAAGTGAAAATCAAGTGTTATCAAGAGAAGAAGCATCAACATCATAACTTGGCTCTAACAATAGTGTCAAAAGGTAACTTCATCTCTTCCTAGGGAAGTGTTCCATACCTTTCTTGAGAGGAAATTGGTACCTTATATTACCTTCTTTCATATCAATGATGGCACCAACAGTTCGAAGAAAAATGTCTTCCCAAAAAATAGGACAAGATGCATTGCATTCATTATCCATAACAACAAAATCAACGACGGGACAAGGTTATTGTTTACTGTAATAAAAACATCATTAACTCGCCCCAAAAGTTTCTTCATAGCATAATCAGCGAGAAAACATCCAAATAACAATGTTCCAAAGGTGGCCAAATCAAGAATATCATAAAGATTCTTCGGGCAAACCGAAATACTTGCACCAAGATCACACAAGGCATTGCAATCAAAATCATTCACCTTTACCTAATGATGGGTTCCAACCAATCTTCTAATTTCCTAGGAATAGAAGCTTTAAGTTTCAACTTCTCCTCCCTAGCTTGCAAAAGAGCATTTGTAATATGTTTTGTAAAAGCCAAATTATAGTGCTAGCATTGGAAACTTCTAGCTAATTTTGCAAGAACATAATAACTTCAGAGATGTTACCAGTCAATCAAGATCAAAATCATTTATTGTCAATGGTGTGGAACCATTGTCTCAATAGTTTGAAAAAATTTCAGCACTTTATCAGAAAAAGTTTCAGCAGTTTTAGGCAATTTCAAACGCTTAGCAGAAAGTAGAGACATTAACAACGCCAATACATTACATCAATAGTAGGATGCTTATAGCATGTAAAACATTAGCATTACTAGTGGTGGTGATAGTACAAACTCTAACTATACTATTCTCTTTTTCAAGTTCTTCCTCTTTTTCCACCTAGCATGCAATTCAGCCAACATCCTAATATTATTATCAATTCGAACTTTGATGGCATTTGCTGTGAGCAATATGACTTAGTATCTTTAAACTTCTTAGGCATAACTTTCAGTTTTAGAATTTCAACATCATGAGGCAAGACTATCAACTTTATAAGCAAGAACATCAATTTTTTCAAACTTTTCCTCAACAGTTTTATGGAAAGCTTTTTGTGTGCTAATAAATTCTCTTGAGCATAGCTTCAAGATAGAGGACACACTTCTATTGTTGCTGTAGGAATTACCATAAGAATTGCCATAACCATTTGAAGGATAAGGCTTATAGTTGTTGCTACCAAAATATTCCTATAAGCATTGTTGTTGAAGTTGTTGTTTTAATGAAGTTTACATCAACTTGCTCTTCTTGAGCAACCAATGAAGCCTAAAGGAACATTATTAGGATCAACATGAGATATACCATTCACAAGCATAGATAATAGCATCAATCTTATCACTCAAAGAGGGGTTTCTTCAACAGAATTTACCTTTCTTACCTTGAGGAGCTCTTTCGGTGTGCCATTCGGAATAGTTGATCATCATATCATCAAGTAGCTTTGTTGCTGCACCTAAAGTGATGGACATAAAGGTTTCCTCCAGAGGCTGAATCCAATAAGTTCCTTGAGGAAAAATTTAATCCTGCATAAAGTTTGGAGATCATCCAAGTAGTCAGTCCGATGGTGGGACAATTCCTCACCAAGATTTCATTCTTTCCCAAGCTTGAGCAACATGTTCATTATCAAGTTGTTTAAAATTCATATGATTACTTCTCAAGGATATAATCTTAGCAGGAGGATTATATTTTCCCTATGAAAGCATTCTTTTGCATTTTGTCCAAGAATCAATACTATTTCTAGGCAAAAAAAGCAACCATTCTTTAGCTCTTCCTCTCAAGGAGAAGGAAAAAGTTTCGTTTATAATATCCCCCATCCATATCCTTATACTTTTGCATTTCACAAAGTTCAACAAAGTTATTAAGATGGGCAGCAGCATCATCAGTACTAACTCAGAAAATTGCTCTTTCATAACAAGATTTAATAAAGAGGTTTAATTTCATAAAATTCTGCTTTAGAAGCAGGTGGAGCAATAGGAGTGCATATGAATCATTGTTGTTTGTGCTAGTGAAGTACACAACTTAGTGTTCTCAGGAGCATTCATTTTGAAAAACAAAATCAACCGAATTAAACAAGTAACTATTTTTTTTGTGTTTTTTTGATAAAGAGAGCAAACAAGACTAAATAAAAATAAACTAAGCAAGACAATAACAAGTAAAGAGATTGGGTGTGAGAGACTCCCCTTGAGAAGCAATTCGGTTTTCCCCGGCGACGGCGCCAGAAAACGTGTTGCTAGCTCTGAGTTGAGAGCGAATATTTCCCCGGCAACAGTGCCAGAAACAATGCTTGTACGTCCACACGTCAGTTGGGAACCCAAGAGGGAGGTATGATGAGTGCAGCAGCAAGTTTTCCCTCAGTATGAAACCAATGTTTAATCGAACAGTAGGAAAACGAGGTTGCTTCGAAGGTGTTGGTGAAGGAGTGTTAGTGCGGCGCACACAGGATTCGGTGCCAACGTGGAACCTGCACAACACAATCAAATTACTTTGCCCCAACTTAACAGTGAGTTTGTCAATCTCACGGCTTGCTGAAAACAAAGGGTTAAACGTATCGAATGGAAGATGATGTTTGTTTGCATAAAACAGTAGAGAACAATGATTGCAGTAGATTGTATTTCAGATGTAAAAGAATGGACCGGGGTCCACAGTTCACTAGTGGGTGTCTCTCAATAGATAACTAAACATGTTGGGTAAACAAATTACAGCTGGGCAATTGACAATTGATAGTGCATAAACATGCATGTGTGTGAGTTGTGGTGTCTACTATGAGATTCATTTGGGCATTAGACAAAGTACATAGACCGCTATCACAGCATGCATCTATGCCTAAATAGTCCACTTTCGTTAACATCCTACCCTTCCAGGTATTAAGTGCAAGCAACAGACAATGCATTAAGTAAATGTGCGTAATGTAACCAATACATTCATCCTTGAATTAAAGCATTGCTGTTTTACCCCTTAGTGGCAACAAACAATCTACAACCTTAGAACTTGCTGTCACTATCCAGGTTAATAGAGGGTTGAACCAACTATCATGCATAAAATACCCCCTCTTGGAGTTACAAGTATTCACTGCCAAGGATTCAACAAGTAACGGAGAGCATGCAAGATCACAAAATGGACAATAGACATGAATATAATATTCGGCTCACATAGGTATCAATATAAGTCAGATCCCAGCAGCAAACACAAACATGTAGCATTACAATAAGATGATCTTGATCATGATAGGCAGCTCACAAGATCTAACATGATGGCACAGTGGAGAAGACAACCATCTAGCTACTGTCTGGGACCCTTAGTCCAAGGATGAACTACTCACGCATCACTCCCGGAGGCGGGCATGGCGATGTTAGAGCCCTCCGGTGATGATTCCCCTCTCCGGCAGTGGTGAGCGGAAGAGCTTCAGAACCCCCCGAGTTAGGGTTGACGACGGCGGCGGCAGCGAATATGTTCTGGATGAAAGGCTCGGTGGTTTAGGGTTTTCACGCCCTCGGGGAATAAATAGGCGAAGGGGCGATGTCGGCGGACCCCCGGAGGGGCCCAAACCACCAGGTGGCGCGGCTGGGCCCACTGCCGCGCGGCCTGTGGTTTGGCCACCTCGTGGCTCTCCTTCGTCTCTCCTTCGGACTCCGTGTACGGTTGGAAAAATAGGGACTTGGCCTTTTGTTTCGTGCAATTCCGAGAATATTTCCAGAAGTAACTTTCTGGAAACCAAAAACAGCAGAAAACAGGGAACTGGCACTGTGGCATCTTGTTAATAGGTTAGTCCCAGAAAATGCATAAAAATGATACGAAGTGTATATAAAACATGTAGCAAATGGTATAATAAGCATGGAACAACAGAAATTATGGATACGTTGGAGACGTATCAAGCATCCCCAAGCTTAGTTCTACTCGTCCTCGAGTAGGTTAAAACGATAACAATAAATAATTTCTGAGGAGACATGCTTTCACACAATCTTGATCAATATATTGCAAGGCTCATGTCATGAATGAAGTGACTCAAAGCAATGGTCTATAGTTTGCTAACAAATAGATAAAGAGTAAACAATGAATCATATAAGCAAAAACTTTTCATGAATAGTACTTTCAAGACAAGCATCAAAAGTTTTGCATAAGAGGTAACTCATAAAGCAATAGATTCAAAGTAAAAGGCATTGAAGCAACACAAAGGATGATTAAGTTTCAGCATTTGCTTTCAACTTGTAACATGTATATCTCATGGATAGTTGTCAACATAAAGCAATATAACAAGTGCAATAAGTAAACATGTAAGAATCAATGCACACAAAGTTGACACAAGTGTTTGCTTCTAAGATAGAAAGAGTAGGTAAACTGACTCAACATAAAGTAAAAGATAGGCCCTTCGCAGAGGGAAGCAGGGATTAAATCATGTGCTAGAGCTTTTTAAGTTTTCGAAAGCATATAGATAGCACAAAATAAGTATTTGAGAGGTGTTTGTTGTTGTCAACGAATGGTAGTGGGCACTCTAACCCCCTTGTCAACCAGACTTTCAAGAGCGGCTCCATGAAGGACGTTATCTCTACCAGCAAGGTAGATCATCCTCTTCTCTTTTGTTTACACATGTATTTTAGTTTCTTTATAGATGACACTCCTCCCAACCTTTTGCTTACACAAGCCATGGCTAACCGAATCCTCGGGTGCCTTCCAACATTCACATACCATGGAGGAGTGTCTATTTGCAAATTAAGTTGCTTACTGATAAATCAGGGCAAAACATGTGAAGAGAATTATTAATGAAAGTTGTAATTAATTGGGGCTGGGCACCCCGTTGCCAGCTGTTTTTGCAAATTATTGGATAAGCGGATGTATATGCCACTAGTCCATTGGTGAAAGTCTGTCAGAAGTAAATGACAAGATTGAAAGATAAAACACCACATACTTCCTCATGAGCTATAAACATTGACACAAATAAGGAGTAATAAAGTTTTGAATAGTTTAAAGGTAGCACATGAAATATTTACTTGGAATGGCAGGAAATACCACATAGTAGGTAGGCATGGTGGACACAAATGGCATGGGTTTGGCTCAGTTTTGGATGCACGAGAAGCATTCCCTCTCAGTACAGAGTTTAGGCTAGCAAGGTTGTTTGAAGCAAACACAAGTATAAACCGGTACAGCAAGAATCACATAAAAACATATTGCAAGTTATAAGACTCTACACTGTCTTCCTTGTTGCTCAAACATTTTACCAGAAAATATCTAGACCTTAGAGAGAACAAATATGCATCCCAAGTCTCAACAAGCTCTACGGTAGTTCTCCACTACTAGGCTTTAACTACATGATGCAAGAGCTTAAACATGATCTACTTGAGAGCTCAAAACAATTGCAAAGCATCAAATCGAAACAAGACAATGATCTACAAGAATGCATATGTCTTTTCCAATACCAACTACTACATGTAGCATTTTCTTTCTTCCAAACAAATACCAATCAATTTATTTAAACATAAACTCTCCAAATGATAATATAATGCAACAAGAGAGTATTTATAAACAAGTGCTAACAGCTCGAAGAGATGCATGAAAAACAGGAACTAAAAGCACTGCAGTAGCTAGTTAAGAATACTCAATAAATATAAGTGAAGAACATGAGTATTCATATGAAAAAGCGGAGCGTGTCTCTCTCCCACACAAGGATTGCTAGGATCCGAATTTATTCAAACAAAAACAAAATAAAAGCACACAGACGCTCCAAGTAAAGCGCATAAGATGTGAAAGAATTAAAATATAGTTTCACTAGAGATGACCTGATAAGTTTGTTGATGAAGAAGGGGATGCCTTGGGCATCCCCAAACTTAAACGCTTGAGTCTCTCTGAATATGGTTGGATGAACCACGGGGGCATCCCCAAGATTAGGCTTTTCACTCTTCTTGATCACATAATATCACCCTTCTCGCTTGATCCTTGAAAACTTCCTTCACACCAAATTCAAGACAGTTCTCATTAGAGTGTTAGTGCATAATCAAAAATTCTCATATTCTGTAATGATACAATCAATCCCAAAGCTTCTGGACATTATCTACAGTCACCAATGCTTGTGGAGCAAAGAAATCCACACAAACATAGTAAAAGAGCGAATGCAAAACAAAAGGCAGAATCTGTCAAAAACAGAACAGTCTGGAATGACGAATTTTTTCGAGGCACTTAAGTTGCTCAGATGGATCTGGCCTAAAATAATGAAAGTTGCGTACATATCTCAGGAATATGCGTGATTTTTTGCAGAAGTTTTTGAATTTTCTACAGGGAGATAAGCTCAAATCCGTGACAGCTAAAAATCTGTCACTGCGCAGAAATCCAAATCTTGCATCAACTTTCAATATAGAACTTTACTTGGCACAATATTGCGATTAAATAAAGATACAAAGGAGTTGCTACAGAAGTAACAAAACTCTTGACTCAAAGAAAACAAATAACAGCAAATAAAAACAATGGGTTGTCTCCCATAAGCGTTTTTTCTTTAACGCCTTTCAGCTAGGCGCAGAAAGTGAAAATCAAGTGTTATCAAGAGAAGAAGCATCAACATCATAACTTGCTCTAACAATAGTGTCAAAAGGTAACTTCATTCTCTTCCTAGGGAAGTGTTCCATACCTTTCTTGAGAGGAAATTGGTACCTTATATTACCTTCTTTCATATCAATGATGGCACCAACAGTTCGAAGAAAATGTCTTCCCAAAACAATAGGACAAGATGCATTGCATTCAATATCCATAACAACAAAATCAACGGGGACAAGCTTATTGTTTACTGTAATAAAAAACATCATTAACTCGCCCCAAAAGTTTCTTCATAGCATTATCAGCGAGAAAAACATCCAAATAACAATGTTCCAAAGGTGGCAAATCAAGAATATCATAAAGCTTCTTGGGCAAAACCGAAATACTTGCACCAAGATCACACAAGGCATTGCAATCAAAATCATTCACCTTTACCTTAATGATGGGTTCCCAACCATCTTCTAATTTCCTAGGAATAGAAGCTTTAAGTTTCAACTTCTCCTCCCTAGCTTGCAAAAGAGCATTTGTAATATGTTTTGTAAAAGCCAAATTAATAGTGCTAGCATTGGAACTTCTAGCTAATTTTTGCAAGAACATAATAACTTCAGAGATGTTACAGTCATCAAGATCAAAATCATTATTGTCAATGGTGGTGGAACCATTGTCTCCAATAGTTTGAAAAATTTCAGCACTTTTATCAGAAAAAGTTTCAGCAGTTTTAGGCAATTTCAAACGCTTAGCAGAAGTAGTAGAGACATTAACAACGCCAATAACATTACCATCAATAGTAGGATGCTTACTAGCATGTAAAACATTAGCATTACTAGTGGTGGTGATAGTACAAACTCTAACTATACTATTCTCTTTTTCAAGTTCTTCCTCTTTTTCCCACCTAGCATGCAATTCAGCCAACATCCTAATATTATTATCAATTCGAACTTTGATGGCATTTGCTGTAGCAAATGACTTAGTATCTTTAACTTCATTAGGCATAACTTTCAGTTTTAGAATTTCAACATCATGAGCAAGACTATCAACTTTATAAGCAAGAACATCAATTTTTTCAAACTTTTCCTCAACAGTTTTATGGAAAGCTTTTTGTGTGCTAATAAATTCTTTGAGCATAGCTTCAAGATCAGAGGACACACTTCTATTGTTGCTGTAGGAATTACCATAAGAATTGCCATAACCATTTGAAGGATAAGGCTTATAGTTGTTGCTACCAAAATTATTCCTATAAGCATTGTTGTTGAAGTTGTTGTTTTTAATGAAGTTTACATCAACATGCTCTTCTTGAGCAACCAATGAAGCTAAAGGAACATTATTAGGATCAACATGAGATATACCATTCACAAGCATAGACATAATAGCATCAATCTTATCACTCAAAGAGGAGGTTTCTTCAACAGAATTTACCTTCTTACCTTGAGGAGCTCTTTCGGTGTGCCATTCGGAATAGTTGATCATCATATCATCAAGTAGCTTTGTTGCTGCACCTAAAGTGATGGACATAAAGGTTCCTCCAGAGGCTGAATCCAATAAGTTCCTTGAGGAAAAATTTAATCCTGCATAAAAGGTTTGGATGATCATCCAAGTAGTCAGTCCATGAGTGGGACAATTCCTCACAAAGATTTCATTCTTTCCCAAGCTTGAGCAACATGTTCATTATCAAGTTGTTTAAAATTCATAATGCTACTTCTCAAGGATATAATCTTAGCAGGAGGATAATATTTCCCTATGAAAGCATCTTTGCATTTTGTCCAAGAATCAATACTATTTCTAGGCAAGAAAGCAACCATTCTTTAGCTCTTCCTCTCAAGGAGAAAGGAAAAAGTTTCAGTTTTATAATATCCCCATCCATATCCTTATACTTTTGCATTTCACAAAGTTCAACAAAGTTATTAAGATGGGCAGCAGCATCATCAGTACTAACTCCAGAAAATTGCTCTTTCATAACAAGATTTAATAAAGCAGGTTTAATTTCATAAAATTCTGCTTTAGAAGCAGGTGGAGCAATAGGAGTGCATATGAAATCATTGTTGTTTGTGCTAGTGAAGTCACACAACTTAGTGTTCTCAGGAGCATTCATTTTGAAAAACAAAATCAAACCGAATTAAACAAGTAACTATTTTTTTTGTGTTTTTGATAAAGAGAGCAAACAAGACTAAATAAAAATAAACTAAGCAAGACAAATAACAAAGTAAAGAGATTGGGTGTGAGAGACTCCCCTTGCAGAAGCAATTCGGTTTTCCCCGGCGACGGCGCCAGAAACGTGTTGCTAGCTCTGAGTTGACGAGGGAATATTTCCCCGGCAACAGTGCCAGAAACAATGCTTGTACGTCACACGTCAGTTGGGAACCCCAAGAGGAAGGTATGATGAGTGCAGCAGCAAGTTTTCCCTCAGTATGAAACCAATGTTTAATCGAACCAGTAGGAAAACGAGGTTGCTTCGAAGGTGTTGGTGAAGGAGTGTAGTGCGGCGCAACACCAGGGATTCCGGTGCCAACGTGGAACCTGCACAACACAATCAAATTACTTTGCCCCAACTTAACAGTGAGTTTGTCAATCTCACCGGCTTGCTGAAAACAAAGGGTTAAACGTATCGAATGGAAGATGATGTTTGTTTGCATAAAACAGTAGAGAACAATGATTGCAGTAGATTGTATTTCAGATGTAAAAGAATGGACCGGGGTCCACAGTTCACTAGTGGTGTCTCTCCAATAAGATAACTAACATGTTGGGTAAACAAATTACAGCTGGGCAATTGACAATTGATAAGTGCATATAACATGCATGTGTGAGTTGTGGTGTCTACTATGAGATTCATTTGGGCATTACGACAAAGTACATAGACCGCTATCCAGCATGCATCTATGCCTAAATAGTCCACTTTCCGGTTAACATCCGTACCCCTTCCAGTATTAAGTTGCAAGCAACAGACAATTGCATTAAGTAATGTGCGTAATGTAAACAATACATTCATCCTTGAATAAAGCATTGCTGTTTTACCCTAGTGGCAACAACACATCTACAACCTTAGAACTTGCTGTCACTATCCCAGGTTAAATAGAGGTTGAACCCAACTATCATGCATAAATACCCCCTCTTGGAGTTACAAGTATTCACTTGGCCAAGGCTTCAACAAGTAACGGAGAGCATGCAAGATCACAAATGACATAGACATGATAATATAATATTCAGCTCACATAGGTATCAATATAAGTCAGATCCCAGCAAACACAACATGTAGCATTACAATAAGATGATCTTGATCATGATAGGCAGCTCACAAGATCTAAACATGATGGCACAAGTGGAGAAGACAACCATCTAGCTACTGCTATGGACCCATAGTCCAAGGATGAACTACTCACGCATCACTCCGGAGGCGGGCATGGCGATGTAGAGCCCTCCGGTGATGATTCCCCTCTCCGGCAGGGTGCCGGGAAGAGCTTCAGAACCCCCCGAGTTAGGGTTGACGACGGCGGCGGCAGCGAATATGTTCTGGATGAAAGGCTCGGTGGTTTAGGGTTTTCACGCCTCGGGGAATAAATAGGCGAAGGGGCGATGTCGGCGGACCCCGAGGGGCCCAAACCACCAGGTGGCGCGGCTGGGCCCACTGCCGCGCCGGCCTGTGGTTTGGCCACCTCGTGGCTCTCCTTCGTCTCTCCTTCGGACTCCGTGTACGTGTTGGAAAAATAGGGACTTGGCCTTTTGTTTCGTGCAATTCCGAGAATATTTCCAGAAGTAACTTTCTGAAACCAAAAACAGCAGAAAACAGGGAACTGGCACTGTGGCATCTTGTTAATAGGTTAGTCCCAGAAAATGCATAAAAATGATACGAAGTGTATATAAAACATGTAGCAAATGGTATAATATAAGCATGGAACAACAGAAATTATGGATACGTTGGAGACGTATCAAGCATCCCCAAGCTTAGTTCTACTCGTCTCGAGTAGGTAAAACGATAACAATAAATAATTTCTGAGGAGACATGCTTTCACACAATCTTGATCAATATATTGCAAGGCTCATGTCATGAATGAAGTGACTCAAAGCAATGGTCTATAGTTTGCTAACAAATAGATAAAGAGTAAACAATGAATCATATAAGCAAAAACTTTTCATGAATAGTACTTTCAAGACAAGCATCAAAAAGTTTTGCATAAGAGGTAACTCATAAAGCAATAGATTCAAAGTAAAAGGCATTGAAGCAACACAAAGGATGATTAAGTTTCAGCATTTGCTTTCAACTTGTAACATGTATATCTCATGGATAGTTGTCAACATAAAGCAATATAACAAGTGCAATAAGTAAACATGTAAGAATCAATGCACACAAAGTTGACACAAGTGTTTGCTTCTAAGATAGAAAGGAGTAGGTAAACTGACTCAACATAAAGTAAAAGATAGGCCCTTCGCAGAGGGAAGCAGGGATTAAATCATGTGCTAGAGCTTTTTAAGTTTTCGAAAGCATATAGATAGCACAAAATAAGTATTTGAGAGGTGTTTGTTGTTGTCAACGAATGGTAGTGGGCACTCTAACCCCCTTGTCAACCAGACTTTCAAGAGCGGCTCCCATGAAGGACGTTATCTCTACCAGCAAGGTAGATCATCCCTCTTCTCTTTTGTTTACACATGTATTTTAGTTTCTTTATAGATGACACTCCTCCCAACCTTTTGCTTACACAAGCCATGGCTAACCGAATCCTCGGGTGCCTTCCAACATTCACATACCATGGAGGAGTGTCTATTTGCAAATTAAGTTGCTTACTGATAAATCAGGGCAAAACATGTGAAGAGAATTATTAATGAAAGTTGTAATTAATTGGGGCTGGGCACCCCGTTGCCAGCTGTTTTTGCAAATTATTGGATAAGCGGATGTATATGCCACTAGTCCATTGGTGAAAGTCTGTCAGAAGTAAATGACAAGATTGAAAGATAAAACACCACATACTTCCTCATGAGCTATAAAACATTGACACAAATAAGGAGTAATAAAGTTTTGAATAGTTTAAAGGTAGCACATGAAATATTTACTTGGAATGGCAGGAAATACCACATAGTAGGTAGGCATGGTGGACACAAATGGCATGGGTTTTGGCTCAAGTTTTGGATGCACGAGAAGCATTCCCTCTCAGTACAGAGTTTAGGCTAGCAAGGTTGTTTGAAGCAAACACAAGTATAAACCGGTACAGCAAGAATCACATAAAAACATATTGCAAGTATTATAAGACTCTACACTGTCTTCCTTGTTGCTCAAACATTTTACCAGAAAATATCTAGACCTTAGAGAGAACAAATATGCATCCCAAGTCTCAACAAGCTCTACGGTAGTTCTCCACTACTAGGCTTTAACTACATGATGCAAGAGCTTAAACATGATCTACTTGAGAGCTCAAAACAATTGCAAAGCATCAAATCGAAACAAGACAATGATCTACAAGAATGCATATGTCTTTTCCAATACCAACTACTACATGTAGCATTTTCTTTCTTCCAAACAAATACCAATCAATTTATTTAAACATAAACTCTCCAAATGATAATATAATGCAACAAGAGAGTATTTATAAACAAGTGCTAACAGCTCGAAGAGATGCATGAAAAACAGGAACTAAAAGCACTGCAGTAGCTAGTTAAGAATACTCAATAAATATAAGTGAAGAACATGAGTATTCATATGAAAAAGCGGAGCGTGTCTCTCTCCCACACAAGGATTGCTAGGATCCGAATTTATTCAAACAAAAACAAAATAAAAGCACACAGACGCTCCAAGTAAAGCGCATAAGATGTGAAAGAATTAAAATATAGTTTCACTAGAGATGACCTGATAAGTTTGTTGATGAAGAAGGGGATGCCTTGGGCATCCCCAAACTTAAACGCTTGAGTCTCTCTGAATATGGTTGGGATGAACACGGGGGCATCCCCAAGATTAGGCTTTTCACTCTTCTTGATCACATAATATCACCCTTCTCGCTTGATCCTTGAAAACTTCCTTCACACCAAATTCAAGACAGTTCTCATTAGAGTGTTAGTGCATAATCAAAAATTCTCATATTCTGTAATGATACAATCAATCCCAAAGCTTCTGGACATTATCTACAGTCACCAATGCTTTGTGGAGCAAAGAAATCCACACAAACATAGTAAAAGAGCGAATGCAAAACAAAAGGCAGAATCTGTCAAAAACAGAACAGTCTGGAATGACGAATTTTTTCGAGGCACTTAAGTTGCTCAGATGGATCTGGCCTAAAATAATGAAAGTTGCGTACATATCTCAGGAATATGCGTGATTTTTTGCAGAAGTTTTTGAATTTTCTACAGGGAGATAAGCTCAAATCCGTGACAGCTAAAAATCTGTCACTGCGCAGAAATCCAAATCTTGCATCAACTTTCAATATAGAACTTTACTTGGCACAACATTGCGATTAAATAAAGATACAAAGGAGTTGCTACAGAAGTAACAAAAACTCCTTGACTCAAAGAAAACAAAAATAACAGCAAATAAAAACAATGGGTTGTCTCCCATAAGCGTTTTTCTTTAACGCCTTTCAGCTAGGCGCAGAAAGTGAAAATCAAGTGTTATCAAGAGAAGAAGCATCAACATCATAACTTGCTCTAACAATAGTGTCAAAAGGTAACTTCATTCTCTTCCTAGGGAAGTGTTCCATACCTTTCTTGAGAGGAAATTGGTACCTTATATTACCTTCTTTCATATCAATGATGGCACCAACAGTTCGAAGAAAATGTCTTCCCAAAACAATAGGACAAGATGCATTGCATTCAATATCCATAACAACAAAATCAACGGGGACAAGGTTATTGTTTACTGTAATAAAAACATCATTAACTCGCCCCAAAAGTTTCTTCATAGCATTATCAGCGAGAAAAACATCCAAATAACAATGTTCCAAAGGTGGCAAATCAAGAATATCATAAAGCTTCTTGGGCAAAACCGAAATACTTGCACCAAGATCACACAAGGCATTGCAATCAAAATCATTCACCTTTACCTTAATGATGGGTTCCCAACCATCTTCTAATTTCCTAGGAATAGAAGCTTTAAGTTTCAACTTCTCCTCCCTAGCTTGCAAAAGAGCATTTGTAATATGTTTTGTAAAAGCCAAATTAATAGTGCTAGCATTGGAACTTCTAGCTAATTTTTGCAAGAACATAATAACTTCAGAGATGTTACAGTCATCAAGATCAAAATCATTATTGTCAATGGTGGTGGAACCATTGTCTCCAATAGTTTGAAAAATTTCAGCACTTTTATCAGAAAAAGTTTCAGCAGTTTTAGGCAATTTCAAACGCTTAGCAGAAGTAGTAGAGACATTAACAACGCCAATAACATTACCATCAATAGTAGGATGCTTACTAGCATGTAAAACATTAGCATTACTAGTGGTGGTGATAGTACAAACTCTAACTATACTATTCTCTTTTTCAAGTTCTTCCTCTTTTTCCCACCTAGCATGCAATTCAGCCAACATCCTAATATTATTATCAATTCGAACTTTGATGGCATTTGCTGTAGCAAATGACTTAGTATCTTTAACTTCATTAGGCATAACTTTCAGTTTTAGAATTTCAACATCATGAGCAAGACTATCAACTTTATAAGCAAGAACATCAATTTTTTCAAACTTTTCCTCAACAGTTTTATGGAAAGCTTTTTGTGTGCTAATAAATTCTTTGAGCATAGCTTCAAGATCAGAGGACACACTTCTATTGTTGCTGTAGGAATTACCATAAGAATTGCCATAACCATTTGAAGGATAAGGCTTATAGTTGTTGCTACCAAAATTATTCCTATAAGCATTGTTGTTGAAGTTGTTGTTTTTAATGAAGTTTACATCAACATGCTCTTCTTGAGCAACCAATGAAGCTAAAGGAACATTATTAGGATCAACATGAGATATACCATTCACAAGCATAGACATAATAGCATCAATCTTATCACTCAAAGAGGAGGTTTCTTCAACAGAATTTACCTTCTTACCTTGAGGAGCTCTTTCGGTGTGCCATTCGGAATAGTTGATCATCATATCATCAAGTAGCTTTGTTGCTGCACCTAAAGTGATGGACATAAAGGTTCCTCCAGAGGCTGAATCCAATAAGTTCCTTGAGGAAAAATTTAATCCTGCATAAAAGGTTTGGATGATCATCCAAGTAGTCAGTCCATGAGTGGGACAATTCCTCACCAAAGATTTCATTCTTTCCCAAGCTTGAGCAACATGTTCATTATCAAGTTGTTTAAAATTCATAATGCTACTTCTCAAGGATATAATCTTAGCAGGAGGATAATATTTCCCTATGAAAGCATCTTTGCATTTTGTCCAAGAATCAATACTATTTCTAGGCAAAGAAAGCAATCATTCTTTAGCTCTTCCTCTCAAGGAGAAAGGAAAAGTTTCAGTTTTATAATATCCCCATCCATATCCTTATACTTTTGCATTTCACAAAGTTCAACAAAGTTATTAAGATGGGCAGCAGCATCATCAGTACTAACTCCAGAAAATTGCTCTTTCATAACAAGATTTAATAAAGCAGGTTTAATTTCATAAAATTCTGCTTTAGAAGCAGGTGGAGCAATAGGAGTGCATATGAAATCATTGTTGTTTGTGCTAGTGAAGTCACACAACTTAGTGTTCTCAGGAGCATTCATTTTGAAAAACAAAATCAAACCGAATTAAACAAGTAACTATTTTTTTTGTGTTTTTGATAAAGAGAGCAAACAAGACTAAATAAAAATAAACTAAGCAAGACAAATAACAAAGTAAAGAGATTGGGTGTGAGAGACTCCCCTTGCAGAAGCAATTCGGTTTTCCCGGCGACGGCGCCAGAAAACGTGTTGCTAGCTCTGAGTTGACGAGGGAATATTTCCCCGGCAACAGTGCCAGAAACAATGCTTGTACGTCACACGTCAGTTGGGAACCCCAAGAGGAAGGTATGATGAGTGCAGCAGCAAGTTTTCCCTCAGTATGAAACCAAGGTTTAATCGAACCAGTAGGAAAACAAGGTTGCTTCGAAGGTGTTGGTGAAGGAGTGTAGTGCGGCGCAACACCAGGGATTCCGGTGCCAACGTGGAACCTGCACAACACAATCAAATTACTTTGCCCCAACTTAACAGTGAGTTTGTCAATCTCACCGGCTTGCTGAAAACAAAGGGTTAAACGTATCGAATGGAAGATGATGTTTGTTTGCATAAAACAGTAGAGAACAATGATTGCAGTAGATTGTATTTCAGATGTAAAAGAATGGACCGGGGTCCACAGTTCACTAGTGGTGTCTCTCCAATAAGATAACTAACATGTTGGGTAAACAAATTACAGCTGGGCAATTGACAATTGATAAGTGCATATAACATGCATGTGTGAGTTGTGGTGTCTACTATGAGATTCATTTGGGCATTACGACAAAGTACATAGACCGCTATCCAGCATGCATCTATGCCTAAATAGTCCACTTTCCGGTTAACATCCGTACCCCTTCCAGTATTAAGTTGCAAGCAACAGACAATTGCATTAAGTAATGTGCGTAATGTAAACAATACATTCATCCTTGAATAAAGCATTGCTGTTTTACCCTAGTGGCAACAACACATCTACAACCTTAGAACTTGCTGTCACTATCCCAGGTTAAATAGAGGTTGAACCCAACTATCATGCATAAATACCCCCTCTTGGAGTTACAAGTATTCACTTGGCCAAGGCTTCAACAAGTAACGGAGAGCATGCAAGATCACAAATGACATAGACATGATAATATAATATTCAGCTCCACATAGGTATCAATATAAGTCAGATCCCAGCAAACACAACATGTAGCATTACAATAAGATGATCTTGATCATGATAGGCAGCTCACAAGATCTAAACATGATGGCACAAGTGGAGAAGACAACCATCTAGCTACTGCTATGGACCCATAGTCCAAGGATGAACTACTCACGCATCACTCCGGAGGCGGGCATGGCGATGTAGAGCCCTCCGGTGATGATTCCCCTCTCCGGCAGGGTGCCGGGAAGAGCTTCAGAACCCCCCGAGTTAGGGTTGACGACGGCGGCGGCAGCGAATATGTTCTGGATGAAAGGCTCGGTGGTTTAGGGTTTTCACGCCTCGGGGAATAAATAGGCGAAGGGGCGATGTCGGCGGACCCCCGAGGGGCCCAAACCACCAGGTGGCGCGGCTGGGCCCACTGCCGCGCCGGCCTGTGGTTTGGCCACCTCGTGGCTCTCCTTCGTCTCTCCTTCGGACTCCGTGTACGTGTTGGAAAAATAGGGACTTGGCCTTTTGTTTCGTGCAATTCCGAGAATATTTCCAGAAGTAACTTTCTGAAACCAAAAACAGCAGAAAACAGGGAACTGGCACTGTGGCATCTTGTTAATAGGTTAGTCCCAGAAAATGCATAAAAGTGATACGAAGTGTATATAAAACATGTAGCAAATGGTATAATATAAGCATGGAACAGCAGAAATTATGGATACGTTGGAGACGTATCACTCGCATGGGCTTGTTTGCTCCTTCTCGGCCGGCCAAGGTGGCGAGGGAGAGGAGCAGACTTGCTCTGCTGCAGCTGCAGTTTGGGGCTGGTGTCTTTTTCGAGCTGTTCCGTTATGGTGTCTTCGTGCGGCACCGGGCGGCTGCGTCCAAACCTCTCCGACAAGCTCCTGAGGATGGAGAAAGAGGAGTTGGTTGCTGGCGCCTGCTCTTTTCATAAGCGCATTTGTTGTGTTCCCGGTGGTAAGTTTCTGGTCTTCCTTCTCTCGGCCGACCGTGGTGGTGAGGGAGAGGATGAAGATGGTGTTGCTGCTGGGCTTGGCTGGAAGATTGGTTGGTGGAGGTGTGAGTTCGACGTTAACAGCACGACATGCTTGGTGATGTCGACTCCCACCAGTTCATCCTTGGAGCTTCATTGGTATTTATCTAGTTGTAACACTTCGGATCTTTTGCTAGTCGCTGTGCATGTTGGATATGCGTTCTTGCTGTTCGGGACAGGCCAGAGACTGGTGAGAGCGTCTCTGCTGCGGTTTCTCAGATTTAACAGCCAAGAACCTCCTGATTTGGGCTCGGTGATGGACATTTCATATCTACAGCTCAATCCTTTACCTCATAGGCGTCTGCCAACGCGATTGCTGGTTGAGCCGCTAGCTCTACGGTTGGCTAGATTGCAAGAGGCCCTGAAAGAATGCGACCGCAGGTTTGCTGCGTCCGAGTTCTCGACGGACCCCCTGATAGGCTCCGGTTGTACTCTTTGGCATATCCACTATATGTTCTCTGTAGCTTCTTTCGATGCCCAGCTAGGTTTCTACTTTCGGGATGAAAGTTGTAATCACTACAATTGTACTTTGTGCTTTGATTTGTAATGAAAGTGATGGTTGTGTGGTGTTCAAAAAAAAAAAGAAGCTCACATTCTTGCCAGGAAACACTAAACAAATAACAACTCAAAGAATGACGGTCTCAACCATTTTTGGTCAGTGTCTAGTTGTAGGCACACATTTGGCATGTCGGACTTCCAGTTCACCGGAATGAACCATTCACACCAAGCTTTTGTCAAAGTTGTGGCGTGTGCCGATAAAATGCTTGCAGAATCGCCGTTGCAAGAAGAGTCACATAACACCATTTTGGAATTTTCAACGTGTTGCTTGACAAGTCATGCTCCGTACCACACCAGCCGCTTATTTTGTAATCTTGCACCAGCAATTCCGAAGAAAAAACCCTTATTTCAAAATTTGGAAATTTATGTGGACTGGGAGTTAATAATCTCTAGAGTAAGACTGATGAAGACTGTAACTACGATCATTGCTAGTCAGAACAGTGTTCTGCGTCATCCGGCTGATCCGGTAAAAAAAAGTCCTCATCTTCCATAGTCGGATGTCAGTAAAACATGAAAACACTTACCGAAATGTACAATCTAAATGTAGCATCCAATCAATCACAATAACTATCTAATTATCCCTACCATGTTTTAGGGTACTAACTAAAGGTCGGAGGAGAGATGGTGTCTCGCTCTCTCTCTCCTCCCACTGTAGCGACCTTAGGTCCTGCTCATGGCGGAATCGCCTCGATTCCGTCCATGGAGCCCGTCCACGAGAGGCAGATACGCACCGCCACGCGGCGTCGGAGCCCTGTGTCTTCCCCACGAACCTCTCCCCTGTCGTCTCGACTTCTCCGCGGGAGTTTTCGGGGCGATTCTGGCGGCGACCAAAGCTGGCGTCGGAGGTGGATGGATCGAGCTCGGTGAGCGGCGGTGCGGGAGGTGGGGCGGCATCGAGCGCGATGCGGAGTGCTGCAAGCGCAAGCAGGGGGCTGGGCCTCGCCATGGTCATCGACAGCGACGAGCGGCTTTTGGGGCGGAGCGGGCCCGAGGTCTCGAAGGAGACCGGCGGACAGGTTTGTGTCCCGCGCGGCGACACAGGCGCACTCCCTGACAAGGCGTGGCAGGCGCTATCGAATTTCGATCCGGTTGATATTGAAGTAGGCCTGGATAGTTCATGGGATTGGCAGCAGATTTCCGATTCGACGAGCATCGAAGAGGAAATTCACGTCAGTCAGGGATCTGACAAAGTCCAATCTGTTCAAATCGAAGAGGCAACGGAATCAGAGGAACCCGCAACCCTCGAGGAGCTCGATTCTGGTGGAAATTCTACACGAGGAAGAGGAACTGATAGCAGCGACAGTGTTGGGAAGTTTCAGTCATAGCATGTTACTGTCAATGGACAGTCTACGCTGTTCAGAGATTCTGTGCGACATGAGAGCTGCATAGAGGGTTTGGGTGATAATCTGAGATGTGCAGAGACAGTCTCGTTTGCATCACGGTCTTCATCTCCGATAGCTCGATCGGTTGAGGGACCATGGCTGATTTTGGAGGAAGCTGGAGGTTGCAGGCTCGAGGACCGACCGCGCGCGGGGTCGCCGGACCGGATTCTCCGTACAAATCAGGGGCAGTTGAGACAATTTAGGCGGGGTAGGAGATGCAGTGACCCAAAGGTGCAAGGGCTGGTTGGGGATTTCGCTGGGAAAGAGATAGAGGATTTTTTTGCTCAGCTATGGTATATTCCAGCAGATATTCCTAAAACTACCAACCACCAGTCTCCTCCTCGTGTGAGATCTAGATCGAGATGTGAGAAACAAAGCTTGGGGCTGGTTACGGATGCAGCAGAAGGCCTGCGAGCGCTAGGCTTAGAAGAAGGTTTTGATCAACCACAAAGTGTTCGAGCTGAAGAAGTGATGCGGATAGAGGAAGAGGTGGTCGTGGTAGAGGGAGGGGAGGCAACAATGGGAGAGAACAGCAGCAGCAGCAGCCGCCGCCGCAGTTCTACGACCCGATGCAACCGCAGTTTCCTTATCCTCCTCCGTATGGTTTCACTCCCGGTGGACCATGGGGATACCCTGGCCCTTTTCCTCAGTACCCTCCACCGCAGTTCAATCAGCAGCACGAGTAGTGGATGAATCAGGGCCATGAGGAAGAACAACTGTGAAGGCAGCTGAATCCCCAGTCCCAGGAGGGGAGGCAACAAAATTCCCAATCTCAAGAGGGAAATCAGCACAAGAATAAGGCAGTGCAACCTAGAGCAGTTCCGAAGAAGAAGTTCATGCAGAAAAGTGTAGGCTCTAGCTCAGGTGTGGCTAACCCGCAGATGAATTACTCCAAAACCATCTGCTTGGGTTGTGGGGAACCTGGCCATTACAAACAGAGCTGTGACAAGAAAGCGATGTGCTTCATTTGCAAAGCAACTTCTCATCCTGTAGAAGAATGTCCAGTGAAGAAGAGGCCGAGACAGATGGCCAAGTACATTGGCAGTGCGGCACCTGGCCTGGGTTTTTATCACATAGAATGCCCTGAGAAAGTTTTGAACCCAGTAGTCTGCAACAAGAATGTGGGCTTGGTAGTGATAGAGGAAGGGGAAGTAACTAAGGAAGAATTAGCAAAGGAGTTCGCTGATATTTACAAAACCAATTGGCCGTGGCAGATAAGAGATGTGGGACAGTGGTGCTTTCTGGTGAAGTTCCCTCCTCACCCTAGGTTTGGTCTGGGGAAGACAAATGTGTGGGTCAGAGTGGAGAAATGGGATAGCCAAGCTGTGGACCCGGTAGAAATTGTCAAGGAAGGTTGGATGAAGATAACTGGTCTAGATTCTGATTGGTGCGAATGGGGTGCTCTGGATCAAGCAGTTTCCACCTGTGGGCTTCTCATTGATGTGACTGGATGAGTGTGCTCACAGACTGCTCAGAAGTGGTTAGAGTGAAGATTAGAGTTAGGGATCCAACAAGGGTGCCAGAAGGCAAATTTTCCATTACCATGGTGGTCTTTACCAGCTGAATTTTGAAATGGAGATGGATACAGTAGTTGATGCTAGGGAGAATACTTCTCTGATAAAGGAGAACAAAGATGAAGAGGACAAAGGAGCAGATGCAGACAATGGTACAAAGACCAACATGGAAACTGATAGCAGGAATCCTGAGTCGGTAGGAGCTCCAGCACCTCCCATAACAACAGTAGGAATGGGGATAGCGGAACTGGTGGTAAGCAGCATGGATATGATGTACCTGGTGATGCCACTCTTAGTGGTTCGGCTGTCTACGACCTGCTGGTGAAAAGAGGAATGGTTGGAAAAGATGGTGGTTTTGTCTGGAACAATGAAGCAACTAACAACTCCAGGGTGAGACAGGAAACAACAGCTTTCTGGTCAAAAATGATGATCTGTCTTTGCGCAGAAGATAGAACTGGTGCAAGAGAATAAGGAACAGGAACTGCACTTACCAGAGGACATCATGCCTAGTTTTGATAACCTGGCAGGGGGACAAACAGTTGCTGTTGATGATAGAGCTAGTAAGAAATCCAAGAAGTGGGGCCCAGTTCAGCCAACAAGGTTAAGTGCACGGATTGATAGGTCCAAGAATGTGATGGAGAAAGCTAAGGAAATGAAGATGAGAAATAATCTAGAACTTCCGCCGAAAAAGATGTCAGGTATAATGCAATCCAACCCTTTTAGTTTGCTGCAATCTACTGAGTTAGAACATATTGCTGGTATGGTTGGAGTAGAGATTAGGGAAGTCATTGATTTAGATGATATCCATAGTAGCAGCGTAGGTGAGGTGGCTATAGACCCTGGCCACCCACATGCTGATCAGGTTGTAGAAACAGCTTCAGATTTAGCTGAGCCTGAACATGGTGATATAGATAATGATAACTGTAGTTCTCCTAGTGGTGCTGATGTTTCTAGTAAAATAGATGATCTAGATGAAAACTGGACAGAGGTGATTAGGAAATCTCGGGGCAAGCACCCCAGGAAGAGATTCCAATGAAGTGTGCCTTTTGGAACTCCAGGAGCATCACGGCTCCTGGGAGAAAAAAATGCATCGAGGACACTATTATTCCTCTGAAGGTAGATTACATTGGTTTTCAGGAAACTAAGCAGGAAAAGTTTACTAACAATTTCCTGAAAAACATTCTAGGAAATCGTAATTTTACTGGAATTACCTTCCAGCAAATGGTTCGGCTGGAGGGATTTTAGTTGGTGTTAATGGCGACATTTTTGACATTATAGCTTGGGAAATTAAAGTTTTCTCTGTTAGTGTAGTTGTCAAAGTTAAGGCTGATGATAAAATAATTAGGATCACTACAGTTTATGGCTCGCCATATGAGGAGGGTAAACAGGCTTTTATTTCTGAGCTCCATGAACTTTTCCTGAATTGGGACGGACCTGCTATCATAGGGGGTGACTTCAATTTGGTTCGTTCTAGTGAGGATAAAAGTAATGGAGTTGTAGATTATAAGTGGGTTGATAAGTTTAACGCGTGGGTGGAAATCTGGGCGTTGATGGAAATTAGGCTTAGTGGTAGAGATTATACTTGGTCTAATAACCAAGCAGATCCAGTGAGAAGTAGAATCGATAGAATCTTTTGTACTACTAATTTTGATGCGTTGTTCCCGCTATCGCATGCTAAAGCTCTGGCTAGATTAGGGAGTGATCACACCCCCATTCTTTGGGATTCTGGGTGTGGAAAATTCCAAAAAAAGGAAGTTTCAAGTTTGAAAAATGGTGGAGTACGAGGCCAGACTTTATTAATATAGTTAATAAAGCATGGTCGACTAGTAAAAGAGCTAGGAATGCCATGGATATATGGCAAGAAAAACAGAGATGTTTTAGGAGGTTAGCTAGAGGTTGGAGTGCCAACATAGATGCTGAAATTAGGAAAAACAAGAAAACACTTATGGAGGAGTATGATGCTCTCGATATAAAAGCTGAAACTCAAGACCTCAATGATGAGGAGAGAGGTAGACTAGATTTCATTTATAAAGAACTAAATAATTACTGGCTGATAGAGGAAATTAAAGCCAAGCAGAGATCTAGAGAGAGAGATATTTTGGAGGGTGATAGGAATACGGCTTATTTTCATGCAGTAGCTAACCAGAGAAGAAGAAAGAAAATGATTAGTTGTTTAGACGGACCCGATGGTCCTGTGAAAGACAAGAATGAAATGCTCAAAATTGCGACTAACTTTTATAAAGATCTCTTCTGCAAAGAAGATAGGCCTGATATTAGACTTCGACACGATTTCTTTAGTGCAGAAGAGAAGGTTAGCCCGGAGGAAAATAAAATTCTAGAAGCTAGTTTTACCTTAGAGGAAATTAGAATTGCAGTTTTCGGGTCTTACTCTGACGGTGCGCCTGGCCCGGACGGGTTACCTTTCTTTTTTTATCAGAAGTATTGGGATGTAGTTAAACATGACTTGTTAATGCTGTTTGAGGAATGGTTTGCAAATAGACTAGATATTTTTAGGATTAATTTTGCTATGATTACACTGATTCCAAAAGAAGAGAATGCCACTTCGATGAAGAAGTTTAGACCAATTAGCTTGTTAAATTGTAGTTTTAAGATTTTTACTAAAGTTCTTACGAATAGAATTAGCTTAATGGCAAATAGACTTATCTCTAACTGCCAGTCTGCTTTCATTAGAGGTAGGTTTATTTTAGAAAGTGTGGTAACGGCACATGAAGTAATTCACGATGTGCAGTCTAGGAAGGAAAAAGGTCTGGTGCTTAAAATAGACTATGAAAAAGCTTATGATAAAGTCAATCTGGATTTCCTTTATGAAATTCTGGAATTAAGAGGTTTCAGTCCGTTCTGGATTAGAATAATTAAGCAAGTTACTCAGAATGGTTCGGTAGGTGTTAAGGTTAATGATGAAGAAGGAGACTTCTTTGTCACTGGTAAAGGCTTGAGACAAGGGGATCCCCTGTCTCCTATCCTTTTTAATTTTGTAGTAGATGTTTTTGCCAAGATGTTAATTAAAGGAGTAGATGCAAACTTGATTAGAGGTCTGTGTACTAGATTTGTGCCAGGGGGTGTTATG
The DNA here is from genome assembly GCA_947311845.1 of Poa pratensis. Lineage (NCBI taxonomy): Eukaryota > Viridiplantae > Streptophyta > Magnoliopsida > Poales > Poaceae > Poa > Poa pratensis. The sequence continues at coordinate 64,032,914 of CAMZMU010000038.1, forward strand.
TGTCTGCAGTATGCAGATGATACCCTTCTCTTTTTAGAAGCAGATAAAAAGGTAGCTTTTCACATGAAATGGATCCTGACCTGTTTTGAACAACTGTCAGGCATGCGTATCAACTACCATAAGAGTGAACTTATCCCTATTAACTTAGAACCTGAAGAGTGTGTGCAGTTTGTAGATACGCTGCAGTGCGTTTTAGGTGACTTCCCCATTAAATACTTGGGTATTCCATTGCATTATGGGAAACTGAGAAGGGAAGATCTGCAGCCTCTCATTGATAGTTTGTTGAAAAGATTGGCAGGTTGGAGAGGAAAATTACTGTCCTCAGCTGCCAAACGAGAACTAGTTCAAACTTGCTTAGCTAGTATCCCGATTTACCTTTTGTCGTTCTTTAAGTTTCCCAAATGGGCTATAGATTTAATAAACACTCAACTAGCCAACTGGCCTTCTGTCTGTATGAAGAAGGAATTTGGAGGACTAGGTATACCTAACTTGCAGGACCTCAATCTCTGTATGATAGGGTCCTGGGTAAAAAGGTATGCACAGGGGGGGAGGTTCCCTGTGGAGGAAAGTAATTGATGCTAAGTATAACACTAGAAGCCCGAACATCCTGTGCTGCGCTGATGCACATCCATCTACGTTTTGGAAGGGTGTGATGTGGGCAACACAGGCTGTGAAAGTAGGTTATAGATGGAAGGTGGGTAATGGTAAGTTAGTAAAATTTTGGGAAGATATATGGTTTGGGAACTCACCTTTGTCGACTCAGTTCTGGGATATATATGTGGTCTCTAACCAACAAACCCAAACGGTAGCAGAACTCTGGGATGGTACCCAACTTAGATGTAATTTTAGGAGAACTTGTACAGAAGATATGATGTTACAGTGGCTGGAAATTGTTAGTATTGCTAGTTCTTTAGCTCTTTCTGATGAGGAAGATCAGCTGATTTGGCAGTACGAAACCAATGGTGTTTATTCTTCCAAAACAATGTATGCTCTGGTTAACTTCAGAGGAGTGAAACCTGTTCACTTACCTGTTGTGTGGGAGATCAAAGTCCCACCCAGGATACATATATTCCTGTGGTTATTTTCCCAAAACAAAATAATGACTAGGGATAACCTCCGGAGAAGGGGGATGCCAAAACCTTTAGAATGTGAATTGTGTAAAGAAATTGAGTCAGTCTACCATCTGTTCTTTGAATGTATAGTTGCTAAGAACATGTGGGAATTAGTGCGGCAAGTTTTCAATGTTGATATTACTAACTTTGAATCTATTGCTTTGAAATGGCTTTGCAATACTAGATTTATGCATTTAAACATAGTTACTGCTGCTGTTCTGTGGAGCATTTGGAACAATAGGAATAACATAGTGTTTAACCGTTGAACCTGGATCAATTTGAAACAGGTGTGGCGACTGACACTATCTTATTTGAAGCTCTGGATGGTCCCTTTAAAAGAACAAGTAGGAGGAAAACTGGAGCAGTTCGCAAGTCTTCTGCTCGCAAGACTAAAAGCCCCTTTAGCACTCGACCCCGGCTGAGATGTGTGGATTTCAGCTAGATCAGCACTTGGTCTACGACTGCTACCTCGGCGTACAGTGGCAGGGCCACGGTGGAGTACCTGAAGGAGCATCCAGAGGAAAGTGACGCCATTCACGTGGTCATGTGAAAGTTGATGCTGCTGTCAGGATGCCGGCTGCACTTCCAGAAGCAGTTTGCCATCTCTTTCCATCTGTGGATCTTGGTGTTTGTTTAGCTAGTGTTCCTGGTTAGATGCCTTCGTTTTGGCCTGAGATTGTAATCTTAAAACTCTGGAGCAGTTCCTGCCGCTGGCAGTTAGTGTTTTGCTCGTTGTAGTTTCTGAGAACTGCACTTCTAGACTGGCAGTCTCCTTCCAGTTTTTTAATTCCTGCACTTTACTTTTCCTGTAAGAACCCTGTTGGTTTCGTTATCTTTAATGGAACCGGGGTGTCCCCCTGTGAATCTTAAAAAAAAAGGTACTAACTAAAGTATGTGTAGGATTGTTGGTGTTCCGTGTCATCACTGTATGTTACATCGTCGCATGGACCACGTCCACGCACACACTAGCGGCATCACCCTCCATAACCACTGTTGATTTTCTTCTTGGCATATATTTTCCACACAAACCTCGTAATCCGTAAAGCAAAACCCACGCACGACTAATCAGACGCCATTAGCGTATGTAAACCTTGATTATGCAGGATATTGAAGCTAAATATTTTTAGACTGGGGGGCGGTGGCCCCCCTACTTATACATAGCTCAACCAGTGAAAGATAGTATGCAAGTCTAGTAACCAACTTTATTGAACGGATAAAACTTTGTTTTGAGTCGATCTTCTATATTATATTCCTAGAGCTGGGTTACACAAACTGATACTCTTAGTATATTATCTTTTCTTTCGAAATATATTCTATTGTGACTTCACCTAATCAGTGATGTTATCTTGCACTGTACTCATAATGCTGGATGTGTTATAGTATGGTTTCATTGGATTAATACAATAAACGTGTCATACGTGTACAATTTGAAATTTCCAAGATAAGCCTCTAGCTGTTAAGGGTAAAAAAAAACACACATTCTTGCTAGGAAACACTAAACACTTAACAACTCAAAGACTGCCAACCTCGAACCATGTTTGGTCAGCGTCTGGTAGCAACCACACATTTAGCTCGTCGGACTCCAATTCTAGTTCACCGGAATGAACCATTCACACCAAGCTTTTGTAAAAGTTATGGCGTCTGCCGATATAATGTTTGCGGAATCGCTGTTGCAAACACTAGTAGAGAAAGGCCTTTTAGTGGCGCACCCTTTTGCAATTCTGTGGCACACCCGCAACTTTGCTGGGTGCGCCACAGAAGTCTCGCCACTAAATTTGTATTCTGTGGCGCACCGAGCCCGTGCGTCACAGAAAGACCAACTTTCTGTGGCGCACCCAGCCCGTGCGCCACAGAAATGTCTCGGCAGTACACAGCAGAGGAATTCTGTGGCGCACCAACGCCTGGTGCGCCACAGAAAGTGGTGCGCCACAAAATAAAATAAAATGCGCCACTAAATTATAAAACAGAAATACAGGTATATTTACATTTTGCTGTACAAATATAGGTATATACAGGATTTATATAGATTTATACAGAAATACAGGTATATTTGACAGGTATATGAACAGACAAACACATTAATCACTATGTCATCACACATATTACTTAGTGCCCGAGATACATACACATAGTCACAAAAGTGCCGAATGTTTACACAATTAGTCATGATACAAACAAAAGTTCATCATTTCACACTACACATTACAAATGAAGTGTTCACCGCCTAACTAGGATCAAATGTAGTACATCGGCGATGATGGTGAGCAAGAGCATGCGGGAGCATGATCATGGAGTCCTCTTCTTGAGCGGCGCCGGGAACGGTAGAAAGCCATCTTTCGTCCTCCACTCCCTGGTGTCATTCTGCGCCTCTAGTCGTTCTTCGATGTCCCTCTGACAGAGCCTTGAAGATGGATTGGGATATATATTGGTTAGTGATATAAATAGAGTATAATTTATTCATCTAAGTAGAGAGGCAAGACAATCAATCAATTGTCATGGTTGGAAATCATATGGCTATCCTATTTGGGTTTCAAAGCATAGCATATATATAATATATAACCCTACACATGCAATTCTACAAAAAAATACACTAGTAATGCTTAGCAAGACTTTCTTTTATAATACATCCTACCTCTGGGGTAGTGGTAGGACCCTGCTTTGTTCATGACATCTTCGAGGATGATCGTCGATAACTGCAGAATGATGCGATGAAAGTCTTGTCTATAATCAGCATCGGTGAGAGCATCCGCGCTTTTGGACCATTCTACGAGACTAGATGGAATCCTAGAGCTGGGTTACACAAACTGATACTCTTAGTATATTATCTTTTCTTTCGAAATATATTCTATTGTGACTTTACCTAATCAATGATGTTATCCTGCACTGTACTCATAATGCTGGATGTGTTATAGTATGGTTTCGTTGGATTAATACAATAAACGTGTCATACGTGTACAATTTGAAATTTCCAAGATAAGCCTCTAGCTGTTAAGGGTAAAAAAAAACACATTCTTGCTAGGAAACACTAAACACTTAACAACTCAAAGACTGCCAACCTCGAGCCATGTTTGGTCAGCGTCTGGTAGCAACCACACATTTAGCTCGTCGGACTCCAATTCTAGTTCACCAGAATGAACCATTCACACCAAGCTTTTGTAAAAGTTATGGCGTCTGCCGATATAATGTTTGCGGAATCGCTGTTGCAAAATTGTTAGTAGAGGAGTCACATAACAGTATAACACCATTTTCAACGTGTTGCTTGACAACCCATGCTGTGTACCACCAGCCGCTTATTTTGTAATCCGGCACCAGCAATTCCGAAGACAAAACCCTTATTTCAAAATTCGGAAATTTATGTGGATTGAGAGTTAATAGTCCCTAGAGCAAGACTGATGAAGGCTGTAACTACGAGTCTATGATGGCTAGTCATAACAGTGTTCTACGTCATCCTCCGGCTGATCCGGTAAAAAATCTCCTTATCTTCCACCGTCGATGTCTAATAAAACACGAAATCTTGTCCGTTCGACGCTTACGGCATACCCCCACCCGCGTAGTAAATTTCTTGGCATTATTGCTCCGTTTTTACGCCTCTGTTTAGGCTGAGTCGCTTAATAAAAAGGAGGCTCCCATGATCAATTACACTTATCCAAATGTACAATCCAAATGTAGCATCCAATCAATCACATTAACTATCTGAATATCCCTACCATGTAAAACATTTGTTGGTGTACCGTGTCATCATGGTATGTTACACCGGCGCATGGACCACGTCCACGCAGAGATCAGATGAAGTTTGTAACTACGAGTCTATGATTGCTAGTCAAAAGAGTGTTCTACGTCATCTGACTGATTCGGTAAAAAAAAGTCCTCATCTTCCACTGTTGGATGTCTAATAAAACGTGAAAACTCATCCGTTCAAGGCTCACAACATACTCCCACCCGTAGGGGTGGGAACTGGTAGCGGTAATCCGAATTATCCGACAATTGTATTCGAGAAATTGAAAATGAAAGTGGCAAATATCCGAATCCGAACGAAACAAAAATAGAAGTGGTAAATATCCGGATCCATTTTTACAAACATGAAACAAATGTGGTATTGAAATTTGAAACAAATATGGATATGAAAATGGATATATCCGTATCCGAATAAAATTATGTTACCCAACATTTGTAATTCTAACCTGATATGTCCATTAACCAACCTAAAAGAGTAAGAAGTGGTCAAATATAATTTTCTATGACTGAACTTACTATTGTGTATTATATAGCTATATTTATCACTGTATCGTTCTATAGTTGACTCGTTACAAGACACGAGTTTATTATTTCGGTATATTCGTTTCCGTTCCGAATTGATAAAACATCCAATTCGCATCCGTATTTGAGTAGCATCCGCTCCGCATTCATATCTGTTAACATCCATATTTGTATTCGTATCCGTTTTGAAACTATGAAAACGGATGTGGGAAGGTACGATCGGATACACATCTGATCCGTTTCACCCCTACCCATACCCACCCGCGTAGCAAATTTCTTTGCATTATTGCTCGGTTTTTATGCCTCTGTATATAGGCTGAGTCGCTTAATAAAAAGGAAGCTCCCATGATCAATTACACTTACCCAAATGTTCAATCCAAATGTAACATCCAATCAATCACATTAACTATCTGATTATCCCTACCATGTCTTAAGGCACTAAGTTGCTAACCAAAGTATGCATAGGACTGTCGGTGCCACGTGTCATCATGGTATGATACACCGGCGCATGGACGACGTCCTCGCAGACACCAGCGGCAGCCCCACCGTAACCGTCCATTTTCTTCTTGGCGTATATATTTTCCTCACCGGAAATCGCCAAAAACCTCGTAATCCGTAAAGCAAAACCCACCCGCGACTAGTCAGACGCCATTAGCGACAGCACGAGCCTGCCACGGGAACCTTCCCCTCCTCCTCCTCTTCCGACTCCACCAGACGGCCGTAGAATACTAGAATCCCACCAATCCACCCCGCGATTTGACCTCGTCGTCCGTCCGGTGCATCGAGGCGGCTGTGCGGATGGCGGCGGTGGCGGACGGATCGCGCGCGGCTGCGCAGTCGGCTTCCGCGGCGGCGGCCGCGGCCAAGGAGGCGGAGTACCACAAGGACGTGCAGAAGCTGGTGGACCTGCTGTCCAAGCTCAATCCGGCCGCCAAGGAGTTCGTCCCCTCCTACGCGTCGGCGGCGGCGCCGTCCAGGAAGGCCCTGTCGGCCGACGCGCCGGTGTTCTACTACGGCTCGATCGGGGGCGCCGGGAATGGTGGGATCGCCGTGTACCCCGGCGCCGGCGCCGGGTACATTGGGAACCAGCAGCGCATGGTAAATTTCTGCTGCCTCTTCTGGAAGGCCCGGATCGCCGGATCGGTGCCGTGGTTTTGCCTCTGCGGAGGATTTCATTACTTTCTGTGCATCGGTGGTTACGTTAGGATCGGATATGATATCATATTTGCTCATTTGTGTTGGATTGCGTTATCGGTTGGTGGTTTCCGTGGCGCGGTGGTTGGCGTTCTCTGGTGAAAGGTTTCCCCTGTTTCTTCTTTTGCAGGTTCCCCTGCTTTAGATAATATGCCACTTCGAAATCACGACTAGTGCACTATGTGCAAGCAAATCTCTCTATAGGATATGTTTTCTCCGCTTAGATCGTCAGCCTAGTCGATTATTATAGATCCTACTGATTTGGTTTGTTATGTGTTAACAGCCAACTTCTCAATTCATTCAATCACTCACAGATACATGGATTCGGTAGCTAACATAAGAACAAGCATGAAAGGGGAGGGAGAAACAGAGCCGAGGTGGGAGAAGAAGGAGCGGCCGCCGTCGTTGCCGTGATCCTCTGGATGCTCTATTCGTTCCTCCTAGAGCGTATATGTAGCAGCGATAGTTCCTGGCACATTGGGTTGGGCCGAGTCCATCGTTGCTAGCCCACGATGGCAGCCCAACTAGTTGTATGCAGCCAAGGTTCCTAACATCCCTCCCTCCTTGAAACTCGGCTTGACCCCAAGCCGACATCACCGAGAAACCGCCAGGATCCCATTGCAGTCGACGATCATTGATCTGGTTAGAGTCACTGCAGTAGACAAAGTTGGGGTAGGTCTGGATGATGTAGGAGCAGTTTTCATGGCTGGCAGGGACCCAAACGAAGGATGTTCCTAGGTAGTAGTTGTCGCTGGCATGAACTTGGTTGAAATCGATGTAGTGCTTGTTGCCGGCGAAAACTTGCTCGAAGAAATTGGTTACGACGATGGCATTCCTCCCTCCTTGAAAAGGTCCGTGCTCAGTGGATGTAGAGAACCACCGGCACCATGTAGAACCGTCAGGATCCCATGGCACTTCTGTGCGCTGCACCAGAACTCTGTATTGCTTCCTTGTGACTATGCCATCTGTGTCAGCCCCCGAGCAGCCAGTAGAGTTGTGCAGCAATAACATAATGGAGCAAACTCATGAGACATCCAGCGATGACCTTGATTCTGAAGTATAAATAATTCTCTAGCTGCCATGCATAACTCCATTTGCTTGTTGCTGTCTGGTATTTCCGCAGCTTGCATCAATGGTCTGTTAGTGCACTCGCACAAGGACTGAAGTTCAGTATTTATCCCACAAGTACTTATGTAGTTGTACTGTTCCAACATGTAAGAAACCCAGTTGTTAAACTCCAGCTTCTTGCTCTCCCTGAATAATTCTTCACTTGCACTACCAAAGCTTGAACTGTACAGGCTATAAACAGGCAACAGTAACTCATACAAACAAATCCCAACTGGCAGTAGTAACTTGAACAATATCAGTTGGACAGATGTTATCTCTGCCACACGTAGATGCACTCCTCTTTCCTCAACTTCTGCATCAATTTTAATCAGAATATATGACCAGGGTGGCTTTGGCTGTAGCCACACGAACAAATATTCCTCCGGCGGTCCCAAGCCTGCTTGAATAATTTTCCCACTTAACTTGCATACACTCTCAATGGGTCGTGACCAGGGGAAGCAAGGTTGTTGTTCATATTGCAAACACATAGGCAGTGGACTAATACCAGATAGCCCGTAAGAGAAACAATGCAGCTCCACAACACTGAGAAATTCGCCCCATGTACCTTGAAGAGGTGGCCTTGGTTCAGTGATATGCGCGCCTCCAGACAGGTCAGCAAACGATGGCCACGGTATTGGTCGTGACTTGCTGTTATCACACCGGCTCATGTATGGGTAAGGAGGTGGCACAATATCTGATTCCCAGCAGACAAAGATGTTATGTGTGCAGACCGGCAGCCCTTCACAATCATGGCAGTAGTGAGCCTTTAGATAGGACTCAAGATCTGATGGATCTTTAGGACGTGCCCAAGCTTTAGTATATGCATCTGGTGCACTTGCCGTAGGTGCATCTGCAAGATCTGAAGCATTTCCAATGTTTGTACGTGCAGAAGGTGATACTACTAGAATGCATGCAATTTCCCATCGGAAATAATCAGGACCACAAGTTATAGCACCTGGAATCACTTCACATAAGCATGGTGTTTTCTGGTTTTCCTCATTCACCGAATAAATCTTCAGGAAACTGGGAGCATAACTACTTGAATGAGCTTCCAGGATAGGATTGGTCAGCTGCGAACTGTGAATACCGTTGGAGCACAAAACCTTGAGATCTGGTGGAGGCCACGGTGGTCGCTGGTTAGCTCCAGTGTCATCAGGGATAATGTCACCCATAGATAGAGCCTCAACTTCAATATTCTCCACACAAGGAAGTGAGGAAGTACATAACACTACTTGCCCAGTGTCCAGAATTGGTATGGAAAAATTCTCAGCAGCACCACGCACAGATGGAAGCATCAGAGCATGAGTGTCATCATCCATGCATTTCGTCGAATGCTTGACGGGCGCCAATGGGCTGAGCACTTGGACGGGGAACGGCCACAGCAGCTGTGTGTCTGAAACCTCCGTAGGTGTCGGAGCCGTTGGGGACGCGTTCTTCCACGCCGTGAACCGGGTCGGTGACGAGGACAATGACGAGGACGCGGGCGAAACGCTATGCTCGTCAGGATCATTGTCAGAGGCAAGCTCAGTGGAGACCACACCGTTGTTCGCAGACGTAGCCGGTGACGACGATGACGCGGAGACCCAAGGCAGGAGTGTTGTCGTGGTCGACGCCGGGACCGCTTGGGCCGCGCATTTCGTCAAACAGGACGCGGGCACCACGGCGACGGTGTCGATGGGAGCCGCGAGCGCGACCAGTGGTGAAGCCACGATGGAAGGGGCCGGAGCTGGGGGCTCGGCCAGCCGTGCCGACGCGGTGACGAGCTCGGACGTGCCGGAGCTCGCCTGCACGGGCCCAACGACGAGAGTGGAGTTGTCGTGCTCGGCTGCACCAAGTTCGGTCGCCGGTGGGAGAAAAGCATTGAGCAGCTTGTCGAAGATACACTTGTTTGCGGCCTGCCACTCATCGAGGTAGGCCTTGAGCTCGGGATTCATGGCTGTGGTTGGGATGGAAAAAATTGGGGAAATTTTTGTGGAAGGGTGGAAAAATTTTAGGGAAATTTTGGTGGTGGATGGATCGAGACTGGCTCTGATACCAGATGTTAACAGCCAACTTCTCAATTCATTCAATCACTCACAGATACATGGATTCGGTAGCTAACATAAGAACAAGCATGAAAGGGGAGGGAGAAACAGAGCCGAGGTGGGAGAAGAAGGAGCCGCCGCCGTCGTTGCCGTGATCCTCTGGATGCTCTATTCGTTCCTCCTAGAGCGTATATGTAGCAGCGATAGTTCCTGGCACATTGGGTTGGGCCGAGCCCATCGTTGCTAGCCCACGATGGCAGCCCAACTAGTTGTATGCAGCCAAGGTTCCTAACATTATGGGTGAAATAATATTCCAGTTCATGTGAGTTGTGAGGTCACCTTGCTGATTTTCTCTATTTTCGTTGATGATTGCACGATTCTACGGTACCATATCTTAACATATCAATTTCACTTCAGAATCCAGATAGATGTAACATCCAATTTAAAATGTATCATATCATTTCTCTGAACCGTGATCGAGTAGTTCTCTGATCACCTTCCTGTAATTAGGAAGTCTCTGAATCACAGATCTAGCGGTTCAGTTTAGAAGATAAAAAACATAATTCGGTAGGTGGACTCTTTTTCGATTCGACATTTAGAGAGATTCATTTTTTCAGATATCAGAAATGTGAGACTAGACTTATTCATGTTTTTGATTCAGACACATGTTTAATAATGTGATTCTTCTCCAGATAAGCTGCTTGTAATAATTAAGATTCGATAGTATGAATTCAGTTGAATAGGCAAAAGAAATACAAGCAGGAACAGTAAGTGATAAGTGTGTTTTTTTCTCCAGAGGAGGAATTTTGTAGATAATGAGAGGAGAAATGGATACTTAAACCATGGAAGGAGGAGGATAAACGAGAGGGCAAGGCGTGCAGATAGGGAGGACAGCATCCGGCGAACCGTTTATGTCTCCGAACTTGACCATACCGTGAGTATTTGATGAATGTTTTAATGTGCATAGCTATATTCTTGAGTGCCTGTGAGATCTAATGATGCTGAATTCCTGAACATCTGTTAGGTGACAGAGGAAAGACTTGCTGATATCTTTGCTAACTGTGGTCAAGTAAGTTACTTTAACTTGAAGGATTGAGTTGTACCAATAACAGAAACTAGAAAATGCTACAAATGGATGTTAATCTATTTAACTTCTCTCCCAGATGTTCCAGTAGTTTAGTTTGTTTAGTTTTCTTGTTTTGGCAACCTGAACTTCTGTAATAGACCTCTATGCTGCTTTCCTCAAAGCAGGGCAATAAAATGCAACATTTCTAAAAAAACTTCTCTCCCAGATCAACTTAACACTGTACTACTTGGTTGGATGCTAGTAATTGTTATTATTTACTATTCATAATTTTATTCCACCAATGTGGTTTCTCTATTTTCTGTTCAGTAGGTTATATGTATCTGCTTTGGTTATCGAAATCAAAAAGGGAAAAAACGTTAAGGAATAATTACTTGTGACCATTTTGATTTTCTTTTTTATAGAGTATTTTGTAATTCAATTCTCTGTATTATCCGCTGTGTTGCACTGTTTATGGAGATCGGCAAATCTGTGAAACCATTTTTTCTCTCTTTCCTGAAGGTTGTAGATTGCAGAATCTGTGGTGATCCCCACTCTGTTCTGAGGTTTGCATTCATCGAGTTCTCTGGTGAAGGTATTATATCTCCACATGCTCAATTACGTTTTGTATCATTCACTTGATAGTTTGATGCATGGTACATTTCATATAGAGGGTGCTAGAGCTGCACTTAACCTTGGTGGCACAATGCTTGGGTTCTACCCTGTTAGAGTCTTGCCTTCAAAGACAGCTATCTTACCTGTGAATCCAAGATTTCTTCCGGCGGTAAGTCGGTTGATATTTGACCTTCTGCCACACCTGCTCTAATAATCCACAATACTAATAATAATTATCCAATTCTGCATGGCCAATAGACGGAGGATGAGAAGGAAATGGTCATACGAACAGTTTATTGTACAAATATAGATAAGAAGGTACTCATCTCCGTTCTACTTTGTCATCTTTATATTCTTTTACTTGTCCTTTCTTCCATCATACATTTCTTTTGAGGTCCTTAATTAGTTGTGACCTACTAGAGAATTGAGATATGGCAATCAAATCACATATTCTACGGTATATTTTACTCGTTTTGTATGCAGGTTACTCAATTAGATGTAAAGAGTTTCTTTGAAGAACTTTGTGGTGAGGTGAGCTATCGAATATCCTGTTGTGCAGCTTTGTAATAAGTATCCCACCTCCTTTTTTGTTGTCGTATTTTCTGCCTGCTAAAATGTATTATCTTTGCAGGTATCTCGATTGAGACTTCTAGGCGACAATGTACATTCAACAAGGATTGCTTTTGTTGAGTTTGTCAATGTAAGAACTGAGAGCCTTTTTTACATAGCCGAACTCCTGATTTAATTGAATGGTTTCCTACTAGCTTATTAGCTCTTGAAATTACTAGCTCTGATATTTGTTAATCGAGTGCATGGCCAGTGCATCTAGCGTGTTCATGTTTTGGTTGCCCTGAGAATAGGCCTATATTTTGGCATCTGCATCCAGCTACTCTCATTTGTGTTAGAAATCATACAAATTTTAATGCGACTCCCCACAAAACACTTGCACAACAACATAAGCATGTAGGATTCTGTTATATTTGCACTATAGTGAATAAGTACGCAAAAACAAACAAACTGGAAAGCATGTCCTAGTTTCCAATCTTTCATTGCCCCTTGTTTTTCCTTACTCCTTACTTATATATTAGTATGGACATTCTCAACATAGTACCTGATTTTTTTTCCTTCATATTAAAAAGGCCATTCAATTTGGAGGTTTTGATAGTCATTTTTGCTGTTTAACTCTCCCAATTACAGGCCGAGGGTGCTATCCTTGCTCTGAATTGCAGTGGGATGATTTTAGGCACACTGCCAGTTAGGTATGACCCCCTGACTCCTACCCATTTGTGTTCCCTACCTGAAATTCAGATACGTGTGTATTTGCTAATCTTGGCAATTTTGCACTATGGTTCAGGGTGAGCCCTTCCAAGACCCCGGTGAAGCCACGCGTAAATCGGGTGGTGTCTAACTGACTGCTTCAGCTACACTGGATTGTTCACGGGAAGGCTGCTTGACCATCACCTATAGCTTCCGCGATCCAGTGAAAATTATGATGCTCTTCGTTACAACGGAAGAGCGATTTCTTCCTTTAATCCTTTCGCTAAACCTGTTGGAAGGGACTGACTGAATCAGACCCTTGACAGTCGGAATCTCGCAGACAAATCTGTGGTGGATGGAACTATCGTTAGAAAAACCTGTCAGCAGAGTAATTTCTGTGGCGTAAACTTTTTCCCTGTTCTCTCAGTTGACTGTTACATTTAAAACGGATGATAATTTAACATCTTTACATGGGGTTCGTCACTGTTATTTATAGTTTTCATTCCTGCCCTGCTATTTTTTGAATCTTGGAGCTTTTGTAGCTCTCGATTACCTTGTTCGGAAGTTCTGCACACGTTGCTCCTGTAACAATGTTGTGGAACGTCGATCGACCTCGTCTATGTGGCCTTTGTGCCATTGTGGCGCGGTGGATCCCGGTCATTGCCGGCAAGAGGGTTCCGTTTTCACTTGTTTTTTTTTTGTTTGATTAGGGTTTGTGTCCTACTCAAGGAGATGAGACGGCGGCTACTCCTTTAAGATGGAATAAGGTCCTCCCCGCCTATCCTCCGTTCTGACGGTGCTTCTAGCGTCGTCGGAGGGCGTGTGGAGGTGTGTCTCCGGCGGATCTTGCGGGATTCGGTCGGTGGTTGTGTTTGGTGGATCCGTTTGGATCCGATTTTCGTTCGTCTTCGTTCGTGTGTCTATAAATTGGATCCTTCTGATCTATACTTCTCTTCATCGGCGACGGTTGCTGTTCTGGTGCGTTGGTCTTGTGAGACCTTAGCACGACGACTTCCTGACTGTCTACTACAATAAGGTTTACCCCGCTCTGGTGATGGAAGGGTGATGACAGCGGCGCGCCTTCGGCTCGATCTAGTACTTGTAGTCGTCGCTAGGTGGTCTTCGGATCTGGATGTAATTTTTGTTGTTTCTAGATTTCTTTGTACTGACTTGACAGTTGATGAATAAATTGGAAGTTCCTCGCAAAAAAAAAAAATGTTGTGGAACGTAATGTTGTCGAGGTTGGGATTTAGCATATCTGTACACAGGAAGTGCACAAACGATTGATTCACATAACTTGACGAAGAAAGAAAAGCCGCTCCTCAAGAAGCACTAGTTAGAGCCCTTTTGTTTGGGCTGGCTGTGGTTGACTGTGGGTGCTGTGCAGGAAAGCTGCTGTCCAGAGAAGCTGCTTTTCTGAGTGGAGCTCTTTGGCAAACCAGTTGGCTGTCTGACTGTAGATTGTGGAATTGTCTGAAACACCCTTTACATTCATGAAAAGTTGTACTGTTGTTGATTCGCGTGTAATAACATATGCATCACTAGAATTCGAGTCAAACTTCAGATCCAATTTTCATTACATAACCATCACGAATATATATTTGTCCAAAATACATTTCCACTACATTATACTAGCTAACTCAAGTAGTTCTAACGTTGTCTAGCAACAAACAACATGTTGGCAATGCTGTCACATGTTCCGTTCATGCCTATCGTGTTTAGTTCACCCGACACATGATCACTAGACAAGGTAGTTGCTTGCCTTTGGACTTTTGGCATGTAATTCTCATCTGCATCACATCGATCAAATTGCTTGTCACGCAAGTTGGAGTCTCTAATGAAATTGTGAAGCACACAACAAGTAATGATAATTCTCTTCTGTGTAACCAAGTCGAAATGAGGGATGCCCTTCAAAATGCGCCACTTATTTTTCAAGATCCCAAAGATGCGCTCGATGCAATTTCGCAACGATGAGTGGGCATGGTTGAAAATTTCTTCCTTCTTCGTTGGTGGCCCTTCTCGACGGAAATCCGGTATGGTACGTATTGTTCTTGTAAGGAGCTAGGAACCCTTTTCTGTTTGGATAACCAGAATCGATAAGATAGTATGTACCTACACACTAGAGCACAAAATTATGAAATATGAAAACAATAATGCATATGTAACTCATGTGAATAATAAAAAAAGAGTATTACCCTATCCTCTCGCTCGCTCGGCTGCCAGAGAAAAGAAAAGAAGGGTGTGGTGGGTTCGCTCGCTCGGCCCAAGTTATATCCGCTTTCGGTCATCGACAAGATTGGCTCGAGGCTTGCGGGATGGTGGGGGAAGCATTTCACCAGGGCGGGCCGTGTGATTCTTTGCCGTTCGGTGCTGTCCTCCATGGTCCTTTACCATCTGGCAGTCTTCAAGCTGCCAAAGTGGGTGATCACGAGGATTGAGAAGATCAAGAGGAGTTTCTTGTGGATGAAGCCAGGAGCGACGCCGGGGGTGAGGCCGCACCCTCTAGTGAATTGGAGGACAATATGTAGACCCAAGGACCTTGGTGGACTAGGGGTTTTGGGTCTGGACCGGTTTGGGAGGGCCATGCGCCTCCGCTGGCCTTGGTTTGCTTGGAGAGATGCGAACCGGCCATGGCAGGGGATGGCGACGCCGTGCGATGAGGTGGACATGGCGCTGTTCCGGGCTTCCACGGAGGTGTCGGTCGGGGACGGCGCCAAATGCCTTTTCTGGCATGACCGCTGGTGGCCGGGAGGAGCATAGCCTTCAGTTTCCCGACCTTTACACCATAGCCACAAGAAAGAAGAGGACATTCAAGAAGGAGCTGCACCAACGGAATTGGATTCGAGCGCTTGCAAACATCACCAACAGTCAACAGATGGCGCAGTTTGTGAAGCTCTGGACTATGTTGCAGGGGGTGCAGCTACGGGAGGAGCCGGATGCTATCCGTTGGAGGTGGACGGAGTCGGGAAGCTACACGGCGGCGTCGGCATACCGCTGTCAATTCTTTGGCTCATGCGCCCCCTTTCGCTCCGCGAAATTTTGGAAGGGCCATGCGGAGGCGAAGTGCAGGTTCTTTGCTTGGCTTGCCCTTCACGGGAAGATGCTCACGGCGGACAATTTGGCCATCAGAGGGTGGCCACACGACCCTGTTTGCAAGCTATGCAGGATACACCCCGAGACCGTCCAACACCTGACTTTGGACTGTCACTTCACGACCGCGGTGCGTGAACAGATCTTTGCGTGGAACGGCAACATGGGGGTTCCTACGCCGCCGGGAGGACGGAGTCTCAATGTTTGGTGGGATGACACCATCGCTGCCCTACCAAAGGAGAGACGAAGAGAGGCGAGCGGGCTGATCATCTACTCCATGTGGGGGGTTTGGAAGAAACGGAATCGCCACGTTTTTCAGAACGCGGCACTCCAGACCTTCGAGGTGTCCGCCCTAGTGATGGAGGAGATTGACCAGAGGGCGTACGCACACACACAGGATCCTGGAGACGGGGCGTGGGCTTAGTTGGCCGCTCCATGTTTTTCTTTTGTGTTCTTTGTTTTTGGTTTCTGCCGGGCCTTGCTGTAATTAAACTCTTTTATTCTACCTAATCAAATGGCAAACGACTGCCTTGTCCTCAAAAAAAAAAAATCCGCTTTTGGAAAGCTAGCAGAAAAGCTCAGGAAGCACCTCCTTCGGTGCATTTTTTTGTATGAAGGAAAATGAGTGGATTTGGGAAAAGCCCACCGCACCGCACACCCTTTTGGTTCATCTAGCCTGCTTTTTTCGGTGGAAAGCAGGTAGAAGTCCAAACAAAAGGCCCTTAGTATGTTAGCTAGAGCCCAGTGCATGCGTGCGTGCGTTACTTAACTGGCACGCCATATGTATTTCTAATCGTGTCAAGAACCTGAATATAGATTTTTCTTTGAAAGAGAGTAAAGGTTAGCTACTATCAGTCGTTGTAGCATGTTCGTCAGAGAGATCATCTGCATTTTCAGTTTTCCATAGATTGCATAGCGTGATATGATCTACAGTAATACATATACAATGTGCCACTAGTGTATTATAGGACAGTTGGCTATACATAGTACAGGGTACATACTTCAAAGAACAACGTTCAATTCACTTGTCCACGGGTGGGGTGCCGGCGCCATTCGCTTCGCCGCCTCCAGCAAGCTCCTCGTTCGCCGGCGCCGCCTTCTTCCAGCACTGATGCTTGCGGCACTGGCACTGCGCCGAGCGCGTGCTCACCGCGCTCTCGAGCCGCCCGAGCCTGGCGCTGCCGCCGCCTCCCTCCTCGGCGTCCTCCCCGATCTTCCCCGCCGCGACGGTACCCCTCCTGGCACTGCTGCTGCTCCTCATCCACAGCTCCATCATCCTCTTCCGCACCTCGAAGCCGGGTTCCTCGTGCCCCTCCGTGCCGCAGAAACCGCACCTGCTGCCACCAATGCCATTGCCGGCCGCCGCCTTCGCCGCGCGCCGCGCCTCCCGCAGGCTCTCGGCGCGCTCCCAGCTCAGCGCCAGCGCCACGGCCTCGTGCAGCGCCTCCGGCCGCTGCGGCGCCACCCAGTCCTGGAACTCGGCGCGCAGGCCGTCGACGAACGCGTTCCTCAGGAACGCGTCCGGGACGTCCGCGCCGGCGTTCGGGAACCGCCGGAGGATCCCCTGCATGCGGAGGTGGTACCGGTTGACGGCCTCGCCCGGGCGCTGCCTCAGCGACATGAGCTCGGCTTGCGCGCGGTCGGCGGCGCCCGGCGGGCGGAAGAAGTCGAGGAAGGCCGAGCGCACGGCGCGCCACGGCGGCGGCGAGCAGGACGCGGGGGAGGCCGTGAGGTCGTACCACAGCGCGGCGTCGTCCTCGAG
The DNA here is from genome assembly GCA_947311845.1 of Poa pratensis. Lineage (NCBI taxonomy): Eukaryota > Viridiplantae > Streptophyta > Magnoliopsida > Poales > Poaceae > Poa > Poa pratensis. The sequence goes on from CAMZMU010000038.1 coordinate 64,050,395, forward strand.
GGAAGATGCGGGCGGCGTCGGCCGTGGAGGTGGCGTTGTTGGCGCGGCAGACGCGGTCGAAGCGGGCGAGGTGGGCGTCGGGGCACTCGCCAGGGTCGCCGCGGAAGATGGGGAGAGGGGCGACGGCGACGTAGGAACCCGTGGGGGTTTCCGGGAAGGGGAAGTAGGATGGTGGCGCGGAGACTGATGCCTCGGAGAAGGAAGGGGTGCGTTCTTGGGAGGAGGCGGTTGGGTCGGCGGAGGACGGGGTGGGGGAGCGTTGACGGCGGCGTCGAAATCTTAGGCGGCTGCCACGACGCTTGCGGCGGACCGGCGTGGCGCGGCCGGAGGATGACATGTCGGTGGGGGCGCGGCCCATGGTTGTGCCTTCGGTCGCTTGTCCAGAGAAGACGCGAGGCGGAAGTTGGCGTTGCAAGATGGAAATGGCGCGACGGTTTAGTCTCGGAAGGAGGGAAAATGGATTTTCTACAACTCATATGAAAGGAGGGCGGTTGCCTGTATCTCTGTGGTCCTACTGTACTGTTGTTAACCGCAAACCAGTGGAAATATGAAAGCAGCAGCCTGCCACCAGTATTTTAATCAAATTCTTTTGTGCCCTTTTAACAGGAAAAACGCAGATTGTTAAATTTACGGGACACTAGAGCTTATTGCTAATTTTCAAATGACGAAGATGAATTTCTAAAAGAGACGATGATGAGTACGCATGCTTCTTTTTCACAGCGAAGTGGACTAGTGGATAATGGTCAAAGTTGAATCTTGATAAACATGTGCACCATGTAATTGTGCACAGATAGATATCGACTTCCGTGCTTAATGCTTCCTCTGTTCCAAGGTGTCAAGTAGAATCCAAAAATATCCTGTTTGTAGTTCATTTGAGAATTTTTAGTTCAAAATTTTAACTAAAAATACTCGAATGAATTAGAAGCGGGACATTGGTGGGATCCGGCTTACATCTCTACAGTATGTTCGCTTTTATAGCATGTTTTGGCAAGCCAGCAGATGGAGTAACAGATATTGTTTGAGCTGGCTATAATCCAGACCCACCATATGTTCAACATAGCAGATTATTTATCCTATGCGAGCTAACAGAATCAACAATTTGCAGCAAACAGTTATAAATACATAAATCTTCAGTAGCTAGCACAGGTGTAGTAGCAAACAATTGCATAGCATCAGTCACGAGGACTAGGAAAAGAATTCAGTTACAACCCCGTATGCTCGAACGGTCCAGTCTACACAGCACCGCCTACAAATAACATAGCGAGCATTTAGCTGGGAGAAGCACATTCTCATCACACAGAAAAATCTTTGAAAACAAAATTTGCTAATCAGTTCGATTCCAGTCAATTCTACGACTCAGCTAACAGTAGTAAATGCCACATGTCCTCCCGATTAACCGGACTTCAGTTGCTCTTGGTCAGTAGGCAGCCTCCTTAGCAACTTGTACAGGCCAAAAACATTCTTGTGCTCCCATTGGTACGGTATGAAGAACGACCGGTATAGTGCCGGCGAAAGCTCTCTGTCTAGAAATGGTAGCGCTGCCAATGTCTGGAAAGTTTGCAGAGAATTTGTCAGATTCAGAACAGGGATTTAAGGCATCGAGAAGAAGACCATGAGGTATTGATTTACCTCCCATGTTGACAGGTCATTCCCACGAGAGGGGTAAGGTCGCCTCAGATCAAGCTCCATCAGTAAGTTGCATGCTCCAATGTCTTTCAACTGCAACCAAAAGGTACAAACCAACTGTTATACAGAGTATATAAAAGGAAAAAGTTTGTCACAAAACTTCAAGTGAAAAGGAAGTACATATTGCTTGTCGGAGGCCTTGTTCTTGTCATTGAAATAAGATGGAGCAGCAGTGGTGCCTCCCAGGGTTTCGTTGAAGGGAAATGGAAGAAGGCCTCGGAATCCATCGTCTATCCAACGAACTTCACTGATATATGAGGGTATGAAGAATGATGAAGGATAGCGGTGCCACTCACTTCCAACACACAGAATAGACCCTGCACAGAGAGAGATCAGCTAGCCAGTCCAAAACTTTATAGTGTCAACATTCTGAGGATAATACATGACACACTAAAGTGCTCAATTCTATGTAAATATGCCTACTCATTGAACTTATGTAAGAGCTGCATTTGTCGAACTGCCTCTACCAGCAAATCGTGGTGATAGATTGTCAGGACCCCGATGGGATCTGACATGCTATGATCAGCAAGAACAGACATAGATGCATCATGAAAGCCACTATCGTCTCTGTGGTGTCTAATTCTACTGCCGAAAGGCCTAATACTTTGCATTAGTAGGAAGACACAAGTCAACACTATAGAAGTAGTATGACAAGAGAAACCTGTTTAAGAGTGCATAGTTAGGTCCTTACCAGGTCCAGTATCTTCATGGTAGTCGAGATGCTCATAGATCTGCAGAGGAGCACCATATCCATTCAACATAGAGAATGTTCGGCTGTGGGAGGTGCACAAAATAAAGCCTAGGATCAAAGGCCGTATGCCCTTCGCTACCTGTCAAATGTATCAAGAAAGAATAAAAAACCATTCAACTAAAAGACATGGAATGCAATTAAGAATGCCAGCTCACCTTAAAAAAAATTGACTGCTCAGATGCATATTTATCATGGAAAAAATCAGGAAAGCTGTCAATAACAGAGGCTGCCGCAACACATATCAATGGATAAATTGGATAGAGAAACCTGCAAAAACAGATTAAGAAAAATAGTGGTTTTAGTTTCTATTGCTTTCATGTGCAGAATCATTTAATTTCCAGGATTAGGAGAATGTCAAAAAACATTCTTCGTGTAGTTACTTCCACAGCAAAACGATGTTTTTTGTGCGTGAAAAACAATGCTTTGTTTATGTGCATCAAAATAATGGTGAGAACTGAGAAGGATAAGCAGAAAACCTGGTGATTCTTCTAGACAAGTATATACGCATAAAAAAATCCAGTAAGCCACCAGTGCAACTAGCAGCTAGACAAAACGGTGTGCAGCACATAAAAGACAAAACTGGCTGATTTGGTTATCATTAAATATATATAAATGAATTCACGTAATTTGGTTAAACTTAGATTTATTCCATGGTAAGCTAGATTGAGGGAGTTAAGTTCAAATGCAAACTCAACTATGTTTCTAGAAATGGACAAATAGGATAGGAATATAATAAATCCAAACAATTTTTTAGAAACTTGGAAGATTACAGTTAACACACAGATTGAAAACGACCCACTATCATCTGTACTCAGAAAGTCTGCACTTTTTAATTGCTAGTTACTACAGTCGTCCGCAAGCAGACGATGGAACTTAAGGGGCACAGAGAACATAAACAAACTGAAGCCCCTTGATGAATCAAATAAAGCTATTTTAACCATGTAGGTGCTACAGACTACAGAGAGAGCATACACTAAACTGATGCAGCTTATGTTTAGGCTCAGTGATACACTAACATAAATGAGTGTTCCTAGTTGTCCGTGCTAAATGAATTCAGGCAGAGAGAGTTTGTTTCACTCAAACGTTGATTTCCATATATTACTTACATGCTATACTGATCGGTAAGATGGTATATACACTTCGATGCTTACCTTTCTTCTTTATGTGCCTGCAAAGACATGAAAGCCAACCAAATGTAGACAGGAGAGACAACTATCAACAGATCTGGGGCATATTTCTTCCTTGCAGATAGTGCAACGCCCACGAAAAGCAAAGCCAAAACAAATGCAAAATTGAAGTTATTGAATCCATTCCTCAAGTAGAATGTAGCCCCCTCTGTTCCATACAAGTGACTTTCACCACCACCAAGCACATTATATTTTAGAAGATTGAACACGGATGATGTCCATCTACCATAGCAGTAATAGTCAGCCACGAAGGAAAGGGCCTAGCAAAAGTTTGTGATGATCAGATCAAATATGTACTTGTTCACATTGTAAAATACTGATAATGTAAAGGCATTACTTACAAGAAGGCACAGTGAAGTCAGAAATCCAGACAAAAACACTCTTTTAAAAGGTCCCCTCATTAATGAGTAAACAGTGGTAGGGAGGAACACTAAAATTGAGAAAGGCCAGCCAAGAATTACACCAGCAGCTGCAACAGAGACAGCACTAGCATACTTCTCTAGAAGGAAGAGTGCTGAAGAAAGTGTTACAGCATACATGGAAAATGAGCTTGGCAAGAAACCTGCCATAAAAAAAGAGTTAGTTTTATTACACATCTGCAATAGAGCCTTCCGCATGGACATGGTAATAAAAAAAATGGAAGATCGGAAACATACTGGTACTGGCGAAGAAGCAGCCACTGGTTAAGCATAGCATTGCAAGGACATAACAAGCAAGTCTCTTTCCATATCTTCTTGAAAGAGCAACTACCAGAACAGTTTCTGTTATAGTCGATATGAGTCCAAGAAAGAATCTCACAGAGTAGAACACACGAACCTTTACAATCACAACAGAATAGGTCAGAGCATGATTAATACTAGACAAAATTAGGTGTGCCTAGTAGGGAATAATTAGCAAGTCTAACAAGTGCGAAGAAATATAGATTAAAACACGGCAAACCTTATGTTCGTCACCAAAGATGGATGAAGCAGGACCAGCTACAATACCATGAATGAAAAGGTACAAGTATGACCTAAGAGCATGGTCAGAGCTGCAAGAATAAAAGATAGAGAATCAAAATCAAAGTCCTATTAATATCATAATACAAAAAAAGTTGCAGTTATATTTATTGTACAATAATTTTTATTTTCTGTACAAGTGCACATGCAGGCATCCATGTAGGCTTACTCAAGGACAAACAAAATCATGATATGCCATAACACATCATTATCAATCTAAGCAACAATTTCAGCCAAGTGCAGATGCCTTATCGCGATTCCTATTTTGAAAACACTATAATGCAATCTTCCATGTGTTAACCATAAGAAAAAAAATATGAGCAGACCCGGCAATATTAGTGAAGTCCATGAAACTGAGATTTAACTCCAATGAATGCAAAACATTGGAAACATAAGTCTCAAACATGAATGAACCCCCATCAGTCTTAGTGATGTCCATCAAAATGAGGTTCCGACTCCAAAGAATGCAAAGCACTAGAGCATTCTCAAACACGAATGAACCTTCCAAATCGCATATTGGGCTTTTTAGAATAAACATCGGTGGCATATGTTAGAACCAAAACTTATTTCAAGCTTACAAAATGCATAATCTAAGTCAAGTTGCCAACCATTGGTATTTGAATAAATAGTCATTTAAATAAGTTGGATTAACCACCGATGAACTAGAATCACTCTTGACCTAAAATCATCAAATACAATTAAACTAATGCCCTTTCTTTGATCATTTCTATCACGACAGGTGACTTTCCATCATAATTTACACTTGACTACAAGTCGATGTTACTTCGAATCAACATTCAACAAATATTAAGAAGGAACTGATGATTTCTTCTCCCCGTCACCGTGAGACTACGGAGACATATTGACAAATCTCGACCACATTATAAGCTAAACTAAGCATACATTTTTCATCTCACATCCGTCAAATCACCTTGTAAACCCTCCAAATAAGACAATGGCACTAAGCTAGGCCTACTCGGGTTGAGGAAAGCGTAAACCCTAATTTATTTAGTCCCCCTTGATTCCTTGAAAAGAAATGAAAGCAGAGACTCACAGTCCGACACATTTATAATTCTCTGTGAACTTGCAAACTTCACTACTCCCACCAAATATAGAACACCACATTTCACAAGCCTGTTCTAACTTACTAAGAAGCATAGCGCTAGATGGCCACCTCATAGAACAGTAACCCTTCAAAATAACTGAAAGAGAAAATTCCTACACCCTAAAACCCCTAACAATCAAATGACTACACAAAATCCTCCAAATCCTCACCCACTAAACGCGAGCACACTAACCTGCAGCTACCCCCACCAACACACTACAGGCCGTGCAGAAATCAGAGCAAACCATTCAATATGGCGACTCGGATCTGTCATCCCCAAATCAGAGCACAAATCGTACACTCCTAAACCCCTGCCAATCCGCTACCACGCATCCAGCAACAAAAGGGCCGGTACAGCTAGGGTTTGTTCTGGTGGGGGTGAGGTCGGAGAGGTAACCTGTACTCCCAGGTCTGGAAGCCGGAGCGGTAGAGGAGGAAGTGGAGGGGCTCCCAGTAGTTGAACACCTCGTCGCAGTCGTGGATCAGGTTGGAGGACGCGCTCATGTGGCGGAGGAGGCCGAGGGCCAGGAACGGGAGGAACCACCGGATACCCTCCTCCTCCGCCTCCTCGCCGTCGAGGCGCCGCCTCCTGTCCTTGGCCTCCTTGGAGTACCCGTCGTCGGCTAGTGGCGACGCGGCAGTGGGCCGCCGCTGGCGCGCCGACGAGAGCGACATGGCCGGAGCACGAAAGCGGGGTCGGTTCACTTGGCTTGTTTGGCCTTCGCTTCGAGATTTCCAGAAATGAGGGCTATGCGCCTAGAGCCTCTCTATGGTCTAGAAGCTTCTCGATCTTTTTGTTCCTCTTTCATCGAGTGAAAAAGAGGGAAATTACGGATGCCCCCCTGACTGAGTAGCCTTTTTGAGATGCTTTGATTCCTTCTCTCTCACCATTTGTTACCCTTTTTCTCTTGGGCCCTTCTTTTTAGGTTTTCTTTACCAAACCATGGGCAGGGCAACATCCGTATGGGTTGAAACTTAAACCATAAGCAAAGAGCAATTCCCACTAACCAGTAATGTACTTACTTCGTCCGTTTTAAATACAAGATGTTTTAGTGGACACGTTTTAGTGTCTATGTTCCCGATCTACTCTCGAATCACAATTCATATACAATTGTTTTAGGGTTCATGAATCTGGGGATTGAGAAGGGAGAGCCAAGCTCTAGCATTGTGTTTTTATAAATGGCGACAAAAGTTTTGTCTCAATCTATTAATTAAGAAAGACGGCTCTACAACGCAAAGGAAACCCAACGAGAACACATCGGCTGAAGACCACGAACACCACCAAACCCATGGAGACAAGACAAAACATGAGGAAGATCCAAGTGATTGAGCGCCAACCATTGAGCAGTCGTGAACGCCTTTCTCATGGCGTCACACTTCCTTCCAGTTCTCTTGAGGGACTTCTTCGCCTTCATTTCCCCCCTAGTTGGCTTCCCTGACAGAAGGTAAGCGATCACCTTGCCAGATCCAGGTTAGTCACCTCAAGGCTAGCGAGCAAGTCACAAAGCTCTTCCGCGAAAAGAACATCGAAATTAGGTGCCAACACACCTTCCTCAGTAACCTCGTCACCCATAGAAACCACCTCCTCAGTGGTCACAGGCGAGCCCATCTCACTTGAAAGCACCATCAAAAGAGGCAAAATGGGCTCTCGACATAGGTCCTACAACTCAAGCATCACCTGCATAATTGGAGCCACAGCCTCCCTGAGGCAGTCAGTGGCACATCAGGTAGCATGAGGGGAGAAACCTCCATAGAGGCCTAACTTTCCATCCGTAGAACCAACCTGGAGCTCGGGCATCATAGACACATCCAGCAGAACTTTGAGTTTTCCGAGAGGGCGTACTCTATGAATCAGCGCGAATTAGCTAAGCCTCCTCCGCGAGGACATGCTACAAAGGCATGTCAACAAGGGGAGCATCATCGACGGGTGCAGGCGGCGAGGGAGGTGGTCAAGCAGCTTTTGGAGGTGTCGTAGTGTGGTCGATCCGGGTGCCAGGGTATGCAATGCAGAAACGAGTGACATGGCCAACCTAGAGGCAACACATGCACAAATTGGATCCCTACACTCGTGGGCGCGATGGCCTTTGGAGAGGCATCAGAAGAAGGTCACGCAACCCCGTCGGGAGTCGGCCGCTTGATGAAAGCAGGATGGCGTGACGCTGCCAAAGGCGAAGGACGACACCGCGCAACAGTGTGCCAACCATCCAAAGGATCTACAGGAGGCGAGCACTTGCATCACACGGGAACGGTAGGCATAGCATCCCGGTTGAAGCACCCGCGCCAATCACCTCAGCACAGGCGCAAGGGCGAGGCCTACTGGATGGACATGTTGTCGCTGACAACCTCGCCTGGTAGACCAGCGAGGGTTACCAGTGACATTGTCACTTAACAACTACTCGTTGTGAAAACGTCTGCATGTTGGTGACGTCCTAAACTTTTCAAATGGCATTGTGTAAGGGCCTGAAAAAACGTGACAACTAGAGCCAGAAAACAATTGGTTCTAAGGGCATGTACAATGATAGAGAAGACATGTCTTCTATTAGTCATCCACGTCACTTAGAAAGGCGTTATACCTTATTGCCATCTGTAGTAATTAATGAGAATCAATTAATTTCGAGTGTCAAATTATGTTAATAAGTGAAGACATGTGATACAATGAAGAAAATAGTCTTCTCTAAATTTTAAATTAATTTGTAAGAGATCATCTATTAGAGCATCTCCACTTCTCCAATAGATGATGCAAAATAGGGGTCGTGCCCAAAAATCTGCTTTTTTACATCACCAAACAGCCAAAACACAGCTCCAAGAGATGATGTATTCTTTAAATGGTTATGCAAATTTTTTGGGCATGCCCCAATTTTTTTTAGCTTGGTGATGCAAATATACATAAAAATAGGGCTGCCAAAAAACGCAGATCGCTGCACGCGCAGCTCAACTACCGTCAAATACTTTTCTCCCCCCTCCTGCCACCGAGCCATCCACCGCCGCTGCTTTGCCTCGTCTCCCCGCTCTGCCCCGACCCCCTCCATTCTCCACGGCCGATTTTTGACGTCGTGGCTGGCAGGACCGAGGTTGTCTTCCTCGCGGCTGGCGAAGCTCCATCGCGCTGATCCGCTCGTCTCCGACCTGCCCCGCTCCCTCCGACCACCGCACCACGTCTAGGGTGAGCAGTCGGTTCTCCAGGACATGTTCTCCCTCCCTTGGTCTATGTTTTGCAGTCGCACAGATCACCACTGCGTGCCGCCGCGGGAAAGGTCACTGGCGCCGCTCCGGTGACCATTTGGTCTGGCACTGCCGCAAATCGACGCGCCACAAATGAGATGCGTCGAACACGCTAGCTCCCATCCTCTGTGCATCCTCCTTCGCTATGAATCACCGTCGGTCAGATCATGTTGGCAAAGTGAAGACAACAATGTGGTGCCCTATACAAAAAAAAGTGATGCCCTAATATCAAAATGTGGTGCCCTATTTTACATCATCTATTGTAATGGTCTTAGCTAAGTGAAGACAACAATCTCTTTATCGTTCTCTCCTCCGACTAAGTAAAAATCCAACATGACATCTGTAAGAACAATGCCTGTACACCTGTTGACAAAGCGCTTAAGCGATGCGAGTGTGTCGCACGGCTCGCACCACACTACTCGTGAAAGACTGGTCGAGAGACCATTGCGGCACGATTTACTAACGATCTTACAAACGCAAGAAACAATTCACATTTCGACTTCTTAGCGATCTTCTAGAACAAAACCTCGCTCGAAAAAGTCAGATCCACCCAAAAAATAATAATCAAGAATCATCCCGTGTTCTGCATGCCGGCGGCGATTCCCTTCATGGTGAGGATGAGCGTGTCCTCCAGCCCCGGGTCGTACTCGCTGCTGGGGTTGAGCTCCACCAGGCTCTCCGCCGTCTCTTCGATCAGCTCCTTGGACAACGGCGGCCGCGTCGCCGGCCTGAACTCGCCGTCCCTGATCCTCTTCAGCGTGTAGGCCTGGCACACGTTCAGCGCCGTGATGTACGAGTCCCGCAGCATCAGCCGCTGCCTCAGATACGGGTCGCTCTCCAGTAGGTCGTCGTGCCCAGCAACCTACACACAAAATGCACATCCATCGTGAGCTCACATGATCCCATCTGCATTGTAAACCACCATGCCGGCGAGATTAAGGAGCTTACCTTTAGGAGAAGGCTCTGTGTCTCGGCGTAGTTGGCTCTGAGCTGCTCGCCGAAGGGCCAGAGGTCTTCGGGCACGAGGAGCTTGTCATAGAGCGCCGCGATGCCGGGGTCGCCCTTGGCGAAGACCATCTCGAGGAGGTCGATGGTGACGCGGAAGAACGGCCACTCGTCATACATCTCCCGGAGCGTGGCGAGGCCGCTGGGCTGATCCATGGCGTGCCGGAACGCGGCGCCGAAGCCCAGCCACACGGGGAGGTGGAACCGCGTCTGAGTCCACGCGAAGATCCACGGGATGGCACGGAGCGACTCGATGCCGCCCCCGGCCTTCCGCTTCGACGGCCGGCTGCCGATGTTCATCCGCCCGTACTCCGTCTCCGGCGTTGCTGCCCGGAAGTACTCCACGAAGCGCGGCTCCTGGAACACGATGGACCGGTACTCCTCGGTGGCCATCGTGGCCATGTCGTCCAGCAGGGTGCGCCACTCGGGCTTCGGCGACACTGGCGGGTTCATGCCGTGCTCCAGCGTTGCCGCCGTGAACCTCTGCAGCGTGCGGAAGCAGAGGTTCTCCTCGCCGAACGACTTCTCGATCACCTCCCCCTGGACGGTCACGCGGAGCGACCCGTTGACGGTGTTGGGCGGCTGGGACAGGATGGCCAGGTGGCTCGGCCCGCCACCACGCCCCACGGTGCCGCCCCGGCCGTGGAAGATGGTCAGCTTCACGCCATGCCGCTCCGCGACGTCCACGATCTCCTCCTGGGCCTTGTACAGGTACCACGCCGCCGACAGACGCCCGGCATCCTTGCCGGAGTCCGAGTACCCAATCATGATCTCCTGCTTCCCATTGATCCGCTCCTTGTACCAGTCGACCGAGAACAGGAGCTCCATGGTGGCGCGCGCCTGCTGGAGGTCGGCCAGCTTCTCGAACAGCGGTACCACTCTCATGGGCTTCTTGACGCCGCACTCCCGCTGCAGCAGCTCGACGGCGAGCACGTCGGACGGCGCGGTGGCCATGGAGATGACGTAAGCCCCAAAGCTGTCCGCGGGGAGCTCGGCGATGACCCGGAACGTGCCGAGCACGTCGGCGACTTCGTCGGACTGTGGCATGTCAGGGCCGAATAGTGGGCGCTTGCCGCGGAGCTCGGAAACGAGCCACTCCTGGCGCTGCTCCTCGGGCCAGTCACGGTAGGAGCCGATGCCGAGGTGGGTGGTGATGGCGTCCATGGCATCGGTGTGGCGGTCCGACTCCTGCCGGATGTCCAGCTTGAGGAGGCAGAGGCCGAAGGTGGCGACCTGCCGCATAAAGTCTAGCAGGCTGCCGTCGGCGATCAGCTTGTCGCCGCAGTCGCACAGTGATCGGTAGCACAGCTCCAGAGGCTCCAAGAACTCCTCGACGCTTCTGTAGGTATCCTCTTCTGCAATGCTTGAAACTCCATGAGACAAGATCTCTCGAGCACGCTCGCAAGTGTTGTACAGCTTGTCCCTGATGTCGCCGAGTATGATGCGGTACGGCTCTCGCGGAGAAATCTGCTTCCAAAACTCTGCAACACAGAACGATGGAATCAGCATATGAATGTTAGCTAATTCAAGCCCTGAATGAGTAGCTCTTCCGCCACATGCTCTTTGTTTCCAACAGATACACACTGTCAGTCTGTCACGCGAATGGAACATACCAATGTAGTATTTGGCGTACTTCCGGGAGGACATACGGTGCAGCTCGTCGGCGCGAGCCCGGAGCTCGTCGTTACAGCGCCACATTGAGAGCTTCAAAGTTCAAAACGACAATACCATGGCGCCGTGAGAAAGTGAGACAGAATTGACATCGACTTGGTTAATGCAAGAGATTCAGTGTGGCACCTCGAACATAAGACTGCCCATCTTGGAGAAGTACATGTTGGCGGCCATCATCCTGGCGAGCAGGCACACGTCCCTGGTGACCTCGGGGGTCACCCTGGGGTTCCCGTCCCGGTCGCCGCCCATCCATGAGGAGAACTGGATGAGTGGCACGTCGTAGGGGAGGCGCTCGTCGATGCCGATGTTCTTGAGCGCCGTGTCGACGCGCCGGAGGAACTTTGGCACGCCGTTCCAAATGGTATCGTGGAAGTAGCTCATCCCCGCCCGCATCTCGTCCTGCGGCGTCGGCGGCGTCCGCCGGATCTCGTCCGTCCTGAACGCCGCAAGAATCTGCAGGAACACAAATTCAGACACGTTTCGTCCAGACTGACATGACACGATGACACTGCGAAATGAGATGAGACTGCTTGATCTAGTGGTATCGATACGAACCTCTCTCTGAAGAGCCTCGTCGATCTCCTGCTTCTCGTTCTCGCAGATGCCCTCGACGCAGAGCTGCGTCAGGCATGTCCTGATACTGAAACAACACCATGAAACAACATACATGTCAGTAGTGAAGCAACAGCCACTTAGTGAAGTATAGTAGTGTTGCTCATTGAACATGCATTTACGCGTAACACTACCCTAGTACCAACAGAACAAATAAACCATACAACTAATCAGCTAATTAGTAGCAAGTACATCTGGTTGATCAATTTACCTTGCGTGCTTCTCGAGGAGCGAGCGCCTGACGGACTGCGTAGGGTGCGCGGTGAAGACGAGGTCGATGGTCTGGCTCCGGAGCGCGTCGAACACCTCCCGGGGCGTCTTGCCGAGCCCGTGCACCAGCCGCTGGATGGTCTCGTCGATGTCCGACTCGGTGGGCGCCGTGCCCTCGTCAGCGAACCCGCCGCCCCGGCTGGCCTCCATCTTCTTCTGGTACACCATCTGGATCTCCTCGGCGAGGTTGGCCAGGTTGAGCATGTGCGAGAAGGAGCTCGACAGCGTGATGGCGTCGCCAACGTCGAGGCTCGTGAAGAGCGCACCCAGCTGCCCCAGCCTGGCCTCCTGGTCGCCCGCGTCGCGCTGGTACTCCCCGGACACCCTCAGGCACCCCTCAACCTACACAAACAAACAAAGAAACAAACACCATTGATTTCTTGACCACTTATCCTTGAACCTGTGACATATCGAAATGACTAGCATATGGGGGCTCTGTCAGCGTGCGCTTACCACTCGTCTGAAGTTGCTGCCGTGCAGGTCCTGAAGGATGTCGAGGAAGCGGTCGACGAGGAGGGTCTCGTAGTTGAGCAGCCGGTCGTCGTCATCGTTGGTGGACACTCTGTCCCGCGCGCGCCGGCGAAGCTCGGCACCGACGGACTCGGCCACCGCAGCAGCACGGACGCTCCTCGCCGCCGGCCGGCGGAGGGCGGCAGCGTACTGCGGCAGCGCGAGCCGACGCCATCGGCCGGGGTCGAGCTTTATCAAGAGCGTGAACGGCGCGGAGTGGAGGGATATCATCGCTCCCGCCTAGTAACACGCGTCCAGATTCTACACGGCTAGCTAGCAGGACATGGCGGGGTTACGTACGGCGAGACTGTGAGACGCCCACGCCATTTTTCTTGCCTGGGTTTTTAAGTAGGGTGGGGAAGCGGAAGAGGATTTGGGTGGCTGTTAAGTGTTAACGGCATCTCTTCCGGCCTCCACTGTGGCTAAACCCATGCGCGCCATACGATCCTTGCTGGACGTTTCGCCGGTACCACGGGCCGTACTACTGCCGTAGCTGTAGCATTACTCGTTCACTCGTCCACGGCTGTGCCGCGTGTTCTCTCATTTCGGCCTCTTCCCCGTGAGGATTATGCGAAGTCGGCAGCTCAAATCTCTTTTCTGCCCAATATGGCTCCTCGGTTTTGTTTCTTCCGAGGAACCGACGCTTAGATGGGTGAAGAGCTGTAGACTGGTTTCTGGTGGGAATGTTGTGCACTGGACCGACAGAGACATGGAGGTGAGAGTACTGACAATTGAGGGCAACAATGTGATAAAAGCTACCAGAAACAACCAAATGGGAGAGGAAGGCAATGTGCATCAGAAGTTCACTACAAATGGCATCTCTGTATCCAGATTTTGGAATATTCCACAGTAATATGACAATGTGCTGCTTCAAATGATATTTGCAAAAATCAGGTCGACCTGACCAACTCCAGCTCTGCACAGGCCACACGAACTGAGGACAAGAACATATCCATTACCATCCCCCAAAAATATACGGACTAATATTTTGAGACATGAAATGACATCTAATAGGGATGGGCATTCAGTTGCACACCCTCTCTTACAACAACCATAATTTTGCTAGTATCAGCTTAATCTGAAAATGAGATCCACCAGCATAAGAAGCATAGTAAGACATAAAAGATGGTACTAACTCTTGCGTGGAGTATTCACTAAAGAAAGCTGGAATGACAGCTTGCAGAACACACAGGAACAAGATGAAGAAAAATCAATAGCATAATATCCTGATTTAGATTCTGCAACTCAAATACAAAGTATGAAGGGAGTTAACGATGTAGTGCAAATGAGACTTCTCGCTCAAGATTGATTTGCCTTTGCCAACCCCATCTTATTAACATTGCAAAGAGACAATTTCCGTACAATGCTAGGAAAAATATCTTAACAAACTTATTTTATCAGTTGATCTCACTACCATTAATAAATAATAAGATAAATTTACATGATGTGAACATGATTTAAATTTCCACAATCACAGGAACCTAAGATACACTACCACAAACTAAAAAGGGTTAAAAAAACAGACCTGCAAAATCTAATTACAATGAAGAAAAAGGTGTTATTCACATTTTCGCTCTTCATCTTGTACTACTTGCATATACAGAAAAGGTTTGTCATATGCATTCCCAGTAGAGTGCTCATACATCACTCCAGTTATCATCATCACCTCCCTCGTCACTGGTCACAGCCTGATGACATGCAAGTAAAATCAGGGGGACAAATAATAAAAGCCCAAAATCTGACAGAGGGGAAATTAAGACAATGCATACCTGTCGGATGGCATTCGCCTTCTCCAAAATTGCTACAACGTTTGAATTGGCCGTGGACTGGGATGAGGTACTTGTCTTAGATCCATTTGTTCGTCTTAAGTTGAATGTCTGCATTTGTACAAACATATTAACAAACAAGTGACGTACTTTAGTGCTCTATGTTAGAATGCAGAGAATCAAGAAATTCTTAGCAACAGCCTAAAGGGTTGCGGTATGCAAATAGATCCGTTCATATATTTGACATACCTTGCTCCTGATTTGCTGAAGCAAGTCCTCTCTTTCATCCAAACTGTTAACATCACTGACTACTGCCTTTGACTTTTGATGCCCATTCAGCTTCTGCAGATCTGGCTGCAATGGTTGTTAGGTAAAGTGGAGAGAAACATCAGTATCGCATCTAGGTAAAGATCTTCAAGTTCAAGAATCAACCGATCATTACTAGAAATATTACTTGTTACTCACTCAGTTCATAAATATAAGCCTTTTTAGCCTTTCCTTGATTTGTACGTATCTAGACGTATTTTTGTATGTGTTGATTCACTCATTTCAGTCCGTATTTAATCCACATTGAAGTGGTCAAAACATCTTACAATTTGGAACGGAGGGAGTAGTTGGCAAAAGGAAAGGCTAGAAACATTTTTACTATACAAAAGTGTTCAACAGTCAACCGTGATGACCTCAACAGCACTACTGGGTCAGACAACATTTTATACCCGTAATCAGTAGCGGAGGGTCCAAACTCGTCATGACCTATAGCAATACAGGAGATTTGTACAGATGGTGGGAAAAGTGTGTTATGGGCTTATGGCTGAAATGTCAGGAAGGCTACAACAAATCAGTATTCCCATGTCTAACATGTTTTAACCATAGAACAGGCATTCATTCTCTGAACATAAAATGCTTGCTCTGCTGCAGTGCCGGATCCATAATTTAATCCTTTGACTCTGACCACATATCACACACATAAGCATTCCCCATTTAACATATTTAGCCAACACGTCAGTTATATTGATAAAATTATCAAATGATTTATCCAGAGACCTATTTTGAATTTCCACGTTGGGGAAGAGGAAGTGGGTTCTCTACTTTCCACTCCTTCTATGTGAACTAATTTTGCCACATTGGTAGAAGTAGCAAGAGTAAGAACATAATAATAACTGAGAATTCTTTAAAGGAAAAATAAAGAGCAAACAAACCTTATCCCTAATTTGCTGAAGCAAGCTTGATTTGATCTCGAAGATATTAGAAAGCTGACTTGTTTCTTTTACTGCGTCGACTTTCTGATTGATCTGCATGCACAGAGTTCATATAATGTCAACAGCATATTATCATTTCTGTCTTACCAAGGAGAGACACAAGGAGAACTGATACCAAGATGTTCAAACAAGGGTCAGTCTTACCACTTCCTTATCACTTCCTTGTGGGTCTGGTGCTGCACTCGGCGGAAGATGTTCTTCCTGCACAGGAGTGTGTAGTGGTAGGCTCGAGGCATTATTAAGCATGTCTTTTGCTGTAGAGCCTCTTTCTTCTTCTAGAGAATTATTTGTCTCATCGTCCTCCACTGCATTGGGGGAAGAGGAGGTGGCGGCGGCATCTGTTCTTCATCCGGTGATAAATTGACTGGGTTATGTGGAATGAGGTTTGTGGACATCAAACTGTCAAAGTTAGGAAGTTCTCCAGCAGGATGGGATTCTAACGTGCCAAGTCCATTATGATCTCCAATATCTGAAAGTAAAATAGTGGACTTCTCACCAGATAAGTTCATCTGCTCGAATCCCATATAGCTAGAGATAGGTGCTGTGGAGGATCCTATCTGATTTGAATCATTATGCAGCTCATGATCCTCCAATCCAATTCCATCTTCTTGATCCCACAACTCAGAGTTTGAATATAAACGTGGACTTAGATCATCATATGAAGAATAACTATAAGATCTACCAAAGGTGTCATCTTCTGATTCAGAACCACTACCAGGCTGTGGAACAGAAGACCCTGGAAGTAACTGAAATGTCGGCAAGATCATATCTTCAACATTATCATGAAGATTGCCATCACAGAAATCAAGGTTCAATTTTGACATTTCAGATGCACTCATGGGGTGAAAAGATATTTTCATATGCTCAAGTGGCGGAGATGATTTCTCAGAGTAATGGCAACTAGAGAAGATTGACGATTTGGAATGTCCATCCATGCCATTTTCAGTTTCCTTGTCAAGTTGAGATGCCTCTAATACTGTTTCCTTTGGTGCTAGACTAGAATTTACAGTAGCTTCGTAGCTTCCAATTGCATCAGTGTTCACTTTCCCAGATGACATAGGAAGATCACTATATTTGGGAGAAGTTCTTCTCTGAAGTGTATTAGCAAGGAATCTTTGCGCAATGCTTGAAAAGCTTGATGCAGACACCACATGCAAGTTATTTCTTCCAGCCATGTCAGTGGCAGAGTTTGAACCATTTTCAGCATTATCTTCAGATTCTAGAAGCTCGCTTATTGAAGTTTGCTTGCCATTCATATTTTTGGGCTCACTGTGCTCGAAATATGCAGAACAGTCTGAGGGCCGATCTGTTCTTGTGGCTGATTGGTTAATCTCTGAGTTGCTTTGGCTTGGATAACGCTGATGTTCTTCATAACCAGATAGGGTGTCCTCCCTTGGACCATCTTGGCCACCAAATACTGGAGGTTTAGATGGTTCAAGTCCAAAGAGCCCAGCATTTGTCCAGAGCTTAACAGGAGATACTTCAACAGAACTGGTAGGAGCATTTGTCGGTAGGTGTTGGGTTGCACATCCATTCTCTGATGACTCGTTCAGACGCATGGTCTGTGAATGAGACATTTCAGCCACGCCAAAACCACCAAATTCCTCATGATTCTCTCCAGGATAATCCTGAGACTCCTTTCTGAAATAACAAAAGAGTTACTAGTGCTATCACCAGGTGAGATTTTAGCTGCAGATGCCTCACTAGTCGGAATGAAGGAAATGGTAGGTTGGGGTACAAGAAAACTAGTGCCTTCATCAGAACTATCTTCCAATGCATCTTCTGCAGCACTCTCAGGGATTTTACTGACAACAGACGCTTTATTGGGAGGAGTAACTGCATAGGTTGACAGTCCTGGTTTTGTCATCTCAGGAGAATCTCTGGGGGCAACTTCTGCATTACTCTCAGGCATTTCATTTGCATCGGGGGACCTTGGATTGGGTGGTGTAGCTGTATATGCTTGCGGTGCCAGTTCTGAAATCTCAGGGGGATGAGGACCTCCAACAGAATCCTCTGCATTATTCTCAGGGATAGTGGCAACAGATGACCATTCATTAGGATGTATATCTGTATAACCTAACAATCCATGCTGTGAAATATCCGGAGCATCTGCACTTGACAAACTGGGAAAATCAACAGTTCTTTGAAACATATGTGACATTCTGGAATCTCGACATGTATCAGGAAATTCAGCAGGTGAAGAAACATGAAGTTGTGAAGCATCTACTGGCTCCATTTGAGGTGCATGAGAATTGAAAGGTTGTACTGGCTTTCCTCGTTTTTTAGTTTGATATTCAACTTCAGTCTCTGTCTCAGATTCAAGTGTATTAAGTGCATCCATGTAGTTGTCTGTTTCACTGGGGACTTCGTCATGGTGGTTCAAGCCTGATGACAGTAATAACAGTTTTGCCTTCTGAAGCAAGGCCCCTTGCTGTTCCAAAGTTTCCAACTCTCTATGATCAACATCTCGCCGCACAGGCTTAATATGTTTAGTTTCTGGATTTTCAGCCCTATCCATCACAACATCGTCACAATAGACAGAACTTTTAGTCATGACAATTGCAGTCTTTTCATGCCATTCAACAGAAGGTGACCTAGCAACCATCTCATCTGACAGGGAACCTTGCTTCAGATCATCACCCAGATCATCTGCCCTGGTCCCACTAAGCAGGCTGGAGGAAGATGTATCAGTAAGCTTGTGCGGATTAATACTTGACAGCTTATCATGGCCACTGATTGACAGCTTGTCATGATCGTTATCATGAGAAACTACAGAAGGCTTTGTTTCTAAAGCTTGTTCTGCAAAACTGAGTCGTGCCTTCGAACTAAACGAAGAAGATCTGCTTATATTGTCAGGGTTAGATCTTGCATCAGAAGTAGATCTATGCTCTGAAAAGCTCCGGCCATCGGTGCTGGGAGATGCACACTGCCTGCTGGCAAAAAGAATAGTAGGAGTGAAATTCAAGATATATTTTCTAATACACAAGAAAAACGAAGTCATGGAGGATGAAAATATATCGCAATTCTTCGAGTTTGGGATTCTGTGTAAAACCTGCTGGTAAGTTGAACAGCAGTGAGTGATCGCTGCAATTCACCGTTCCTAAGCCGAGACGTGGCTTGTCCAGGATATGGTTCTTTCAGGCGTGATCCTTTTCTCTGTCCAAATTCAACCAAGTCTTTCAGCGGAGAGTTACCAACCAAAAAAAATTACATCTGCCAGAACTAACACCAACAGGCCACAACCGTTCAATAACAGAAGTGATGAAGCATGGTAGCTCAGCAATGCATTTAGCAATTATTACCGATTTTCCAATAAGCTTAACTTCTATGGAACTAAAATGACCACAGGAACGGCGTGCCAGAAGATATTTTAAACAAGTATGTATCTAATTCTTATTGACATTTTACAGAAACTGGTGGTTCTTGCTTCTACCAGAAAATGTAGCATAACGATATAACTTAGTGGAACTGTAATCACTTTTCAATGTCTCTGAAAATAAAACTAATACATAATAGTTCAAGTAATAATATTCAGACTTCTAACTGAACTTGATGTGGATTAAATAACAGTGGTTTGCAATAATAGCTTTTAGATTGCTATGCAATAGTGTTGACATGTTTGCTCACAGAGTAGACTAGAGCAGCAACACCACAGACAGATTGGTTTTATGTTAGTTATGCCTGTGTTTTGACTAATATAGAAGCAGAAAATAAGTAACAGAACCTTGATTTTCTGATATCTCCTTTCTTTTTGGAGATTTGCAGTCTTGTCTGCCCTCATCACATCCCATGATTTCTTGAAGTACGATGGATCAGAATATCTTCTCAAACAAGCCCCAGCACCAGAATTATCAAATCTGAAAACAAATAAAGTTAGATACCAAAAGGCGCTTGAATAAGGAAAACAATCATCCTTACTTGTCAAGAAGGTAAAGTCGTGGTGGGTCTCGACATTCTTCATACGAATCCATCATAAAGCGAGGCAGATCACTTGATAGCAGGTGATTTTGCTCATTTTGAAGTGTAGTGTGCCAGTCAGAGCCTGCATTTAGCTAGCAAAATAAGTAAAATTGCACGATGATTTAAACCAAATTGTTTGTTATAGTCAAGAGACATCCGATATGAGACTGAATTAGAAATGTTCAGTCTTGTACCATGTGGATTTAGTAATGGTAAAGCAAAAGCTAAGTTCATTATTCATTACCACCAACCATGGCTGCTCTGACATTATGGACAGTTGAACTTACTACCAAAAAGATTTGTACTGATATAGTGACACCAACCTCAATCAGTTGGGATTTTTTTTCTGTATGTTTGACCTTATTTCAGGTTGGCATTGCTAATATTCACATCAGTCCGATGTACATCCACACCAGCCACCTTCAATTACTATCAATCCATTCTGATGAATTAGTGCTGGACAGATTAGTGTCAACTAAATGGGCAAAATGACTATTGACGACTAAAATGTATTACACAAGAACTCTTAGCTTGTTTTTTGTACTAGTGATGCATTAACGAAGTAACTACCTGGTACATAAGCAAAATGTATATGGCTCTTCTGATTCTTCACAGCTTTTTCGAGAGATGGGAGTGCTGCTTCAATGTTCTGTACTCGAGTCAGCACCTTACGACCCCGAGCAGATGTGGTTATAACTTGCTCATGTAGGTCGTGGAAAACGTCTGCCGCAAATCTGGTATGACCAAAGTATGTCTCAGGCATAGTAAACTAAATGTTAAAAATTTAAGATGACAAATAGAGGAGCTAAAACATTCCTGAAGCCAACTGAAAGCTAGCAAATCAATTTTACCTGACATTGTCATGAAACAACATGGCGGTAAAAAATGGGGGGAAACAGGCAATGCAATGACAAACAATAAAACGATAAAATCATTAATAATAATAAAATGAATTCCTTCGGATGGTGACAGTTTTCGATCAACAAACAGCAGAAATTGTCCACAGCCATAGAAACACTTGCACCAGAATTAGCAAAGACTCATGTAGCCCGAGCATTCAACAACATAATGCACCCACTAGGCCATCTAAAACGGAAACTTTTCAGGAGCACCAGCTCTATCATAAAGAACAGATAGGGATTTTTTTCCACAACACAAATTTATGCTAACAGGATCTTTGCCCAAACATGGCATAGCTAGAATACATCAACAACTATTACTAATTCAGCAAAGCATGCCTCCCAAAACATAGGAAATGCAGACAGAAATCAGCAAAATCATAGCGCTTTGAGAACACACAACTTGGCACTACGCGATTCAATCCTACCACTAACTCGGAAAATAAGCGCAAATGCAGCTGGCGCCTGAAACGACATATCCCCTTCCTGCTAGGCAGGCTGCAGTTTGGCGATAAACAGCACGCGCCAACCCCGCCATAATTCGTAGAACCGGCACTCAATCCCGTGTGATCCAATACAACCACCTCAAAGCCAGATCCCACTTCCTTCCAACCACCCCCAATCTCAAGCGCAAACACTTCAACATAACGAACCAGCCCCCAAACACTACCCAGCCGCAGCTGCCCGCCAAAATCAGCAGACAAACGGAGCGCAGCAGATCCCACCCTGGGACCGCGCACGCACTCAACGAATCGAGACACGCACAAGACACTAAAATCAGTCCGGGAGGCAGCAACGGGGACGAAGGGAACTTACTCGGCGAGATCTCCGAGCTGGCGCAGGATCCCGACGAGGCCGGCGACGGCGACGCCCTCGAGCAGCGCCTTGGGGTCCGCCTCCCCGCCGCCGCCGCCGGCTCTTTTCCCAGCTCCCGCGCTGCCAGCGCCGCCAGCGCCGTAGAGGCCGGGGTCGCCCAGCCCGACCTCATTCCGCACCTCGAACCTGACGAGCGGCATCTCCACTGACTCACCGCCGAGGCGCGGAGGCCGTCATGACGCGCCCCGCTGGCTATAAATGCGACGCCGCAACGGCTACTTTCCCAGTGGGGGCAGGTGCGCCGACTTCTGGGGGGAGCGCGCGTCCGTCGAAGGTTGCCGCCTCCGCACGGAAGAGGACGGCCGTGAGGAGGAGTAGAGGCGACGGCGACGGGGAGGAGGAAGGGAGGGGAGCGTCGGTCTCCGACAAGGTGCGGGGCGAAAGGGACGGTGGGAAAGGGCAGCGCAGCGGAGCGGCACGAGGGCAAGTGGCGTGCCGTCGGGTGGTAGGCGCGGCCGAGGTGTGCCGTGGTTGCTATTTCTGGCCCTGCTTCGTGGTTTTCACTTCAGGCTCCCTTTTCGTTTCTGTGCCGGGGGTTGGAACATGCGTTCTGTGCTTGCGGTGCGGTCACGTCAACTGAGTGTGGTTTCAAGCCTGCTGCTCGGAGTAAAAATGTGACAATGTGTTTCTACCTCAAGGTTTTGGTCCCCTAGGTAAATGAGTTTACCGGTGAAAAATCTCGGGATGTTTGAATTTGGGTTAAATTCGTCATCTCACAATCTTTATTTGTTTCTTTTCGATGTTTTAAGTTTGAATTTAAAATTATGTCTGGGATTCTCGTCCGATTACCGGTCGGTACGGTAACCACGGTTATCGGAAATCTTGGCCCCCTCCGAGAAAAAAATCAAACTGGTACCCAAAACCTTGTTCTAGCTTACTTTTTTTTTACCACGACTTTTATTGCATAGACTTGTCTACACAGCTATAATGATGTACGGAGTACATGAATTTTTTTTTGTGAAGCAGTCGATCTTTTAACTTCACATTTTCCCTGCAATACGTACATGAATGTATATTTTGCGTGAAACCATAATTGCACTAGTAGATTCGCCATTCGCTAAATGAGTTATAGCTACTCCCTCTGTTCCTAAATATAAGGTGTTTTAGTTTTTTCCACATTCACATGTATATATTTAGACACGTTTTAATTTGTATGTTCACTCATTTCAGTTTGAAGTACATAAAAACATTTTATATTTAGAAACGGAGGGTGTAGAACTGTAGAAGACAATAAAGATGTAGTATATGTTATATAGCATCATAACATGTACTCAGAATTCAGGATGATGTGTAGTTGGTTTCTATCTGTGGGATGTTAGAGCTATAATTGTGGTAGCCCTAATAATTATTTAACGAACTGTCTATAAGATATGTGCATGCCAAAGTATCATATAGCCTTTTGGATGTACTTGAGTCTTAACATTAGTAATGATGGTAGTAGAGTGGGTGATGGTGGTGCAATCAGTGGCGGAGCCAGGAATTGAGACGAGGGGGGCGAACACATAAGTTTTAAAAAAATTAAGCCACAAAAGCTAGTCTATTCAACAAAATCAAGATTTCATGAAGATTCAGTATTCGTAATTCATAAAGTACAACTACCAGTGACAAAAAAAATAACAGAGTGATAACCTAAAAACTGCTTAACATGGACTCCTGGAGTGTCATGCATGATCAAAAACTCTGCCTAAGATGCTCCTGCATGATCAAAAAACTAGTAACTCCGAATCGTAGGATCGGTAACAACATTTGCTAGATCAAAAACTTCATGAACAATAGCTTCTAGAGTGTCCTGAAATATAAATCGACATCCAAAATGCAGTGTTTTGCTACAACAATCAATCTCCTCACTACAATAGACATCACAACTGGTCAAAATTGAAATCTGCAAAAACTGCTCTTCCCTCGCTGCTATGCAATTTCTAGACGATGCTACGGCCGCCCCCGTCGCTGCTGCCTGCGCTGCTGCTTCCTCTGCTGCCTCCATGTCTGTTGCAAGAGCTTCCGAATCCGGGTCCTGCTCTCGTCCACCGTCGGCGCCCGGCTGCAGCAGCTCGGCTGCGGTCTGCTGACAGAGGAGCGGTGCCGCCGGCGTGACACAGGGCAGGGAGTAGCCGCGTCCGCGTGGGGCGGCGTCGCCGGCGTGGCTCGACTGCGGTCTGCGCACAGGAGGGCGGCGCCGCAATGGCGGATCGAGGAGGGAGCAGGTTGGGGATCGAGGAGGGAGCAGGTTGGGGATCGAGGAGAGGAGCAGGTTGCAGCCTCTAGTTGGTGGCGGAGCGAGTAGGTTGAGGAATCACCCAGCTGTAGTTAAAAATTTCGACCGTGCTGAGGGGGGCGGCCCGCCCCTCCTCGCCCCGTGGTGGCGCCGCCACTGGTTGCAATGGTGCTCAATGATCAAGTCCACGGTTTTAGCAAGAGAGCACATGGCATTGAATTCCATGGCAAACATATGGATAAAATGTCATGAACGTGATCTCCTCCCAACCAACAGATAGAACGAAATTTCCATTCTTAACATTGACACCAGAACTGGAACACAGATGTACACCTCTAGTACGTGGTATGTGGTAATAACGTCAACGGTTCAATCTCGAGAAGAATGGTCTATATTTGAATAGATTTTACAAAGAGAAACCCAAATTGGTTGTTTTGAGGAGCATAAACAAGTACCAATCGTTTGACACCCGAATCATTATGCCTGCGAAAAACCTCAGATCGTGGTGGAACTTGGAAGCTCTTGCGTACCCCTACCTTAGAAACAAAATGGGCCATATATCCATTACCAGCTGATTTATTTATGGACCATCACATCAATATGGTTGTTGGCGGGTACAGCCGAATAAGGAGCTGGAGCTTTGCTTTATTCAGCTCCTTCTTTCAATCGCATAGTAAAAGACCTATAGCATGATCATGGCCAAACTTTTCTCATCGCATCATTTTCGGGTAGGGACATCACGGGGTCAAGAAGAATCGTGCCTGCTGATGTCAGTGAGCGAGGATGGGGATGGGCACCTCATGTACTAGGAATGGAAGGAGCCAGCGTTGCAGTAGTAGGTGCAAACATTTCTTGCTTGTGGGCCACAAGGTAATAGATGTGTGGTGCTTCTTGCTGTGCGGCATTTCAACCTCTGTGTAGCGTAATGCTGAAGGATTGGTGTTTTATTGTTCTTACTGTTTCTCTGTCCTTGGCTGCGTGTCCTCTTTTTGTTACTTACTACTTTTTTATAGCAGAATTTGGTAAGTTGTTACCGTGTATCTATCTATCTTTTACGTGGACAGATATGTATCAAGTAAAATTATATGACATGTAAGGGTCATGGAAAACTTTGTCAAGATTTGTTCCACACTCTACAAGTGCCTAGTATATTTTCCACATGCGCCTTTCTCCCCGCTCTGTAAATATATCCACACGGCTGAACCGATAAAAAAATATTGAACTAGCTACACCCCGACGAAACACCCGAGACAACTCACAAGAGGTGTCGCCACGCTCCTTGTGAAATCACCGAACTTAGTCGCACCACACCTACCAAATTGTCTCTGGAGAAGGCCGTCTGTGTAGAACGATAGAGAGAGGTATGGCGGAATATGTTGGATGTATTATTGAGCCTCGGGGGCGAGTATATATAGGCGTACAGGGACCATCTTGGAGTACAAGACAAGACACAAATCCTATCTCTATCCTAGTCGGTTACGTACCGCACGTATACTCTAACACCCCCGCAGTCGTAGCGGGAGCGTCGTGAACAACATGAACGACGTGGACGGTCAGACTGGAGATAAACCGAAGTAGACCCAGAAGGCTGACACCCCCCGCAGTCGTAGCGGGAGCGTCGTGGTCGATGTCGCGGCGCGGATGCTTGGACTGGAGAGGAAGCTAATGAGAGCTCAGGCGAGGTGGTAGCCCTTGTGCCGATGTCGAGGGAGCCGAGAGCATGAGGCGATGCCGAGGTCGAGGTAGCCGTTGCGAGGAGATGCCGTGATCGATGTCGTGGTCGGAGATGCCGGTGTCGATGTAGCCGCACATGAAACCGCGGGCGCGAAGAAGGCGCCATGGTGATGATGACGGAGACGCGTCGAGGGCAGTCGTCGAGGAAGTCGATGCCGAGGTCGATGCAGTCCGAACCGTCGAGGATGATGTGCAGCCATAGTTGTGCCAGAACTAGGCGCACGCCGGGGGCGTAGGCATACTACGGTTTTGCCAGAACCGGGTATGCAAGAAGAATCGTCGTGGACGCGGTCGAGGCAGTCGTAGGAGTCGATGCCGAAGAAGACGTTGTCGATGCCGATGAAGACGAGGCGCCGATCCGAGCTTGCCAGGCACGGGGACGCGTCGGGGACGAAGGCACGCAGCGGTGTTGCCAGCACCGAGCATGCGTAGAGCGGGACCAGTACGGTGTCGTGCCATGTCGGTGATAGACTAGCAGAGAAGGCTCCCGGACGGTTGCGAGGCGCAGAGCGGCGAAGACGGGGAAGAGCCGATGCAGTCCGCGGTTGTCGGAGTAGACGCGAGGGTGGACGATGGCGATGCTGAGGAGACGGCGTAGCCGGGGTGCAGGCGCTGCCGAGGAGGCGTTGCCAGGCGGTGGCGATGACGTTGGCGACGAAGTTGTACTGGACGAGGACGAAGGTGTAGGCGGCGGAACCAGCGGCGGCGAAGGCCGTGCAGGTTACGTGAGGAGGCGCGGCGGCGGTACACGAACGTGGCGATGAAGAGCCGACAGCTTGACGAAGACCATGCGCGGACGGCGGCGACCCGCATCGTGGGAGCGACGCGGTGGTAGCCTGAGACGTCGGTGCGCGGGGACGGCGAGGTAGACCGCGTGTAGCAGCACTACGGTCCGGGGGGACGACGTAGCTGCAGTGCGCGAGTCGGTGCAGCGGCTTGAGGCCATCGGCGACGTACGCACCAGAGAAGGCGCGCTCGAGGCCGGAGGGTGGACCAAGGCGGCGGCGTGCGGCCCGAAGGGGCGGCGCTACGGCAGCCCGTTGCTCGATCGGTGGTAGGCGTGCGTACTCGATGACGATCTTCACGGGTTCCTGCGGAGGCGCGTGCAAACGGCGGATCAGGCCGGTCGCGTGGCCAGTGTGGCGACGTATCGCAGGCGAGCGGGTGATCAATCCGATCGCCCGCAAAGTCGGGGACGCTGCTTGATGATGAGGTCGAAGGCGCAGCAGACCAAGGCGATGACGAAGATGGTGCAGATGTCCCGATCGGAGCGGGCGGCGATGGTCGGCGCCGGGTGACGGGCGGGCAGATGCGCGGACAACGGCCATGCAGGCCGCCGCGTCGCGCTAGACCGCCATGTCGGAGAAGACGCCTTGTGATCGCGCCGGTGTCGAAGTAGAGGCGCGCGAGGATCGACTGGCGGTGGGCGACGCAATCCGATCTATGATCGGTAAACAAAAAGAGAGAAAACCGATCAAGAGATCGGATGAAAACACTTACAGGGCAGCCGATCACGGATCGGCGGACGGACCCTGCGTACGGGGTGCGCAGCCCCCGGCGGAGACCATAGAGATCGACCTCCCCGGGGGCAGCGCGGCGGAAGCGTGTCGACGGTCTAGCGCAGCGCCATGGGAGGCGGCGGCGCTAGGGTTGGGAGCGGCGGCGGCACTAGGGTTTTGGCGGCGGCGGCTCTAGGGTAGGATCGATTTAGCTCTGATACCATGTAGAACGATAGAGAGAGGTATGGCGGAATATGTTGGATGTATTATTGAGCCTCGGGGGCGAGTATATAGGCGTACAGGGACCATCTTGGAGTACAAGACAAGACACAAATCCTATCTCTATCCTAGTCGGTTACGTACCGCACGTATACTCTAACAGTCTGCCTTCTCTCGCTCCGGGCCATGGACCACCGATCCCGCCAGCGGACAAACGAGGACGAAGAGTGGTGGATACATAGTCACGTGTATGAGATAGGAGGCCTCGAGAACGCCCCAAGCCAGTGCCAGAAGGGTCTCGAGACAGCATCCGAACTTGCCCACCGAATACATCGGAAAAGGACCGAGAGGAACCGAAACTCCACGACGACGCCCCCAAGAGGGTGACGATGCAGCATGCCGCCGTCGTCGAGCCCCAGATTGTCGAGGGTTTTCAGTTTTTCACCCGGAGCTCTGACTAGAGTAAGGTGACCACGACAACACCCCAAAAAGGTTACGACATCTGCAGACATCGATGTCGTTGGCGTCGAAGCGTTGAGCTACATCCGCTCTCTCTGGCCATGAAGAAGACCCTTTCTGGAAGCTATCTTACCCCTAAAACATAGTCCTTGCAACCAGTTAAACTTGGTACTGCAAATAACCCACCTTGATCCAGACAATGAACAGGGTTTTGTGCCAAGAAAACAAAAAGGCAATGCAAGCAAGGCATCGCATTTGCATGGCCATGCATGGTCCAACAAAAACCCAAAGTGACCAACCACTAGAGGATGAAGGAGAAGAGGACCATGATCGACCAGGGGGAAAGGCAGCAGCTGTCCTTGGAAAATAAAGCCCTGCCTTTTCACTTCCCTGGTCCACTGTCCCACGCTATTTTTGTCAGCTCTCCCTCGTACGATTCACTAAGATAACGAGGCTTGGAATCTCTCCGTGTTGCTCGCCTCCATTACTCTAATAATCTCTTCGCTCGCGGGGTGACAGAGTTGACAAGCTGGGTAAGCAGCACTTGAAAAATGGAGAGTTGGTAGCAGTGGCGGCGTGGTGTGTCGCTCGCGGCTTCACCGCCTCCCGATGCCCAAGGTTTCGGTTAGATAGATATTTTAAGTCATGTCCTTGTGATGCTCTCGGCTAACACACAAATTGTACTTGAAAAATGGAGATGGTCCGCTTTCCACGTACTAACAAGAGAAAATTGTAAGTAACACAAATGTTTGGTGACAAAGTTGCACGGAACACAGGGAAAAATTCACATTTGACAGCTAACCCAGTTTTTTGTCTAAAAAGTTGCAGCTAGCCCAAACAGTTGATTTAGTGTCTTAACACGTACTTGACATGTTTGACCATATCTATGTACCGTATTTCTCTATAGCGATTCTAAATCTTTTGTCTGTGCTGATAACTCAGGTTTGATCATAAAATGTGCCTTAACATTAACCTTTTATGTTGTTGTGATTTAGGTGGTCACACTGAATTTCATAAAATGATATATACAATATTTTGGTAATCTCCATACCGATAAATCAACTTAATGATGTTATTTGCAAAGAATACCAATACTAGCTGCACAGACCGTCCATATCTTTTACTAGCTATTTTACTCATGTAAAGGAAACTAAATAATGCCATCATGTAGAGTCCAGATAGAATACTACTCCCTCCCTATCATAGTAAAGGCAACTAAAACACGTCTATATACATACGTATGTTGTCGGTATTGAAATACCTAAAACATCTTATATCATGGTCATTCCCCCTTTTTGAAAAAGAATTATTTATGTACTCAACACTGAGACCATAATTCATTCAATTGTTATGGGCCCACATGTCAGATACATGGTAAGGATTCAGTGGGCTGGTCGGTGCTCGAGTCAGTGATGTGACGTTGAAGTTGAACCGTGAGCCCGATACGCCACCAGATGGTCACACACTGGCACGACACTCCCACTGGGCCACTGGGGCAGTGCAATGACGCAGACGGACTAGCTAGTGCGGCCGGCTGCTTGAGCTGAACTGCTGATCCTGCTCGCAAGGTGGAGGGCACTGATCACAGTGACACTGGCGCCGCGTACAATGGCTGACAGGACAGGGTAACACTACCTGTCATTTCTCACCACGAAGCTGGACGCCGTCCTGCACTCGTACGTTCCGCCGACGGCTACTAGTCCTCTCTTGCTTCAGTGGAGACATCGCTCAGATCGGATCGAGCTGGTCTAGCTGAAGCAATAACGGCCGTAGCAATTGCCAGTCCAAACAGACGAAGTTCATTACTCAGTAGGACACTAGAGCATGTGGGCAGAGCAGAGGCCGGAGATGGATCGATGCTTCCGGCTGAAGAAACCAAGGAGGAACAGGCCATGGACGGCGGCGGTTGGTGAACGAACGCCGAGGACGACGACCGACACATGGGTTGCTGCAGCAGTGCGCGCCCGGTCCTGCAGCAGCGGCGGCCAACGCAAGCCGACAGTGTAAGACGGTACAGCCATACAGGTTTTCCCAAGGTCATGGTAGATCCAATTCCAAGGTGGGGGGGCTATGGAGAGTTGGAGACGTACCGTTTTCATGTGGCCGCGCGTACTGCCGTTCACGGAGCACATGGCCTCGACTGAATGAGTGTAGTAAAATGGTGCTGCGTACTGTAATAAGATAAAAAAAAGATGCTCTGAGCTCCGAGTTAAAGAAATCCGGCATGTTCAAAAAAAAAAAAAAAACAGCGCTATCCGGCGAGGCGGCGAGCGCGAGCACGTTCCAACATTCCCTGGAACTCAGTGCAGTGCAGGCTCATCCCCAAACCCGCTAGCTCGGCCCAGTGCGCGACCAGGAGGCCATGGGCCTGGAACGAGCGCCTGACCGCATGGCCATGCTCCTAGCTTCGTGCGTGCGTGCACACCGCCGGCTTGACCGGCCCCATGGTACTCAACGTAACAGCATTCGGTCCACGCTCCACCAGTGTCAAGGCCCAAGAGGTGGCGGGCTACGTGCATAGTTTTGTTTTTTTGCGGGAACCTGCATAGTTTGGGTCAAGTGATATATAATAGCTTTGACAAAACCCTTTTTGTTTTACTTCATACGATAATCTCTAGATGTCTAAGCACTATGGTACATCGACATCACGACTCTAAATACGTAGCTGAAACCATAAATTTTGGCTGTGTAAAATCGTTTTACATGTTCCTCTTAACAGTTTTGGGTAGTTTTTACAGAATTTGGAACTGCGGGTAAAGTCACAAGTCCTAAATTGGGCCTTTATATTTTAGTTTTGAATCATACAAGCATAATTTTACGTCCAGATAAAACTCCAATACATTTTAACAATTTTTAAATTCAAATATATAAAAATACTATAGAATAAACAACGTCAGATGGATACAATCAACGACCATGTAGAGTCCACTGCTGTGAGATCCCCTTTGTGAAGCTACTGGGTGTTGGAAATCCGATCTTCATTTTGTCGGTAGACAAAAGGAACTTCTCAATTCGACCCAAAATTGATGGCTCGGGCAGCATCGTGCACCCTAATCACCAGTTTCTAGCTCCACCTCTAGATGAGAGGAAGTACTGTTATGAATTTATCAAAATGGGGAGTAGGACCAAGCTTATCTCCGTTAATCGATTCTATTTCGGAATAACATACCCATCTGAAAGAAAAGACATAACCATTACAAGCCACACATTTTGCTTGATAGTTGACACCAACCCATTTTGAGATTGGTGCCAAAAATGTGTGCATGCATCCAGAGACCACACGAGCCTTCCATTTGAAGAAAGTCTTAAATATCCAAAAAATGCTTATGTGGTCACTTTTAGGGTTGTCCAAAGCCCAGCCACGCGAGCCTAAGTTCGTGATTCAGATAGTCGAATATGCTTTTCTTAGATCCGTGCTAAAAAAAATAAGAAATTATAATTTTCCGTGAAAAATATTTTTTCTAGATAATAATAACAAAGATGTTTGTAGGTTTGGTAAAATATGTTGAAATAAAAAAACCAAACACATATATATTGAGTTCAAACGTAACCATGATTTTCTCTGCGAAGTAATATCATTATTTACTGTTCTTTTGAAAATATAAAATGAGAATGATACAATTTAATTTTTAAAACTTAGGCTCATGTTTTCTCAAAGAAAGATAAATTTATGATTCCTGCAATTAGGCTCAATTTGCAGCTGATATGCTGTTGTGAATTCCAGTTATATTACTCTGCTATGCTGTTGTAGACATTGTGGAACAGAAGTAGAAACTTTGTTGTGGAATTAACTAACTTTGATCTAATAATCTAATCTAGCAAGTTAAACTTACAATCCAAACTTACTTAATTAGATCAATTAATTATCCTCATTTGGCCCTGCATCCATCAGGCTAAATGTCGTTGTACTTAAACTTGCAATCCAAACCTGGAGGGAATAAGATCATTACATGGTCCCTGCAAAAACTATGCTCTACTTCACTTCTACTCTTCAAAGATTTTTGATTTTTATATACAAATTCGCGAGAGCAGTAAAGCACACTCTCCTTCCACTCTTAGCCTGTTTAAATGATCCAGGAAGCGCGCGATGCACAAGCACAGTGCCCCCGTCCACTCTCGATCGATCATGGCTGACCCCTTCGTGCACGTTCTCCTCTTCCTCCTGCTGGCCATCACTTCCCTTCCAATCGCCTTCGCTTCACCTCATAAGCTCCGTCTCTCGGCCTCAGAAGTCGCCGCGATCGAAGCGCGCGCGCCGCCTCCGCCGGACCAACCCACCACCTTCTTCGAGGTGGACCGGCCGCACCGGCCACCGCCGGGCAGCTTCGGCCCATGCTCCACGGTTCTTCTCTCCCATTCCTTCGCTTACACCTACACCAAGCCCCCTGTCACGGTCGCCTATTCTCCGCCGCCCTGTCTCGCCGCCGCAGGCGGCCACGCCTCACTGATCTCCCTTGCCGTTCTCGAGTGGCGAGCCGCCTGCCGTGGCGTCCAGTACGACCGCATCTTCGGCGTTTGGCTCGGCGGCGCGGAGCTCCTCCGCGGCTGCACCGCAGAGCCGCGGGCGAACGGCATCGTCTGGTCCGTCTCGAAGGATGTCACCAAGTACGAGTCCCTCCTTGCCGCGCGCAGCCCATCCACCCTCGCCGTCTACCTCGGCAATGTCGTCAACGAGCAGTACACCGGCGTGTACCACGCCAACCTCACGCTTCACCTCTACTTCCGCCACCCGCCGCAGCCTCCCCAGCCCGGTCTTGGCCCCGCCGACGTCATCGTGCCTATCTCCCAGAGCCTCCCGTTGAACGACGCACTGTGGTTCCAGATCCAGAACGGCCAGGACATCGGGTCAGTGAGCCTCGCCGTGCTGAACAACGCTTACCGTGCCGTCCTGGAGATTTACCTCTCGTACCACGCCAATGACGAGTTCTGGTACACCAGCACGCCCGACAGACACGGCCCGTTCCGCGAGGTTACCGTCAGCATCGACGGGGACCTCGTCGGCGCCGTGTGGCCGTTCCCGGTTATCTACACTGGAGGCATTAACCCTCTCCTCTGGCGCCCGATCACCGGGATCGGCTCCTTCAGTCTCCCGTCCTACGACATCGAGATCACGCCTTTCTTGAGCAAGTTGCTGGACGGCGAGGCGCACGAGTTCGGTCTGTCGGTGACCAACGCCCAGGACGCGTGGTTTATCGACGCCAACCTCCACCTATGGTTGGACCCCAGGGGAGCGCCGACCACGGCGGGCATCACCAGCTACGACGCGCCACCGCTCGAAACAGGCATCGCGTTCCGGCCCGACGGCCCTGGCAACGAGTACTACTACACGACGGCGTTCCGGCGCGTCTCCGCCACGGGGTGGGTGCAAACGTCGTCGTACGGCAAGATCACCGCGACGTGGACGCAGAGGCTCGGCTACGAGAACACGAACGAGATCCAGGGGGAGAACCAACAGGTGGTGAACCAGACGACCGAAGCGTACTCTAGCGTGCACGTCGCCGACCGCGCCGGCGCGGCGTACTCGCAGGAGGCGCAGCAGACCTTCCGGCTCGACGTCTTCGTGGGCCTGGTGAACGAGGGATCCAACGGATCGTACACGATGGCGAGGGACGTGCGCCTGGGGTTCGCCGAGG
This sequence comes from Poa pratensis, assembly GCA_947311845.1. Classification (NCBI taxonomy): domain Eukaryota; kingdom Viridiplantae; phylum Streptophyta; class Magnoliopsida; order Poales; family Poaceae; genus Poa; species Poa pratensis. The sequence continues at coordinate 64,083,931 of CAMZMU010000038.1, forward strand.
AGAGGGTGGCCGCCGGCCGCGGGTTTTTCTGGTCCCGGTCGCTGGGCAACGTGCAGGAATGCGCCGTGAACATTAACGTGGACGACGAAGGGGGCGCCGTCGGGGTGTCATGGGGCACGACGCAGAGGTACGGGTACGAGGCTACCGATGGCTGCTACTCCCGGGACGTGACAAGCAGCGGTTACGGCATTGTCTCCGACCACTCCGACGAGGTCTGCGTGAAGGGGTCGCTTTCTTCCCTTGCCGGCGTCGTGGCATCGCCTGGTTTTGCGCGAATGAGCTCGTGAGAAGCTGATCCTTGAACGAATTGGCTATTCTCATGCTAAGAAAGTGGGCTAATTAAGCTGCGTATGACGGTATGAGTGTATTTGCAAAGTGAAGTAAACGCCAATACGACCCCTATGCAATAATCACAAGACTGTAACATAAATCAGGATCATAAATGTTTGACTTCAGGTATATAGAGGTGTTTTCTGGTATTTTGGGACGGCGTAAATATAGAAATTAATACGCATTCCGTCTCTTATGGCAGTGTTATCCTCTCTTCCATTTTGTCTTGCCTCTTGCACTTTCTCTCTTGATGCTCAATTTTACTGTATGTTGTCATTTTCATTGCCCCTTTTAATTTATATTTTTATTTTCTCCTTTTGTTTTTTATTTAAATTCACTATTTATCTCGTGTTACTTATTGTATCATTCATTTTTATTTATTTTTTATTCACTTTCATTTATATTTTTTAGCTGTTTACATATTTCTAATTTCAAAGCATTTCATCGCACCCATCTAAAATAAGTTCCAATTCCTCGATAAACGATGAACGACCATGTATTGAGTAAAATACATTTTATATGAATTGAAAATTATTAATTGATTTTTCTTTTTTGTATTCTTGAGTGGAACAATATTTTACTTTTAATTTAAAAGTCGGAGTTGCAAGTCTTTAAGATATGTGCAAATAGAGTATTTTTTTTATTCCATGTTTTTTTGTTCTTTTGATTTGTTTGGCATGTTCTTTTTTTATTTCACCACATTTGATCTCATCCATAGAAATTGAGTTGCACTTTATAAGAAGAAACATAATTGCCCGTATCATTAAAAAGAACATGGTCAATATTATTTTCACTTTTCTTTGGTATCTTCTTGATTTCAAACCATTTTAGAAATTTATGAAAGATGGTTACAATTTATTCAAGAATGTAACTAGAACCTGCTTTTTTCCATAATTGTTTTTGTTTTATTTGATTTTAGTTTCAACCCACCTTGATCTTATCCGTGAAAATTGGGTTGCACTTCTCTCAAGAATATATCTTCAAGAAAGTGCAACAACGGGTTTGGGCATGAGTTAAACTTTTTATTTTGATTTTATTTGGTAATTTTTTTATTTCAGAGCATGTTGTAATTCTCAGTTTAAATGAACTGCGATTTTTTCAAAAGAAATATGCCACTAGACTACTTTTCATTCCATTTTTTCCTTTTGTCTCATTTTTATTTCAAAAACCCCTTTTGATATTAAATGTTGAATATGAGTTACAATTTTTTGAAGAAATGCATAACCACCCTTGATATGAGTTGCAATTTTTTAATTTTTCTTTAGCATATTCTTAATGTTAAATGAGTTGCCCCTTTTGTCGAGAAATATAGAAATACAACATTTTTTTATTTGTTGGCTTGTTTTGTTTATTTTCAAGCCACTTGATCCTATCAATCGAAAATGAGTACATACCTGAGAACTTGCCTGTGGCAAGATGGTTAGGAGGGTGGTTGTACCCCCAGCCCACCAGAGTTCAAACCCCAGGTTTGACATTGGTGTTTCTCATTTAGGCGGAATATTCTTTCAGTGGGAGGCGAAGTTCCCGTCGACAGCGAAGCGCCCATGGTGACTTCGTCAATCTCAAGACCCAACCGCCGGCTCAGTCTTTCGGAGGTGCTCATAGGGGTAGGGTCTGCGTGTGTGCGTTCATAGGGATGAGTGTATGCGCGTGTATATGAGCGTCTGCGTTGTACTGTGTTTCTCAAAAAAAAAATGAGTACATACCTTCTTCTTAGCTCATGCTCGTATCAATACATGAACACAAGACTACCTTTTTTTACGAAGAAGATGTTCTTCAAATCCTACAGAGCGTGATTCTGTTCTTGTTATGTCGAATCATAAAAAAGAACTTAACAAAGTGGAATGTCCGTATAATAGACAATCACAAGAGCACAAGGCCCACTAAAAGCCCCATCCAAAGGGCCGAGACACAACGAGGACATAGCAGATAAGGCACATCGCTATGATTGGATTACGGGAACTACTGGTTTTGTACAAAATCAACTGAGACTTGTTTGCTAAAAAAAATACTCAGACTTATCTAAGTTAGTCCATGGTATTTTCAATCTCTTCTGCTCTAAACCCTAAACCGATGCTAAAAAAGGAAAACTGAGACTTATCAAGTTAGTCCATGCCGTGGTACTTGCAATCTCATCGCATCTACTCCCTCCGTCCCTGAATAAGTGTATATATATGTTTTGCATGAAGTCAAACTTTTTAAATTTGACCAACTTTGTATAAAAGAGTAGCAATATGTGTAAGATCAAATTGGTATGCTTTGAAACTTCAATTAAAAAAATAATACAATGATACCAATTTAGTGTCATAAATGTTGGTACATTTTTCATAAAGTTGGTCAACTCTAACAAATTTGATTTAGTACATGCAAACCTACTTGGCCGAGTGGTAAAACATGGACTCGTTCTTACCCCCCTATAGTTTTGCTTTACTGATCATCTCCTCGGCTGGCAGTGGCAAGGAGGGGCACGCTGCAAATCTCAACTCCGAGACACGAGACAGCCCAGATTTGAGAAGGGCACCAATCGGATCAAAATTGAGAAGCATGAACCTCACGGTCCTCATCCCAATCTGCACTGCACCGGATCGTGGCCACGAGAGGCTGGCTCATATGCGGTTCCCACCTGCCACGCACGCAGACATGATCTCGGAGGCTCGGAGCCAGAACGCCCAAACATTCCGTTAGGAGAGACGTCGCGATCGAAGCATGCATGATATGCATCCGATACGATCATACGAACGAGGACCCAGCCACCGCCGCAGCAGTTGCGTGCCGGCGCTCGGGCCGGCGAGAAGGGGGACGATAGATGGCGGTTGGTGCGAGGTCGCCATCGAAGCCGGATCATGGATTCATGGATCATGCAGCGCAACGCGACTTCTTTGGTTGCAGGGGGTGGACCGACAGCTTGCCTGGCCTTGGCTTCTTCCAATTTGTTCATACTTGAGATTGGCTCTCGCTTTTGATCGGCGTACATCCGGAAAAGTGTAAATGAAAAGGAGGCCTAGATGGTTTCCAGCCTAGTTTCGGAAGGAAGTTGACGGCTAACTACGAACGGTTTGCTACTCACCAGATTTGAATGGTTTCTAGCTAGGGGGGTTGAATAGAGTGAGAGGTGCATCTATGACCTGTCGAGCTCAGTGCATGAACAGGTGTGGCTCAGATGGGTTTGTTCAATTAAGTTGCTCTAACACAACACATACATGGCAGGCTTGTTATAGACGATAGGCAATAACACGATAAACAAAATAAAGATCAACACAACGGGATACGAGTGCAATGTGGAAATAGCGACGCTAGCTGCCTGGTGGCGTGGACGGACGTCTGTCGCCCCAAATGCGAGGGCGGCCTTGGGATCAAATCGTTGGCGGTGAAGAACGAGTGTATGCAGCTCAAGCTCGTCCACCGCCTCCACTCCCAAGTCAGTGCCCCTGGCCTCGCTGGGCGTGGCTGGCATGCGCCGGCGCGGGATCGACGGGGCAGCACTGGAAGCACCTCGCGGCGCTCGTGCCGCTCTACCGCGCCATTTCGCGGGTTAAGGTTGGCGACGGCTCTCGGGCGTCCTTCTGGCTCGATGCATGGCTGGGAGAGCAGGCGTTGTGCCACATGTTCCCCGCGCTCTTCTCCCACGCGAAGAAGCCAGCTGCCACTGTCTGTGCGGTGCTCGAGATGGGCTTGCGCCGCGCCCTTGTCCCTCGCCTAAATGCGGCCGCGGATCGCCAGCTCCTTGCTCTGGAGCGCATGCTGCTGGAGGTTGCTCTCACGGATGTCGTGGACTGCTGGAGCTTGACTCGATGCCGGAACAAAACCGGCGCGCTAGACGCCGGCGCCTTCTACAAGCTGCGCGCTTGGGGCGGGGTGGACTGCCCCTCCTTCTCCTTCGTCTGGGAAAACTACGCTCCCTCTAAGGTCAGACTCTTCGCATGTCTGCTCTCGAAAGGCCGCACTCAGTCGCGGGATTCGCTGAGAAGAAATAACATCCTCACCCTTGCCGAGGCCGTCTGCCCGATCTGTGCCGCTCCCGTGGAGACTGCCAACCACATCTTCTTCGGTTGTAGCTTTGCAGTGAGGTTCTGGGAGTCGATCGGGGTGATAACCCAGAAGTATAGGGGATCACAACAGTCTTCAAGCGAAGTAAAACCCAAATTTATTGATTCGACAAAAGGGGAGACAAAGAATACTTATAAGTCTTAACAGCGGAGTTGTCAGTTCAGCTGCATCTGGAAAAAAACTATTAACAGGGGTGATATGAAAGTAGCAGTAATATGAGAGCAATAGTAATAGTAATACAGCAGCAGTAGCAGTAACACAGAGGCAATGACACCAGAAAATAGTTGATACTACTTCTAATGACGTACTTGACGGGAAAGCAATGATGATGACAGAAGGACCGGTGTTCCCAGCTATCTACACTAGTGGTAACTCTCCAATAACATGTGTTGGGTGAACAAATTACAGTTGGGCAATTGATAATTGTGAGGGCATGACAATGCATGCTATGATAAGATAAAGTTTACTGTAGTATTTAATTGGGCATTACGACATGATACACAGACCGCTATCCAGCATGTATCTGTGTCTAAATAGTCCACCTTCAGGTTAACATCCGTACCCCTTTCAGCATTGAGTTGCAAGCAACAGACTATTGCATTATGTAAAGTGCATAATGTAAACAACACAATTATCCTTGGACAAAGCATTGTTGTTTTACCCCTAGTGGCAACAACACATCCACAACCTTAGAGGTTGCTGTCACTCCCCAGATTAAATGGAGATTGAACCCACTATCTAGCATAAATACTCCCTCTTGGAGATACAGGCAACTACTTGATCAGGGTAACCGCAAGTACCGGAGAGCATGCAAGATCTTAAATAAACAATAGTATGATAATATGATGAACAATCTGATCACAATTCCACAATTTATCGGATCCCAACAAACACAACACCAATTACATCATATGGATCTCAATCATGTAAGGCAGCTCATGAGATCATTGTATTGAATTACATGGGAGAGAGAGTACCAACTAGCTACAGCCAAGAACCCGTAGTCCATGGGGGAACTACTCACAAACCATCATGGAGTCGAAGTGGAGGTGGTGGAGTCGATGGAGATGGCTCCGGGGGTCAATCGCCGTCTCGGCAGGGTGTCGGAACAGGAACTTCTGACCCCCGAAACTTGTCTTCGATGGCGGCAGCGCTGCGGAACTCTTTCTGGAATATCACCAACTGTTTTAGGGTTTTCGCGCCGGGGGCAATAAATAGGCGAAAGGACGATGGTCGGTGGCGCTCCGTGGGACCACACCTGGTGGCAGCGCGGTCAGAGGGGGGGCGCGCCACCACATGGTGTGGTTGGCTCGTGGCTCCCCTCCTTCTCTCCTTTGGACTCTGTTGACGTGTCGGGGAAAATAGGAGGTTGGGTCCTTGTTTCGTCTAATTCCGAGAATATTTTCTTAAGTAATTATCTGGAATAGAAAAACAACAGAAAACAGGAACTAGCACTGTGGCATCTTGTTAATAGGTTAGTCCCAGAAAATGTATAATAGTGATATAGAATGCATATAAAACATGTGACATTGATATAAAACAAGCATGAAACATCAGAAATTATAAATACGTTTGAGACGTATCACGGGGTCACCTTCCCCTCCGATGCGGATGTCCGTGATTTGCACGCTTATGCACCCCCGCCGTCGGTGCCTGCGGCGACCTCCTGCACCTTCATCTTGCTGTGCTGCTGGAACCTTTGGAAGCACCGCAATGCGGTCGCGTTCCGTGAGCAGCGCCCTTGCCTCCCTCTGCTGCGGAAGACATGCCGGGATGAAGCGCACCTTTGGCGTGTCCGGCTGCCGCCGCAACATGAGGCAGACGCGGATTATTGGCTGGTGTGCCTCGGCGAACCTGCCACTTTGTAATCCCCCCATGTCCTCCTCCCCCTCCCCTGTAAAAATCACATGGCATTTTTAGATGCCACCCATATATGAGACAATTCAGGTGGGGCTTTGGCCCCCCGGTGACCATAAAAAAAATGTGGAAAACCCTGCCAAAATACTACGGGCGCCAGCCAACAAATGTTCACTATAATTGGGTGAGGTTACAAACGTTGGAGATTTACAACTTTCGAATCATCCCAAACGACCACTTACAGGAAGTATATATGGAGGTGAAAATGCTAAGTACGCTACAGTCCAACTCACGAACAATCCGTACCACAGATGAGTGCCCAAATAGCGCCACCTCGTCGACAATGTCGGAGCGCAACCTCTTTTAGATCAGAGGACGACTAGTATTGATAGTTAGTTGTCCAAACCGTTGTCAGAAGGGGGTTTTAGGGTCAATGGGTGAAGGGTCTAGTTTCAAATGCTTGTACCGACTATGTAAGTTATGAAAACCACAAAATGTGAATTTATTATAAAGAATTGCATTAATATAATATTTCATAATCACCCTGGAGTGCGAGTTGATCACTGATAATATAGCACTCGATGGGGTTTATTTTTGGAAAATGATTGTACTGGGGTGAATGATCGCACACCCGTGCGACTCTCTCTCTCTCTCTCTCTCTGACTACCATGTCCTTATTTAGTGTTGTCCTCGGGCCTGCGGGAGCGACGCCCCTTCCGTTTCTATCCACCGGCCACTGATTTGATGATTTCTTGTTGTTCCCTCCGCTGCCCCTCTACTTTCGTACCCCTTCTCCTTCACGAAAGGCACGCCTTAGGTACAACTATAGCCATGACCATGATCACGGTGGGTCTTTAAGTTAGATTAAGTGTCGTGGAGTTGTCACGGCATATGTTACCATAGGGTAACTTTGAGTTGAGGGCCAGGCGAAACTGGTGTCAGGAAGATTGTTTAGCATGGAGGGGAAAAAGGTTTTACCCAGGTTCGGCCTCTCCATTGGAGATAAAGACCTACTTCCTGCTATGCTATTATTGATCTCGATCTCGATAACCCGGCTACGACAACATAGCCGGATCTCGATTAGGGTTACAATATCTCTCTCGATGGGACTTGTGTGATATGAAAAGCTTGTCTAACTATGACCTAGGAACCCGCTTATATAGATTGCCGGGTCTCCTGGTCTCTTACAAGGTAAGGCTGGGTTCTACCCGTAGTCGAAGTTCTACTCTAACTCTTCATCTTCGTGTTCCCCAAGTCTTGGACTCCGTGACGCGCTCCGTCTCCGGGTCTTTTAGAGCCTTCCTTAATTAGCCGAGTTACCGACAAGATCGCCGGCCCATTGATACGTGCAAGGCACACGTTCGTTGGGAGACCCCAAGAGTAAGGTATGATGAGTGTAGCAGCAAGTTTTCCCTCAGTACGAAACCAAGGTTTAATCGGACCAGTAGGAGATCAAAGTCACTTCTGAAGGTTGTTGGTGAAGGAGTGTAGTGCGGCGCAACACCAGGGATTCTGGTGCCAACGTGGAACCTGCACAACACAATCAAACTACTTTGCCCCAACTTAACAGTGAGGTTGTCAATCTCACCGGCTTGCTGAAAACAAAGGATTAGACGTATAGTGTGGAAAATGATGTTTGTTTGCAGAGAATGAAAGAGAACAATGATTGTAGTAGGTTGTATTATCAGATGTAAAAGAATGGACCAGGGTCCAGAGTTCACTAGTGGTGTCTCTCCATAAAGATAACTAACATGCTGGGTAAACAAATTACAGCTGGGCAATTAACAATATTGAAACTGCATAATAACAATGCATTTACAAGTAGTGTCTACTATGAGATTTAATTGGGCATTACAACATGGTACACAGACCGCTATCCAGCATGCATCTGTGACTAAATAGTCCACCTTCAGGTTAACATCTGTACCCCTTTCAGTATTAAGTTGCAAGCAACTGACTATTGCATTAAGTAAAGTGCATAATGTAAGCAACACAATTATCCTTAGACAAAGCATCGTTGTTTTACCCCTAGTGGCAACAGCACATCCACAACCTTAGAACTTTCTGTCACTGTCCCAGATTAAATGGAGGCATGAACCCACTATCTGGCATAAATACTCCCTCTTGGAGTCACAAGCATCAACTTGGCCAGAGTATCAACAAGCAACGGAGAGCATGCAAGATCATAAATAACATAGACATGATAATTCAATATTCAACTTGACATAGTATCAATATTCATCGGATCCCAGCAAACACAACATGTAGCATTACAATAAGATGATCTCGATCATGATAGGCAGCTCACAAGATCTAAACATGATGGCACAAGAGGAGAAGACAACCATCTAGCACTGTGGCATCTTGTTAATAGGTTAGTCCCAGAAAATGCATAAAAATGCTATAAAGTGTAAATAAAACATGTAGCAATTGGTATAATATAAGCATGGAACATCAGAAATTATAGATACGTTGGAGACGTATCAAGCATCCCCAAGCTTAGTTCTACTCGTCCTCGAGTAGGTAAAACGATAACAACAAATAATTTCTGAGGAGACATGCTTTCACACAATCTTGATCAAATAATATTGCAAGGCTCATGTCATGAATGAAGTGACTCAAAGCAATGGTCTATAGTTTGCTAACAATAGATAAAGAGTAAACAACTGAATCATATAAGCAAAAACTTTTCATGAATAGTACTTTCAAGACAAGCATCAAAAAGTTTTGCATAAGAGTTAACTCATAAAGCAATAGATTCTAAGTAAAAGGCATTGAAGCAACACATAGGAAGATTTAAGTTTCAGCAATTGCTTTCAACTTTCAACATGTATATCTCATGGATAATTGTCAACACAAAGTAATATAACAAGTGCAATAAGTAAGCATATAAGAATTGTTGCACACAAAGTTGACACAAGTGTTTGCTTCGAGATAGAAAGAGTAGGTAAACTGACTCAACATAAAGTAAAAGAAAGGCCCTTCGCAGAGGGAAGCAGGGATTAAATCATGTGCTAGAGCTTTTTAAGTTTTGAAATCATATAGAGAGCATAAAGTAAGTTTTTGAGAGGTGTTTGTTGTTGTCAACGAATGGTAGTGGGCACTCTATCCCCCTTGTCACCAGACTTTCAAGAGCGGCTCCCATGAAGGACGTTATTTCTACCCAAGGTAGATCATCCCTCTTCTCTTTTGTTTACACATGCATATTTATAAATTGGTATGACACTCCTCCCAACCTTTGCTTACACAAGCCATGGCTAACCGAATCCTCGGGTGCCTTCCAACAATCACATACCATGGAGGAGTGCCTATTTGATAATGTTTAACACTTTGAAATTGCTTCTGATAAATCATGGCAAAACATGTGAAGAGAATTAAGCGGTTATAGTTGTAATTAATTGGGACTGGGCACCCCATTTGCCAGCTCTTTTTGCAAATTATTGGATAAGCGGATGTATATGCCACTAGTCCATTGGTGAAAGTCTGTAAGTAAATGACAAGGTTGATAGAGAAAACCCACATACTTCCTCATGAGCTATAAAACATTGACACAAATAAGAGTAATAAGTTTTGAATAGTTTAAAGGTAGCACATGAAGTATTTACTTGGAATGGCAGGAAATACCACATAATAGGTAGTTATGGTGGACACAAATGGCATGGGTTTTGGCTCAAGGTTTGGATGCACGAGAAGCATTCCCTCTCAGTACAGAGTTTAGGCTAGCAAGGTTGTTTGAAGCAAACACAGGATATCAACTGGTACAGCAAGACTTACATAAAAACATATTGCAAGCATTATAAGACTCTACACTGTCTTCCTTGTTACTCAAACACTTTTACCAGAAAATATCTAGACCTTAGAGATACAAACATGCAAACCAAATTTCAACAAGCTCTACGGTAGTTCTCCACTAATAGGTTTTAACTACATGATGCAAGAGCTTAAACATGATCTACTTGAGAGCTCAAAACAATTGCAAAGTATCAAATTATCCAAGACAATGATCTACAAGAATGAGTATGTCTTTTCAATATACCATCTACCACATGTAGCATTTTCTGTTTCCAACCAAACACCAATCAACTTATTTCAACATAAACTCTCCAAATAATACAACAATAAACAAGAGAGTACTTCTCTACAAGAACTAACAGCTCTGAACAAGAGATGCATGAAAAACAGGAGCTAAAAGCATTGCAGTAGCTAGTCAAGAATACTCAACAAATATAAGTGAAGAATACGAGTATTCATGAAAAAGCGGAGCGTGTCTCTCTCCCACACAAGAATGCTAGGATCCAATTTATTCAGAAAATAAAAATAACAAAGCAAAAATAAAAGCACACAGACGCTCCAAGTAAAGCACATAAGATGTGAAAGAATTAAAATATAGTTTCACTAGAGATGACCTGATAAGTTGTTGATGAAGAAGGGGATGCCTTGGGCATCCCCAAGCTTAGACGCTTGAGTCTTCTTGAAATATGCTTGGGTGACCCACGGGGGCATCCCCAAGCTTAGGCTTTTCACTCTTCTTGATCATATCATATCATTCTCCTCTCTTGATCCTTGAAAACTTCCTTCACACCAAACTCAAAGTAATTCTCATTAGAGGGTTAGTGCATAATCAAAAATTCACATGTTCTGTAAGGACACAATCATCTCCAATACTTCTGGACATTAGCTACAGCCACTGATGTTTTGTGGAGCAAAGAAATCCACTCAAACATAGTAAAAGAGAGAATGCAAAAAAAAGGCAGAATCTGTCAAAAACAGAACAGTCGTAAAGACGAATTTTTTCGAGGCACTTAAGTTGCTCAGATCAGAAAACTCAAAACTAATGAAAGTTGCGTACATATCTGAGGATCACGCATGAATTTTTCAATTTTTCTGGAGTGAGTACAGCTCAAAATGGTGGACAGCAAAAATCTGTCTCTGCGCAGAAATCCAAATCTAGCATCAACTTTCTATTAAGACTTTACTTGGCACAACAATGCAATAAAATAAAGATACAAAGGAGTTGTTACAGAAGTAAGCAAGCTCCAAGACTCAAATAAAAGAAAATACAGAAATAAAACATGGGTTGTCTCCCATAAGCGCTTTTCTTTAACGCCTTTCAGCTAGGCGCAGAAAGTGAAAATCAAGTGTTTCCAAGTGAAGAAGCATCAACAAATAATTGTTCTAATAATAGAATCAAAAGGTAGCTTCATTTCTTTCTAGGGAAGTGTTCCATACCTTTCTTGAGTGGGAATTGGTACCTAATGTTTCCTTCTTCATATCAATAATGGCACCAACAGTTCTAAGAAAAGGTCTTCCCAAAACAATAGGACAAGATGCATTGCATTCAATGTCCAAAACAATAAAATCAACGGGGACAAGGTTATTGTTAACCATAATGAGAACATCATCAACTCTCCCCAAAGGTTTCTTCATAGCATTATCAGCAAGATAAACATCCAAATAACAGTGTTCCAAAGGTGGCAAATCAAGCATATCATAGAGTTTCTTAGGCATAACAGAAATGCTAGCACCAAGATCACATAAAGCATTACAATCAAAATCATTCACCTTCATCTTAATGATGGGCTCCCAACCATCTTCTAACTTCCTAGGGATAGAAGCTTCATGTTTTAATTTCTCTTCCCTAACTTGCATGAGAGCATTTGTAATATGTTTTGTAAAAGCCATATTTATAGCACTAGCATTAGGACTTCTAGCTAGCTTTTGCAAGAACATAATTACTTCAGAAATATTACAATCATCAAAATCAAAATCATTATGATCAATGGTAGTGGAACCATTGTCTCCCATTTGAAAAATTTCAGCACTTTTATCAGGAACAGTTTCAGTGGTTTTAGGCAATTTTAAACGTTTTGCAGAGTAGTAGAAACATTGCCAACACCAATTATGTTACCATTGATAGTAGGAGGTTACTAGCATGTGAAACATCAGCATTACTAGTGGTGGTAATAGTACAAACTCTAGCTATACTATTCTCTTTATCAATTTTATCCTCTCTTTCCCACCTAGCATGCAATTCAGCCAACATCCTAATATTGTTGTCAATTTTAACTTGGATAGCATTGGCAGTAGCAAAAGTCTTGTTCTCTTTAACATCATTAGGCATAACTTTTAGTTTCAAAAGATCAACATCAAGAGCAAGGCTATCAACTTTAGAAGCAAGAACATCAATTTTACCAAGCTTTTCCTCAACAGATTTATTAAAAGCAGTTTGTGTACTAATAAAACCTTAAGCATGGCTTCAAGATCAGAGGGTACACTTCTATTATTGCTGTAGGAATTACCATAGGAATTGACATAACCATTACCACTATTTGAAGGATAAGGTTTATAATTGTTACTACCAAAATTATTCCTATAAGCATTGTTGTTGAAATTGTTGTTTTTAATGAACATTATTTGGATCAACATGAGATTTACCATTCACAAGCATAGACATAATAACATCAATCTTATCACTCAAGGAAGAGGTTTCTTCAACATAATTTACCTTCTTACCTTGGGGAGTCCTTTCGGTGTGCCATTCAGAATAATTAATCATCATATCATCAAGAAGCTTTGTTGCAGCACCTAAAGTGATGGACATGAAGGTACCTCCAGCAGCCGAATCCAGAAGGTTTCTTGAAGAAAAATTCAGTCCTACATAAAAGGTTTGGATGATCATCCAAGCAGTCAGTCCATGAGTGGGACAATTCTTTACAAATGATTTCATCCTTTCCCATGCTTGGGCAACATGTTCATTATCAAATTGTTTGAAATTCATAATGCTACTTCTCAAGGATATAATCTTAGCAGGAGGATAATATTTTCCAATGAAAGCATCTTTGCATTTAGTCCATGAATCAATACTATTTCTAGGCAAATATATCAACCATTCTTTAGCTCTTCCTCTCAAAGAGAAAGGAAATAATTTCAGTTTAATAATATCTCCATCTATATCCTTATACTTTTGCATCTCACAAAGTTCAACAAAATTATTAAGGTGAGCAGCAGCATCATCAGTACTAACACCAGAAAATTGCTCTTTCATAACAAGATTTAACAGAGCAGGTTTAATTTCATAAAAGTCTGCTTCAGAAGAAGGTGGAGCAATAGGAGTGCATATGAAATCATTATTATTTGTGCTAGTGAAGTCACACAACTTGGTGTTCTCGGGAGTACTCATTTTAGCAAAAATAAGACAAAACCGAAATAATAAAATAAATGCAAGTAACTAATTTTTTGTGTTTTTGAAAAAAGAAGCAAACAAGACAAATAAAAATAAACTAAGCAAGACAATAACAAAGTAAAGAGATTGGAAGTGAGAGACTCCCCTTGCAGAAGGCTTGACCTCCCCGGCAACGGCGCCAGAAAATATGCTGTTGATGAGGTGGTCAAGATTATGCTAAATCCGAAGTGCTTTGTCTCCCCGGCAACGGCGCCAGAAAATATGCTTGATACGTGCAAGGCACACGTTCGTTGGGAGACCCAAAGAGGAAGGTATGATGAGTGTAGCAGCAAGTTTTCCCTCAGTACGAAACCAATGTTTAATCGGACCAGTAGGAGATCAAAGTCACTTCTGAAGGTTGTTGGTGAAGGAGTGTAGTGCGGCGCAACACTAGGGATTCCGATGCCAACGTGGAACCTGCACAACAAAATCAAACTACTTTGCCCCAACTTAACAGTGAGATTGTCAATCTCACCGGCTTGCTGAAAACACAATCAAACTACTTTGCCCCAACTTAACCATAGGGTAACTTTGAGTTGAGGGCCAGACGAAACTGGTGTAAGGAAGATTGTTTAGCGTGGAGGGGGCAAAGGATTTACCCAGGTTCGGCCTCTCCATTGGAGATAAAGACCTACTTCCTGCTATGCTATTATTGATCTCGATCTCGATAACCCGGCTACGACAAAAGAGCAGGATCTCGATTAGGGTTACAATATCTCTCTCGATGGGACTTGTGTGATATGAAAAGCTTGTCTAACTATGACATAGGAACCGCTTATATAGATTGCCGGGTCTCCTGGTCTCTTACAAGGTAAGGCCGGGTTCTACCCGTAGTCGGAATTCTACTCTAACTCTTCATCTTCGTGTTCCCCAAGTCTTGGACTCTGTGACGCACTCCGCCTCCGGGTCTTTTAGAGCCTTCCTTAATTAGCCGAGTTACCGACAAGATCGCCGGCCCATTGATACGTGCAAGGCACACGTTCGTTGAGAGACCCCAAGAGGAAGGTATGATGAGTGTAGCAGCAAGTTTTCCCTCAGTACGAAACCAAGGTTTAATCGGACCAGTAGGAGATCAAAGTCACTTCTGAAGGTTGTTGGTGAAGGAGTGTAGTGCGGCGCAACACCAGGTATTCCGGTGACACCGTGGAACCTGCACAACACAATCAAACTACTTTGCCCCAACTTAACAGTGAGGTTGTCAATCTCACCGGCTTGCTGAAAACAAAGGATTAGACGTATAGTGTGGAAAATGATGTTTGTTTGCATAGAATGAAAGAGAACAATGATTGCAGTAGGTTGTATTATCAGATGTAAAAGAATGGACCAGTGTCCACAGTTCACTAGTGGTGTCTCTCCATAAAGATAACTAACATGCTGGGTAAACAAATTACAGCTGGGCAATTGACAATATTGAAAGTGCATAATAACAATGCATGTACAAGTAGTGTCTACTATGAGATTTAATTGGGCATTACAACATGGTACACAGACCGCTATCCAGCATGCATCTGTGCCTAAATAGTCCACCTTCAGGTTAACATCCGTACCCCTTTCAGTATTGAGTTGCAAGCAACAGACTATTGCATTAAGTAAAGTGCATCAAGTGCATAATGTAAGCATCGCTGTTTTACCCCTAGTGGCAACAGCACATCCACAACCTTAGAACTTTCTGTCACTGTTACAGATTAAATGGAGGCATGAACCCACTATCTAGCATAAATACTCCCTCTTGGAGTCATAAGCATCAACTTGGCCAGAGTATCAACAAGCAACGGAGAGCATGAAGATCATAAATAACATAGACATGATAATTCAATATTCAACTTGACATAGTATCAATATTCATCGGATCCCAGCAAACACAACATGTAGCATTACAATAAGATGATCTCGATCATGATAGGTAGCTCACAAGATCTAAACATGATGGCACAAGAGGAGAAGACAACCATCTAGCTACTGCTATGGACCCATAGTCCAAGGATGAACTACTCACACATCACTCCGGGGGCAGGCATGGCGATGTAGAGCCCTCCGGTGATGATTCCCCTCTCCGGCAGGGTGCCGGGAATAGCTTCAGAACCCTCCCGAGTTAGGGTTGACGGCGGCGGCGGCTCTGGAACTTTTCGTGGAATATGACTCGGGTATTTAGGGTTTTCCCAAATAGATGAATTTATAGGCGAAGGGGCGTCGTCGGTGGGCACCCGTGGGCCCCACACCACGTGGCGGCGCGAAAGAAGGGGGGCGCGCCGCCGTATGGTCTGGGCGCCTCGGTGCCCTACTACGTCTCTCCTTCGGGCTTCGTGTACGTGACAAAAAAATAGGGACCTCGGCTTTTGTTTCGTCCAATTCCGAGAATATTTTCAGAACAACTTTTCTGAAACACAAAAACAGCAGAAAACAGAAACTGGCACCGTGGCATCTTGTTAATAGGTTAGTTCCAGAAAATGCATAAAAATGCTATAAAGTGTAAATAAAACATGTAGCAATTGGTATAATATAAGCATGGAACATCAGAAATTATAGATACGTTGGAGACATATCACCCATCAATAAAATCCAGCCCATGGTGATGGTCGTTGACCAAGCCCGGCCTCCTGCCTGGCGGGTCACGCATCCCTCCACATGGGTATACCGGGTTATCTTTCCCCATCAGTAAGGGAGGGTAATTTTAAGTTAGCGGATACGGGACGGGGTAACAACGAGCAAGATTCGTGGCCGGCTATGCCAAATTGGCACGACCGGGGCCACCATGGACGATGGTCGAGGTTAGTTTGATCGGATTTTTAGGTTGCATATGTCCGTTAAAAATGCTACAAACTCGCATCCTATGGCTACACGATTCTGTTTCCATACACTAGTCAAAATCCATAATAGGGCGAGGGTACCTAAATATGCATCGCGAGTTGCAATTCGACAGAACAAAGCTAAGAAGTAGGTTGAATGGAAAAAAGGAAAGGGACAAGGGCGGTCGTTGCTTGGCGCGAAGGCTGCTGGTTCGGTATAGTACTAAAGGTCCCCGGGCGTGTTTTGCTCCTAAAGCACAAGCGAGATGATTTTGTGTGTCTTCTACAAATGTGTTGATGAGGCAAATTTATCCCTAAGGTACTATAGATACCCTTCCTTATCATATGACAGTTTTGATGTTTTCGTGGATTTTATTGCGACCGATGCATTTGCATTTTTCCTGCAACCAGTGATTGTATTGATATTTTCAAATATTTTGAATATGGTGTATGGTTTTGACAGCTTTGTGGAAAAAATGTTGCAGTATTACAAATTAACTACTCGGGTGGAGATATGTTGCATATATTGTGTTTTTCTCTTATGGGGCGGTGGGAAGGCGCTAGATTTAATCCGGTGGCTACCGTAGTAGGTCTGACCTTTATTTTTCTAAGAAGCGAGAGGGAGGCCTCTTATCAAGAGTAATACCTCGAGAGGTAAAACCACACAGATAGTGTCGCCATCGACCGCTCTGTGGGAACCAGATCTAGGGTTTTCCCCGAAGCACCAGGACGGAGGTTAGAGAACAACAACAACAACAACAACAACAACAACAACAACAAAAACTCCTTTAACAAAGGTAACTACCATGCCATCGTTGTTAGCCCTGATCACATCGGAGCCTGGCCATCATCGGTCGCTGGGATCTAATCCATGCCACACCACCGGCACACCACCTAGGGGAATGCGGTGCCAAGCCCCATCTCCCCAGGGGAACCGAACCACTGTAGAGGGAGCTGCCATCACCACGGCGCCCCGCGCTACAGTTCTGCTGCTATCACTGAGATCCATCACCGCCACGTCGCCAGATCGCCTTGCGCGAAGAAGCCATGCGCCGCTACGCTGCATAGTCTTCTCCCTGTGGCATCTGCCGACGGCGGCGAGGAGAGGTGTGAGATAGGAGGGACCGGCAGTAGGAGGACTATGGTTTGGGGGTGGAGACGAGAGGGTCCCCAAATTGTTTTAGCCCAGCAGGTGTGTACTCTACGCGAGTTGATGATGACATGGGCCCTCATTCACCTACATTATTGTTTGTGATTAGACGTATGCAGGAGCCGTCGACAGTGTTCGTAACTACGATAACAAACCCCTGGTCCTTTCTGAATGGTGTTTGAGAAAGTTTTCGGTTTATGACAATAACATGCAACTTATTCACCAACAAACGAATGAATAAATTCATCGATCCCCTGGTCTCTTATGAGCGTTGAGCGGAGAACAGTTCAACAATGACCAGCTCGAGCATGGGCAGGCTAAAATATTGTCTTAGATTTATGAGCACATACGGCAGTACTATGTGGTATATCCCTGATGCTGATGTGTGCCTGGACTCCACCTACATTTGTTTGTGATTAGGTGCGGCCGACAGTGGCGATAACTACGAAAACAATCCCCGTGGTCCATCAAGCAACATGGAGTTGAGCCCGTTTTCGCTTTAAGCCAATATACTAACACGCGACTTTACCCGTCGACCACAAGTTATCAATGATTTTTTCTTCAGATAATGGCTAACGCAATATCGAGTCATTGTTCAGTTTCTTTTTTTTTGGCGAAGGATCGGACGACATTACACTTCCAAACTTACAAAACGACCCAGAAAGAAAAAGAAAATACAAAGAAGTCCTTCTTCTTCTAGGTCCCGACGCAGGCGACGCACAGGAGCCGTCGGTGACGCGCCGCTGCCGCTGCTCCGCTTCACGCCTTGGATAGGAGCCAGCTCCGTGGCAGACGGGAAGCCGCCAATCGCCGGGCCCAAGGACCCTACTCGCCAGAGCACCGTCTTCGTCGGAGGGAAGTGCAACACCATCTTCATCTTGATCTTCAAGCTACGGATCCGCCGCCAGCGCAGATCCGGCCGGAGCCCGACGAGGCGAACAGATCCGTAGATCTGCGGCCTCGAGGAAGTCAGCCGCGGCGCGACGAAGCTCCGAGGAGCACCACCGCGAGAGGGAACGCGAGCCGACCCCAAAACCTCCACCGACGCCTCCTTCACCTCCATGGCGCCGCCGGCCGAGGAGCAACCTAGCCCTACACTATATACAAGCCCAGATCTACGGGTTCCCCAACCTCCGCCGCCGAGGCGGCCGACGGAGGCGGAGGAACCCGCAGATCTCCGGCGAGCGAGGTGGGCAGGCGAGCTGGTTTTCAGAAATCGCCTTCCTGCTACAGTGACGAGGAAGGGACGCGTCCAAGTCGCGTGTGAGTCATTGTCATTGTTCAGTTTCAGTGGAACTTGGGGCTGGATGCGTGTTTTCCAGCTGTTTTCTTGGCGCCTCCTGATCATCGATTCATCGCAATGTATTCTTCTGGGTAGCCGACAAGTCGAACTCTCCCAAGAGCCCCATACTTCCTCCTACCTACTTAGCACTTTAGTTTGCCGTTATACGGCACTCACTGAACATGATATCCATCCACAGAATACATTTGTTTATACAGAACCAGAACCAGATATTGTTCATTTTGTTTATGTATTTTCTCTGCTACTGTATATCCATCTGACGATGAAGTGAAGTGGTGTTTCCCTTAAATTCTCAGCCTTCACGGGGACACAACCGTGCGCGCACCATGCCTACCTCCTCTGCTCCCCGCATCCTCTTCCTCTGCTTCACTCTGCTCTACCACTTCCACTCCTGCGTCGGCAGGCCGCACCACCTCCGCCTCTCCGTCCAGGACGTCGCCACCGTCGAGGAGGCGCTGCCGGCTCGGCACCGCGCCAAGGCCAAGACCACCTTCTTCGAGGTCAACCGGCCGCTCCGCCCGCCGCGTGGGAGCTCGGGGCCCTGCTCCACGCTCCTCCTCTCCCACTCCTTCGCGCTCACGCTCACCAAGCCGCCCGTCACCCTACCCTACTCGCCGCCGTCTTGCCTGCGCGGGCCCGGGGACGTGTCCCTCGCCGTCCTCGAGTGGCGCGCCGACTGCCACGGCGTCCAGTACGACCGCATCTTCGGCGTCTGGCTCGGCGGAGCCGAGCTCCTGCGCGGCAGCACCGCCGAGCCGCGCCCCGGCGGCGTCACGTGGTCGGTGCACAAGGACGTCACCAAGTACGCGTCCCTCCTCGCGACCGCCAACTCCACGCTCGCCGTCTACCTCGGCAACCTCATCGATGACACCTACAACGGCGTCTACTACGCCAACCTCACGCTCCACCTCTACTTCCGGCGTAAAGCCCGGTCGCCCGTGTCGGCAGCGGCGTCGTCGGCGCCCGCCGATCTGATCGTTCCCGTGTCGAGGAGCCTGCCCCTCAACGATGGGCTGTGGTTTGTCGTCCAGAACGGCACCGGCGTCGAGTCCACGCGTGTCTCCGTGCCGGCCAACGCGTACCGCGCGGTGCTCGAGGTCTACGTGTCGTCTCACTACGCCGACGAGTTCTGGTACATGAACATGCCGGAACAGAACGGGCCATTCCGCGAGGTCACCGTCCATCTCGACGGCGACGTCGTGGGCGCCGTGTGGCCGTTCCCGGTGATCTACACCGGCGGCATCAACCCCCTCATCTGGCGACCAATCACCAGCATTGGTTCCTTCAACCTGCCCACCTACGACATCGAGCTCACCCCGTTCTTGGGCAAGCTCCTGGACAGCAAGGAGCACGAGGTCGGGTTCGCGGTGACCAACGCGCAGAACTCGTGGTACGTGAACGCCAACCTCCACCTCTGGCTCGACCCCAAGGGCACCACCACCGCCGGCGGTCTGGTATCCTACGACGCGCCGAAGCTGGCGGGAAGCATCACCTCGCACTCCTTGGACGGCATCGACGGGGAGTACCGCGCGACGGCGAGCCGCAA
The DNA here is from genome assembly GCA_947311845.1 of Poa pratensis. Classification (NCBI taxonomy): domain Eukaryota; kingdom Viridiplantae; phylum Streptophyta; class Magnoliopsida; order Poales; family Poaceae; genus Poa; species Poa pratensis. Next base: position 64,104,172 of record CAMZMU010000038.1, read on the forward strand.
CATCTCGGCCACGGGGTGGGTCAGCTCCTCGCGCGGCAACATCACCACCACGTTCGCGCAGCGGCTCAGCTTCGCCAACACGAACGTGGTGAGCAGCAACGGGAGCGCGCAGGCGATCAACCAGACCATCGAGGCGCACGCCGACGTCGGCGGCGCGTACGCGCACCAGCTGCACCAGAGCTTCCCGCTCTACATCTTCCTCGGCGGCAACGGCAGCGGCACCTCCTCGCAGCGGCTGATGAGGCGCGTCGAGATCGGGTTCGTGGAGTCCCGCTCGGGTGCCGGCGGGGCGGGCACGAGCACGCTGCGCAACGAGCAGGTGGCCGAGGCGGAGGTGGTGCTCCGGGACGACCAGGTGGCCGGCGCGTCGTGGCGGATGCACCAGGTGTACAACTACGGCGCCAGCAACGGCGGCTGCTACTTGAGGAACGTCACCAGCGTCGGCTACGACGTGCTTTTCGACCATGATGAGGCGTCGTGCGGCGAGACGACCCGACGTTGACGCCTGTCGCCGGCGTGGCGCGCGCGAGTAGATAGCCGGGCTAATTAACGGCTGGTGTAAACTGTAATGGGAACAGAAAACGTGGGCCTAATAGTTTCGTTTAGGCTTTCAATTATACATGATGGTCGTGTCCTTAGCTATGAATAAGAAAAGAGTGATGTGATGTATATGTAATCCCTAACTGCAATTATTGGAATAGATCTCAACTTGCATTTTCTTGAATTTGAATGTTTATTTCATAAGAATCGATGAGTGCTCGATCCTATTTTGAAAACAAAAAATTTAAATGTCAACACTGAAACATATGATGTGTTTAACTCCATTTAAAATTATTTAAACTAGAAGTCCATCTGCGTGTTGCAGCAGTAATTATAGTTCTTATCTTGTTGTAATAATGAATACACCGCCAATTGAAGTGGAAATTATATCCATTATATTCTTGTCGGTAGGAATAACAATGAAATCCTAATGAGCTAATACAAAGTCTGGAAGAGTAAGAGTAATAACAATAAGAATCTTTTATGATAATCGTTGTCTTTGCGCAATTATCACACACATGGACATTAGTATTCCTGCTAATGCAGTCCTTTATGAGTTGACATAAAGATTTCATGAACACATCATAGCTTTGCACTCATGAAGAATTTACATGAATGATGTTTAGAGAAATGATGGCCAAAATAGTACTAAGTGTTTTCAACAGGTTCTCAATATTAACTTATAAAAAAACGAAAAGTGGAAACAAAACATAAGGCCTCTGGAGAAGATGAAGAACTTCGAAACACGTTGAATTTCAATGCTCGTTAAAGTAACGATTCTTTAGCCAACAGAGGCAAGTCCATACTAACGAAGATGACAATGTTCTTAAACAATAAAGGTCAGTGTTGTTTTAGAAATAATATAGAAGGTGCACATTCTAGCTTTCGGGTTTTGGACGACAACAATTTAGTAAGGAATATGACCAACAAGGATCATCTAGAACAAATGCACAATTTTTTTTGAGACTATTAAATTATTAAAAGTTAATCAAATGTAATGTTTCCCTTCGATTAAAAAAATTATGTGCAAAGCTTTATATAACACGATTTCGTCACCTCGTGTACATAAATAAGACATGGGCAAATGAGAGAGAGCTTGGACCTCTCGCCCGTTCCCCATCTACAGTAAATCGCGGGCGATTCTTTGGGCAACACCGCGCGCATCAGCTCCGAGCCGGCGTTTCACCGGATCCCTCGCCCTCCGGCGGCCGCTTCGGCGGCGGGAGGACGGGGGATCCCCGGATCCGTGCTATGTAGATTAGGTGTGCGTGGTGGTGTGGCGGCTGGCGGCGCTGGAGTGGTAGCGGCGGCGTTGGCGTGCCTTTTGGTGGCGGCGGACTACCTCTCTGTTGGTGCGGCTCCGGTGGAGCCTCGCCGCGGATCTGCTGCTCCGACCTAGTCTGCGGCTCCTCGGAGTGCTCGGGAGGTCATCCCCTTCGCCGGAGTCCGAGGGATGGCGGTTCTGGCGGCTGACGACTTGAAGGGTGCGGTGCAGATGACCAAGTTGGCGGCGTTGACCATCGTGAAGAGTGGAGGTGCTTCGGCACCGAGGAGTGTTCGTCTTCCTGCTCGTGATGGGGAGCCTCCCAGTTCAAGGCCATGGAGGTTTCGCGGCAGGTTTCGCCGGCGCGGCGTTCTTCTCGGTGAAGACGAAGCCACTGTTCAGAGGGACCTCGTTGTATTTTCTTTGTTTTCTGGGCAGTTTCTTGGTTGATGCACTGTACTTTTCCTCGCAAAAAAAAAAAAAGACATGGGCTTCCAAAGGATGGAGAGCTCCCGCTCAGTTGTTGGCTATAGTTTTTTTTAGCAGAGGCTATAGCTAATTTTGGGATAGAATAATGATCCTTGCTCTATCCTGAAGTTGGGCCAGACCCGTGCTTCAGCCCGTCTAGCCCGGCCGGGGCCTAGTCCAGCACGTACCAAGTGCAAATGGCCAGCACCCCTCTCAAGAAAAAAACAGGTGCAGATGGTCAGTACATTGATCGAAACTGTGTTCTTCAGCCTGACATGCGCTACTGACTCGCCTCGAGGGCTGCTTGACCGCACGCGCAGGGCGTCCAGTCGTGCACGGGCATGGCCAGCGCGGCGGCCCTCGGGCGGAGCGCACCAAGGCAAAAATACGAAAATCTACTGTAGTTTTTTGTTTTTGAAAAGATCCACCAATCTCTGTGTAATCACCAACAAGAGTGCAAGATCCATAAGAGTAATAGAAAATACAAATAGTCGCAAAATGTGGCAGGCCGGTCATCAAGTTTACAGAGTTGCAGGTACAGTTCTCATTTCAGAACTAACGCTCACGTGGAGAATTATTCGCTGCAGATGATGGATAAAGTGAGAGAAGGAAACTCAGTAGAGTACACGGGAGACCACCAACATTTCAGTTGAACACGACGACCAGCTGGTCCGATTTCACAAGACGAAACATTCAGCAATGATCATGCAATGAAAAACTTCCGAAGCCTCCATATACTGATATTATACAGTTTATTCTACATAAAAGATTTTCAGCTACACATTTTGGTCTGCATCATAAACTCGGTGTAAGTGGAAAACATGCGAGGCCAAAATGTTATATAGCAGCATATTTATCATCTCATCTGGGTGCCTCCTTTCCTTGTGCCTTCTCACCTTGCGGTGTCCACCTTTCATCATCTTCTCTGCGATCCTGCTCGCCGCCAGGCTTATCCCTGTTATTGCGACCAACTCCTGATCTTCCTTTGTACTTGGCTACTTGCTATAGTCACGATCGTTGTGCCTGTCAGACATTTGATCCCCAGATATCTTGTAATTGGGCTAGTCATCTTGCCTCCACCCCCTTGGGCTCAGCTCATATCACCTTCTTTACTTTGTCTGATGTTTCCTTTCTCTGAGTTCTTCACGAGGTGGCAGCTCTGATCTCCGGAAATCTACTCTTTGAATCTTTCTTCCACTGGTATTTGAACAGGCAACATCATTGTTGTTTGTCAAAGACTAAATCATAACTGCAACATATGACTGGATTGTCTGTAAAAATATTGTGTAAGAGGAGAGATGGACAGTGACCTTCAACAGTTATTCTTGCCTCGCCGAGTGTTTTCTCTTCACAACAAAACTGGCTGCTTTTTTGTTCTCTTCGGCATCTTGATTACATTCTCGGGCCATGTGATTTGGAGCACCACATCTGAAACACCCATCTGCAATGAGAAATAAGGATATCATATACTCTCTCCGTTCACAAAAGGATTTCTCAATTTTGTCCTATCTTAGGCCAAAGTTGAGACATCCTTTTGTGAGCGGAGGGAGTATTTTGCATCTGAGGGTATCTACGGGGTGTTTGAACAAGAAAAAATAAAAATGACAGGCATGTTATTAGAAGCATCCAAAAGCGCCCTGGTCGAAATATGGCTTTCAAATTAAGTTCCGCTCAAGAGGTGATCGCAAGGAGATGAGGCAAAAGCGGAAACCACGACCTACAGAGGGAATCATCAATACTGGATGGTTGGGATTTCACTATCAGAAATAACCAAGTTGGGTAATATAGAACTTGTTGCTAATTCCATATAAGCGGAATCTCTAGTACTTCTACAGCAAGCTACTATCATTGCCTCTCAAATGTCTCAGTGGGCTGCCAAACAGTAATGTTTGAGAGACTCCATTGTTAACTTGTTATAAACCAAACCATCTCAAGGCATGGAGTTGTAGTGGTACTTTGATTATGGTTACGTCGTCTGTTGACCATAAAGTTGGCCCAACAATTGTTTCGGATCAAATCCGCTAAACTTGTACCGTGAAGTTGGCGGATTTGTACCCCCGAGCTCGCGTCAAACAAAAAATAGGTTTCAGTGGGTTTATCAAATTCATGATATTGAACAACACAATCATAATAAAACATCGAAATGAATTAAACATAACTCTTACGAATCATTACAATAATTGTTCAAATCCGAATATTTATCTAAATATATCAATGGCCCCAAATAGAAATAATGGTTCAAATCATACATTAATACAAATAAAATCAAATGAACAAAAATGGGAGTCTATTTTTCATAAAACTTCCACCGATACTCATCGAGATGATCATGAGGCTGATTGTGCATGTTCTTGTCCTTGCTCTGCTGGTAGGTTTCAAGAAATGCTTGGAACAAGATTTACCTCTAGGTTCTACGTTAAACTAAATATCATCGAATTCCCTATGACTGTGGCGGAGGTAGGGGGACCAGCAGGGCCCTGCCCCCTAAGATACTGAAATTTGTATTAGATCCCTGCTTTCATGTGTAATAATATGTTTTGTGCACTTTGCCCGCCCCATGGTGGAATTTTATGCTCTGACCCCCCTAATGCTTTTTTTCCTGGTTCCGCCCCTGCCCTATGGGATGAAATATAAATCAGAACGAGATTTACCTTCGCGTTGAAGGAGAGCATTGCTCCTTTTTCCCATGGAAGTGCGGACAATATTTTGGGCCGCTGACAGGCGTTGGCAAAAGCAACACCTCAATCACGTCCGGAGAGGCCCCTTCAACCAAACAGAGCGTCGAGCAAGCTCCGCGACGGATCCATTGCGGTAACTCCGGTCAAGACAGGGCGGAAGGGAGAAGCCAACCGCGAACTTCCAAATAGGTGGTAAAGAATCGTCGTCGATGGGGGAGCTATTCAACTGCGAATGGTGACGAGAGAAAGCTTCAATCGACGACGGGGTGCGGTGAGGGTAAGGAGGGTGAAAAAAGAGCAATATTGGAGGCTCTCTCGAGGACTTACGATGACTTCGCCCCCGGTGCTCGCGTTGGGGGCCGTCGCTTGAGGCCTGTGTTCTTGGGCGGCAAAGGAGGGCCCGATTGTGTCTCATTATTCGTTTAGGGTCTGTGCTGTAATTATTGAGGACTGATTCAGAAGTGATCTGCTTTCTGGGGGTTCTATTTATAATATCTAGATCCTTCGGGGCTTTCCCAGCTAAAAAACAAAATAATAAATCCACCCTCCATCGGCTCGCCGCCCTCATCCACCCAAAATAGCTCTTCTTTCCCCGACGGCTCACTCAACCCCAAGGCCGTTCGGATCTGGAGGCGGTTGCTGGCAGGGAGGCTGCGTCGCCGGCGCCCCGTCGTCGGCAAGGCGGCGCGCGGCAATGTCGCCCCACCCAGTTCCGGCGCGGCCGGTGAGGTGCCTGCTTCCAGGCTCTCCCGGCCGGTTGACTGCGTGCTGGCCGAGCGAGGTGCCTGCCCCGGACGGCGGCAGAACGCCTGTTCCGACGAGCTTTGGAAGCGTTCGCGTGGTGATGGGCCAGCATTCGCTGCTCCGGCCCGTCGTCATGTGAGGTGAGTTCCACAGCCCCAGCCCAATTGATCATCGCTGTTGTTTTAGTTGGATCTTTAAAACTTGGGCCTTCTGCGTCTGAATCATTTCGAAAGCCCATTCCGTCGTTTCTTCAGTTCTGAAAAAAAAACCGGTCGTTTGTTCAAATGGAGAAGAACGGCTACTCCCCAATGTTTTGATCGTAGCTCTCTTCTGTTCTTTCCCCGCTCAATTGTGGGACAGAAGTCGTATGCAACACGATGTCCCAGCCTCTATATTACTGTCGATTCCTCATTTCCCTCCCCATTCTGTTTCTTCTCCACCAATCCAAACCCCAGCGCGGAACCAGCCCCGCCGCGAGCACCCGCACGCGGACGCAGCCCCGCCGCGAGCACCCCACCGCGGAACCAGCCCCGCCGTGAGCACCCGCACGCGGACGCAGCCCCGCCGCGAGCACCCCACCGCGGAACCAGCCCCGCCGCGAGCACCCCACCGCGAGCGCGAGCACCTACCGAGGCCCGAGTGCCATGGAGGTACACGAGATTCTCGAGCCCCATTTACTGTTCGTTCCTCCCTTCAGCCTTCCCTGACCCCGATGCTGGGTTCCTCTTCTGTTTTGCAACTTCCTATCCCGGTTCATCCCACATTTTGCTACCTCGTGCGGTAGATTGGTTCGATTGCAGTTTGGTCGATTTCGTTATGACTCGAAATCCCCGCACGTAGCCCCAGCGAAGGTTGATTTCGTACTTCTACGAAATAAATTTAGCGTAGAACGGGGCTGTTTTGGGTTTATCGATCGTACCCGAAACTGGATACGGGGCTCGTTTGGGTTTATCGATCGTACCCTAAACTGGATACGGGGCTCGTGTGGCCCGAAAGGATACCGGGCTCGTGTGGGTTTATCTATCGTACTCTTCCTTGGAGGCATGAGAATGTTCCGTTGTCACCACCGTTAAGCCCTACGAGCGATGAGTTAGTGGTTTCATGGAATATATCTATGCAGCCTTTGTCAGAACCTGTGTCAAGTGTTTCTAGTACCGAGTTGACCCCTACACATAGGTGGGTTGCTCTCTATCCAGCCTAATACGAGAAGGAGAACGTAGAAAGTATCTGACAGCAAATTTTTATATTCTGACAGTGTCTAAACGCTGGAGCAATGTACGTATTGCTAGATGCATGTCCAGATTTTTTCTTAGCCTGCGATCATGCTTCACTAATGAGGATTTATGTTTTTCTTACATTGTGACTTTTGCCATTATGTTGCTGTGATTTAGTCCTAAGTCCTAACCATAATGCTGTGGACATTGTGTGATGCCCACGTGTTTGCTTGGTGATATTTATTTGCTTGAACACATTAACATATCTATTCATGTTTAGCCCATTTTGTATCGTCAGTACTGTATACTCTATTTAGAGTTGAATTCGAAGCTTTGAACATTATGCACTCAATCTATTCGCTATTTTAATTATTTACCTTTTCCTTTCACAGGAGAAGAGCTCAGCGACTTCACCGGGCTCCAAGGGGGGTCCAACTAAGGTCCCAGTTGCTTTGTCCTGGGTTTAGTAGTGTTCTGAACTACTTCTAAAGCATTTTGTTTCCGATGTTGTGCTTAGGGTTCTAATGACAGCTGTATTTGTCCTTTTGCATTGCTAAATCATCAACCCTAAGCCCCAACGACGGATGATTTTGTAGTTTTGTGTAATATCGATCTAGTGTTCCTAATTTCGTATTTCATAATTTCTATTCTTAAACATCCATTCAGCCCTGAGCCCGGTTCGAACGGTTGGATTTGCGATGTTTGGCCCTAAAGCATTTGGTTTGAGGATGTACTCGCGTTTAATTTTTATTTGCCTTGTAGCTCTCTTAGTCTTAGATTTTGTACAACACTGCCTGGTATTTAATTGATCCTGAGTATATTGGGTATGTTGTTTGTGGCTTTTGCCATTCTCTTGCACTGCACCTGACCACAATGAGCAAATCTTCACTAAGGTTTCCAATCAGGCAACCACTATTGTTCTGTTGGCATGAGATAGTGTGGAATTCTCCACTAATGAATCTCGTTTTCCTTAGTTTCTGGTCTTAACAAATGCACTCAGCCATGTGCTCGGTTTGAGGATTTCCTTACAATTAATTTGTTTGCCTTGTACCGATTTTCTGCAGCACTGCTTCGCATTAACTGATCCCGAGTATATTCAGTATCTTACTTTGTGACTTTTGGCATTCACAGGACGAGCGCTCATGCACTGCAGCATCAGACGATAAGGAGCACATCTTGACTAAGGTGAGGGTTGCTAATCATTGATGTTCTGTTGGCACAAGATAACATTTCATCTGTTCCATATTTTGATGTTTCTGGCCACCTTGGCACATACTGTGAACTATTTTTGTCGTTTATGATCCTTCGGAGCAATATGTACAGTATTTCGTTTGTGTAGTTGTGCTTAGGTTTTCCAACATGGTATAACAATGTATTTCGTTTATGATCGTTCGGAGCAACAATTTTTGACTACTCCATTAAGTTATTTTATCTGTTCCATATATCTGAAGCTTTTCAGTTTTCCCCTATCAGACACTGGTTGTGACCCCTGACCCTCCAGCAGCGGACAATCAAACTCTAGCTGTGACTTCAGACATGTGAGTTTAGTAATCTTAGAATGCGAATACAACATGATTTTCCATTTTACTTGTACTCCATATAATAATCACTTGGTAATTTACTTCTTTTTTTTGCCAGTTAGTGACACATGGTATTATAAATCTCGGCCATTTTTTAGTTTGCATTGGAAAGTCTCAAAGGTTGTTTTAGATTCGTTGTTCTCATGTCACTATTTTATTCTAGTTTTGGTGTTATGCTGTATGGTTAGTGCTGGTTCCAATGCTTATTTGAGATTATTTTTAACGCTGTCATTTGTACAGCACTGGGGCCTCAAATGTTGCTGTGGATGACACTATTGCTATGAGTGATTGCAACAGAGCTCATTATGTAAGTATATTTTCTCTTAGTAATTTTCTGTCTAAGTAAATAGCTTGTATGAGTAGAATTGTTCCTCAGCCTACAAAATAAGGCAGACACTAAACACAGAATGCCGTGCCCTGTTTCATTTCATAAAGCTAAAAAGAATGGTCAAATGACCAAACCAAACGTGTGTTTCCTTTGTTAGATAATCTGACGGATGGCCCACCGTCTGTGTCTAAACGCTGGAGTATGTGCGGTATTGCTAGATGCATGTCCAGCTTTTTTCTTAGCCTGCCATTACGCTTCACTAATGGATTGTTTTTCTTATTAGTTTCTGGTCTTTACAAATCCACTCAACCATGATATCATTCCACGTGGTTGGGTTTGCCACGTTTAGCCCTAAACCTTGGGTTTGATTTCGTCACTTTAATTTTGATTTGCCTTTACCTGTCTTAATCTTAGATTTGCAGAACTGCTTGGTATTAAATGTTCCTGATTATAACTGTTATCTTACTTTCTGTTTTGCCATTCGCAGGACGACAGCTTCTTCAGTGCAATTGGCTCTAAGGGGGACAAACTCACTAAGGTGAGGGTTTATAATAGCTATTGTTCTTTGGCACAAGGTAATATTTCATGCGCCATATTTTTGACGTTCCTCATTGTTTTGATGAAATATCACATATATATGTATTAATGGTTAGCTCATTTTTTATTACTAAGTACTGTTTACTGATTTTAGATATGATTTCTAAGCTTAAGAAATCATATGTTTGATCGATTCTGTATCCTAATTTCTTAATTTTGCCATTTGCAGGTGGTCTCGGGGACTCATGTTGCCTCCAAGGAGGAGACCTCGAGTAAGGTAAGGGTTAATCTAATGTTGGTTTCTCATAACTATGCTCTTCTGGCACACGCAATTATTTGATCTGTATCATATTTTTATTGTTTATCAATATTCTTAACAACTACTACAACATTTTACTTCTGTTGTTGTGCTTGGGGTTTTAGTTCGTTTTCATTAGTTCCTGTGGGTTTATCCATCGTAGTTATTACCTGAAACTGGAATATATATCTACTGTCCGTGGATTCCCTTACCTAACTAATGGAGACAATAATTCATATGTTACATATTTTTGGATGTTCCCAGCCATGTTGATGTGGTTTGTCCTAGCCATAATGTTGTAGACTGGTGAATAAATAATTTCTATGTACCATATGTTTAACTATTGCCCTTTCTGTTATTCATGCTTAACTCGTATATTAAATTATTCTATCGGTGGCATATGTCTGAAGCTTTTCAATTTCCCCCTCTTCAGACAGTTGCTTTAACCACTGTTCCTCCAGTGACACCGGTTGTGACCTCTGCTAGCTCTGACACGTGAGTTTACTACTATTGGAAAGCTAATAAACATAATTTTCTGTGACCTCACTTGAGATTATTTTTTCCTGTCATTTGTGAAGCATTGGCGCCTCAAATGTTGATGTACATGCTCCACTCTTGATCAATAATTTCAGCAGAGCCAATTCTGTAAGTAAATTTCCTCTTAGTTATTTCCAGTCTAAGTAGATAGCTTGATTGTAAGACCAAGTGTTTCTCAGCCTACAAAGTAACTCAAAACATTGAACACAAAATGTCTTGCTCCCAGTACATTTCATAAAGCTAGAAAATATTGAAATGACCAAGTCAAACATGTATTTATTCAGTGGGAACATTTGTTAGGATGATTCAGTGCTCTTTTGATCCGTGCAATGTAGGGTTTATAATTCATTTATTATGAAACCAATACCCTTTGATCGTCAGTGTAGGGTTTTGACTCGCTCGACCTGATAATGTAGGGTTCATAATTTATTTATTATGAAACTAATAGTGTTTGTCCACAGCTTGCTTATACTGTCGTTATTTAGTTGTTGCAGTTAGTACTGTTAAGTTATGCACTAAATTTTTGTGACATTTGTGACATCTCAGCGCAAAGTGCGACGTGTTATAGAAAGAATTGCACTACCGACCATTCGCCAGCCTCGCCGTGGTCCTGCTCCTGTATGTTTTGATTATCCTAAAACTACTACATTAGTGAATTTGCTTTTATTTGTGAGATAGTTTAGTTTGTCTGACTGTGAACTCTTGTAGGCAAGGGTCTCCTTCAAAGGCAACCTTGAGAGGCTGCCGGGCCCTAGCAGCCCATTCCCTATGATCGATGTGGCTCCTGTTACTCCCACAAAGGTTTGTCTCTTACCTATGTGTTCTTCAGATTGCTGTTTGTCATGTGAACATTATTTCAATAGTTAACCTTCGCTTTTCCCTAGTTTCCTCTGCCAAGCATATCCTTAGAAGCAATAGCGGAGTCAATTGCTTGTAAATTGAAGATTGAAGTTCAGGCTGATGATCGCTCTCCAGCAAAACTAAGGAAGGTCGCCAGGGGCCTTGATTTTGTGGACCTTCTGAAGCTGTCACGTTCTTACCTAGAGAACCAGCAGGGAGAGGTACGTTCTGGCTATATTTTGTGTTACTGCTGCTGTTATTGAATAGCTGAAGCTGACCGGTGCTTACTTTGTGTAGGAGCTTGAAGAGGAAGCAAACGAGGAGGAGGAGGACAATGAGCAGCATTAACTCATGCTAAGGTGTCACTCAGTCTATATTTTGCTATATTTTATTCTTTGCTCTTCTTTCAAGTGAAATTCATCTTGTAAGACATACTCTGCATTGACTTGTGCTTTCATCGTTTCTAGGCTTTGCAAGTTCTGAGGTTGCAAGCTTCCTGTGGTGGCAGCATTTCTGATATGGGCAGTAAATGTTGATGTTAGCAGTAATTTTAGGATCTGGAAACAAGTGTAAGATGAGAAAAAAAAAGATTATGGAAATCCTTTTGGTCAGCTGCTCTTGCTGAATTTGTGTAAATTCTAGAGTAACCACAAGTTGCCTTCGGATCATGAATATTAGGATCGATTTTCTAACTGAAAGCATGAGGTCGAAGTTACTTTAGTGAATTGATAACTGCTGAATGGATGTCTTGCAATGGAAAAGTAATCGGAGTGCTAATTACCATCGATTATTAGGATCTTCATTTATTATCACTCTCCTCACTTTGGCCTGCTGCCGCTCTCCATCGAGCCCGGATTGACTGTGCCCGCTGTCGTCCTGTCGAGCAGTGTCTGGCGGGGGATCTATCCAGAGACTCGTGCAGTGGGTGATGTCCAGCCCTGGTCCGCAGAAATTTTCACTCACCGCGCTCCTCGTTGTGCCGTACATCTCCATTGGGCACGCTCGTTAGGCAGGGAGATCGCGGTATAGGGTGCTACGCATCAGATTGGCAAAAGCCTGAAACAACCTTGACTTCATGTCAGCCTGAAAATGGCGTGGGTTCAAGTGGATTTTTTTGGTGTGGGTTGTGCTGTGGCCTCAAACGGTTTGGGCTGAAATGGTGGAAGCAGCTTGTTGACTGGGGCGGTGGGGACTGAACAGAAGAGCGGGTTTGGTGGGTAGTCCTTTTTGTTTTTGCATATGCGTTACGTAGTATTCCGTACATGCAGGCCCATATGCTAATATGCGGATACGAACACGATACGTTACCTGGTATATGCAGGCCCACATGCGGATACGAGTAGAGAGAAGTATAAATAACCCCCACAACTATTGGAAAAGGGACACAGAACCCCCTCAACTAAAAACTGGTGTACATAACCCCCACAAGTTTCTAAAACCGGACAAAACACCCCCTGGACCTGGGTAAGGTGGTTTAGATAGCAGTTTTATGGTGGACCAGAATTACAATCGTTGACTTATACTGCCACCTCACCGGGTGCCCATGCGTCAGTGTAATGAGCTATTTTCCTCCTATTTTTTCTTTCTTCTATGAATCTAGATCCGACCAGCAAATCCGCCATGGCTTCCGCTTCCAAGCAGCAGCCTCTACCTTGTCGTCGTCCTGGGTGCGTAGCTCCACCACACCGTGCCATCCTCGCGCGCCTCACCCCGGACAAGCCCCAGAACCGCCGTGGCCTCCTCGGCATCCTCAACAGCAGCGGCGGCTCGTCCAGCGATGCGCAGGAGCCCGGAGAGCTACTCCGCGAGGGCGCCAAGTCGCCGTCACCGTGGCAACCTGGGCACCATCACCGTCGCCGGAAATCTGGCCGGCGGCGAGCTGGCTGCGTCGCTCCTCGCCCGGAGAGCTGCTCCGCCAGGTCGTCGTGGATGGTACAGCCGACATTCTCTACGTGGACGTCGCCACGGGAGAGAAGCTCGAGCTGTTCGCAGAGCTCGCTGTGTCGGAGAGCGCCGAGTCGCCGACGGCATGGCAATGGCGCTTGCGTGCATGGACACATCATTTCGCCGGTCGCCGCACTTCAGCTTTGCAACTGCCCTGCGGCCCCGTCTCCAGGAGCTTCCATAGCTACAGCCGGCAGGCGCAGCCGCGCAGGGCATGGAGTACGACGTTAACGACAACGACGACGACTGAGCGCTATTGTGTAACTAGCCGCCCGGCCGGGACGAGCAAAGACGCGTGCGGTCTAGTGCTGCTGCACCCTCCGTGAAAAAAGTTTAGAAACAGAATGTAACATGCATGGCGGCAATACCTAGCAGCAGGCATGCACGGCGGCAAAATATTCTGAAGGCCAAACCACAAATCTGGGACAGATGTGCAAAAACCGCTCGCCACATGTGCAAAACCACTAATCAAAACAGCTTAAAATGGGTTAGGGGGTCATTTGTCCGGTTTTATAAACTTGTGGGGGTTATGTACACCATTTTTAGTTGAGGGGGTTCTCTGTCCTTTTTCCAATAGTTGTGGGGGTTATGTATACTTCTCTCGATACGAGTACGACTCGTTGACCGACTTCGAGTCCCATGCAGCGGGGCCTCAGGGGAATCTACTGGTAATTAAGGTACTCCTTTTAATAGAGTACCGGAGCAGAGCATTAACACTCAGTGAACACATGTGATCCTCACATCACAGCCATCCCCTCCGGTTGTCCCAATTTCTGTCACTTCGGGCCTCGGGTTCCGGACAACAATATGTGTATACAACTTGCAGGTAAGATCTTAAAACAATGAATATCATCATGAATCAATAACATGTTCAGATCTGAAATAATGGCACTCGGTACCTAGTGACAAGCATTAAGCATAACAAGTTGCAACAATATCAATAAAGTACTAACAACGGATACTAGGCACCATGCCCTAACAATCTTATAGCTATTACATGAATGATCTCATCCAATCCCTTCCATCCCCTTCAGCCTACAGCGGGAATTACTCACACATGGATGGGGAACCATGGATGGTCGATGGAGAGGCGTCGGTGATGATGATGGCGATGATCTCCTCCAATTCTCCCCGTCCCGGCGAAGTGCCAGAACGGAGTTTCTGGTCCCGAAATAGGGTTTTCGATGGCGGCGGCGCTCTGCAGGCTTTCTGGAATAATGGATGAACCCCCGTGGTTTTTAGGTCAGAAGGGGTTATGTAGTCGAAAGGGACTCGGGGACGTGGCCGAGTCGGCCTCCCCATAGGGTGGCGCGGCCCAGGGCCCACCCGCGCCGCCATGTGGGGAGGGCGGCTCGCTGCCCCCCTCCGTCTCCTCTTCTGGCTCCGTGGGTTTCTTCGTAAAATAGGGGCTTTGCAATTATTTCCACGGATTTTCACGAAAGTTGACTTTCTGCACAAAAACAAGACACCAGGTCAATTCTGCTGAAAACAGCGTTAGTCCGTGTTAGTTGTATTCAAAACACACAAATTAGAGGTAAAACAACAGCAAAAGTGTTCGAGAAATTAGATACGTTTTGGACGTATCAACTCCCCCCCCAAGCTTAGCTTATTGCTTGTCCTCAAGCAATTCAGTTAACAACTGAGTGCGATAAAAGAACTTTCACGAACACATTTGCTTCATATGATGTAAATATTCTCACTATATGGACAAGTGCTTAGGCAATTCATAATAAGATACATGCAAATAATGCCACCTAATAGTTATGTCAATCATGGAAAGATACCAACATACTAATAATAAGCAACATGAAACATATCTATCAGCAGGATTGCAATGCTCATAAAAAGATAAGATAAGGTGGTATCTCGCTTGCCCGTATTTGTACAGCAAAACATAAATGCCCAGGCACCTCTGAAGTTCAAGGGAAGACTAGAAGTAAAGATTATCAAAGATAAAAGCATCAAAGTTATATCACAGTTAACCGCTGTCGTGTCACGAATGACGGACACCGGGGATGTAGGACACCCCCTTTGTAGATTCGGTAGGGGCGCGAAGGAGGCTGGAAGACGTCTCCCGGAGAAGTACCTTCGGCGAGCTCTCCGTCACTCTCTCTCTCTCTGCGTGTATGGAAAGCAAACAAGGGACACGGCGATCTACCCAGGTTCAGGCCGCCCGAAGGCTAACATCCCTACTCCTGCATGTCTGGATAGATGGAGGTATCATGGTGTGGCTACAATGGAGTCCCGGCGAGGTACCCGGGAAGGGTTTTGGCGAGAGGAGGAAGAAAGGGCAGATCCTGGCCCTGAGGAGATCACCTCCCTTTTCCTCTCTGCCCTAGCTATCTCCAGCTGTATTCTAGCTTGTGTCTTGCCTTGAATTCGTCCTCCCTCCTCGCCATGACTTGGCCCTCCTTTTATAGACAAGGGGCGCCACAAGGGTCACGCGAGGAGCGTGAGGGGGTCTTGGCGGGAAGTCCCCCTCTCCATGGTTGAGGTGAAGATGTGGCCTCTTCTCCTCCAAGTATCTTCCTCCGGTTTGGTGAGATCCCCCGCCCTTTGGGGGAAAGCGAGGTGGAGGAAAGCTAGCACGCCGCATGTGGTGTCCCCTGCCCGCGCCTTGCTTCCCAAGTCTTCTAGGCTCTTCTACTATTTTCGGGAGGGTGCTGGAAACCCCATCTTCGATAGGTACGGCTTGATACCCGAGAGGGAGTCCGGCCCTGCCGGGGCCTCGGGCTCTCGGGGACCTTCTTCTCTTTCGGGGTGCGAGGGACCCCGGAGTCCTTCGCACCCGGCAGGCTTGAGTGATGCGCGGGGTGCTCGCCAGCTTTGCACCGCGCCTTGGTCTTGTCCATCTTCATGCTGGGCCCACGGGTGGTGGATCCACTTTGGCAGCACTAGGGGAACCCCGTGTTCCACTGCTACGACAGTAGCCCTCGGGCATGGTCCCGGCGGCTTTGCTTCAGCGGCTGCCGGGGCCATGACCAAAAAGAGGTCAAAGTGGGTCCCGGCGCCTGGTCTTCTCCTTGGAGTTATTCCGCTCGGGGGAATAACTGCTCTGGCCTCCTCGATTCCTGATAACGGAGGAAACGAGGAGTCCACCGCTTGAGGGAGGAGCTCGCGCTATAAAAGCGGGGCGCGTCCCTTGGTGTCGGGGGGTTACCCCCGGGTAGGGTAAAGATGAAGTAAAGACATGTAAGGTTAAGGCAGTAAGCTGTCCGAGGTAACGATTGAGCAAGGACGCAGGAGGCGTCATCCGACGTAAGGTGTACGTCCGAGGTATTTCTCCGAGGTATATCCTCCGAGGTATCAACCTCGGGGCAGTCAGCTAGCTACCACAGGAATAAGGTATTCTCTACCGAGGTATAGGATCAGGAGTGTTATCCGAGGTTGGCAGCAAGGATCGAGGCATGTCAGAGGGGTCACGGGCGCCGCAGAGCTCGTAGCCCGAAGCTTCAGAGGACGGCGAGGTCCGTCCACGGGTTTCCCGGAAGCTCGGGGGCCTAGGAGCTGACTGGCTATTTCGGGAAAGGTCTACAGGCTAGACCTCGGCAGGCTACTGAAGTATGACCGGAAGAGGAAAGCTAGGCCTGTCCGGCCTGACAGTCCGGCCGTTGAGCTGGCAGGAGGCAGAGGCTTGTCTTCTACCTTTTGGCCATGCCATTGTTAGTTGAGGCAGGGGTAAAAACTGTACTTCGGCCTATGTATATATGCGGCATCTCTACCTCCAGGGAGGAGGACGGCAAAAACCCTAGCTCATTTCCCCCTTCATAGTTTCATCTTCTATCTCGAGCTCTCACTTTGGTAGCATCATACAGCTCGAGGAGCACCTTGTACCTGAGAACGACACTGATATATTGAGAGAGGAAAGGCAGGAGTAGGGGTTTTACTTCCTCACGAAGGCCCCGAACCTGGGTACATCGTGGTGTCTTTTGTGTTCTTGGCTTTCTTGGTTTCTTGTTCATGTTCTTGTGGTTTCTTGCATGTTCTTGCTTGTGCACGTCTTGAGTGCATAAACCCTCCCCGGATTCCCCCAACGACCATTCGGCCCCAACTAAGCCATACCCATGGCATCTGCCGTGATCCCACCACGACAGTTGGCGCCCACCGTGGGGCAGATTGAGGCGTTGGGTGGAGTTTCCATCCGGACGGGCTCCTCTGAGTGTGTTCTTTCTGGCCTTGTTGCCAAGATCGGCGAGTTCGCCTTTGTGAGCGACAATGCGGGGTGCTTCGCCGGCAAGCCTTTCCCCACCGATGGCTTCCTCATGATGCTCGGCAGCTTCCCCACATACGTTGCTGTCGAGGTGGTTCGCGAGTACCCGGAGCAGGTGCTCGTGGACGACGAAACTCCTCTCCTGGCGGCTTTGGGCCGGCGTGTCACTCGCCCTCCGAGGTGTGTGGAGGTGATGATGGCTGGTACCAAGCCTGCAGCTAGCAAGGCAGATGCTGGCAAGGTCGCGCTAGCCGAGGTGGAGGCGACGCCAACCGCGCTGCCTGAGAAATCAGGTCGGCGGCGAAGTTTCCGTACGAGAAACCTAGTCAGAATGAGCAGTTGGGCATGCCAAGGGAAGAAGTTCCCTTAGAAGCTATCGTTGATAGGTTAGCTCGGCCACTCGCAGTAGAGGCAAGTGTGGAGCATACGGTGGCCGGGTTAGAGGCAGAGCGCCAGAGTGCTGAGAGAAGCTCGGTTGCTGGCCGAGGCTAAGCAGCAGTTCGATATGGAGCAGAAGGAGTACAATGCTGCACATGGTATAGAGGATGGTTTTACTCCGGTTGTGCGGCGTAAGAAAGCTGCTCTGCTCAACCGAGGCAAGGACCTCTATGAGGAGATGGCTAGGGCTGCAGTCTCGGGCTCGAGTAAGGCAACAAGTAGCAGGTCGGCTACTGGTAGGCCGGTGTATAGTTCACCAGCTAAGAACCTTAGAGCAGCCGAAGCAGTAAGGGCCGGGCTATCGGAGTTGACCGGAGATGCATGGCGTGAGCAGCAGAAGCGGCTCAATGAGTTAGTGCATGTGGCCAGCAAGCAAAATGAAGCCCTCCGCAAGGCCGGGCTTGGCGGTTCGCAGGCGGTCCATTCGATTAGGCCAGTTAGCCAGGGGTCCAAGGGGCAAGCCTCGTCTCCACACGTCGGAGGAGCCGATCGTGCCCGGAGTGTCACTTCAGGTCGGAACAAGGAGATGCAGCTGCAAGTGTACGATCCGGTGTTAGCTGGGAAGCAAAAGGTCGGCAACGCTAGCCGAGCCAATGGAGACCCCGGCCCAGGTGATGCAAGCCGAGCTAAGGCCGTTCAGCTCAGGGAAATCAGAACGGTGGGCAAGCAGCGTCGGCTGGCCGAGGTAAACCACCTCAGCCCCCGAGGCATCAGCAGCAACCCCGGCCGCAGGAGCAGTATCAGCAAGAGCCGGAGTATGTTCCGCAGCCGAAGAACGTCGGTCGAGGTGGCGACCGATATGATGATGGAAATTCAGCCATGGAGCGGGCTGGATTCTATAGAGTGGATGGTGCATTGGGAGAACGTATCGGAGCTCGGACGTTGCCTACAGGTGATGCGCGCTACAAGCTAGATCGGATTTACATGTCCGAGAGTTGGAGGAGGAAGGCCCTCCTGGTCCGGCGTGTTTTGGACCTCGGATCATGAAGGAACCACCTCCACCAGTGTCTCAGTTTCAGTTGGGTCGGAGTACCAGGCCGTACAATGGGAGCACCAAGCCGCAAGATTGGCTAGCTGATTATGTTTCAGCAGTATACATTGCGGGGGGCAATCGCCGATGGGCGGTCCGGTATCTCCCGCACATGTTGGAAGGTCCTGCTCGGATCTGGCTGAACAATCTGCCGGAGAATAGCATCGATTGCTGGCTGGATTTAGAGGAGGCATTCAATAGCAACTTCGCCAGCACTTACAGGAGGCCAAACCGACCTCAGCTTTTGCAGGCGTGCAAGCAGAGGACAATGAGACTGACCGAGAATTCTTGACTCGGTGGAGCAATGTTCGGAACTCCTGTGAGGGAGTTATCGAAGCACAGGCTATAGCGTGGTTTGCTGATGGATGTCGGTATGGTAGCATGTTGTGGCAGAGGCTCCAGAGAGATATGCCAAAGACTCTGGCCGAGACGATTCGGATAGCTGATTCCTATGCCCTTGGCGATCCGATGCAGCCTCTGCTGGATGGGAATGCCCGGAACAGGAGGAATCCGATGAACAACCGCAACAACGGACCGAGGTTTGATAACCGTCAAGAGTTCGGGCAGAAGAGGAGAGAACCAGATTTCCAAGTCAATGCTGTAAACCCAAGTCAGTCCGGACCTGGAGGCGCCCAGAAACCGAAGACTGAGGGTCAGGCGTGGACTCCGAACCAGAACCAGAATCAGGGAGGTGGTGCGAAGCAGTGGCAGGAGGCCGGACCACCTGTGACTTACGAGTCATTGGTGAATGGACCATGTATCTATCATGGCAGGAATGGCAGAACACCCAACCATACCACTCTGCAGTGTAGTTTTCATCACCGAACCGCTGCAGAAGGGGCGAAAGCTGGGGCAAACCGGAGTGGGCCACCGAACCAATGGCGTAGACCTCAATATCCGAACGCGCAGCAGCAGCATAAGCCGACCATAGCGGCGCAGAATCAGAGCTTAACCGGAGCAAATTCAACCCCGGTGCATGCGGCCCAAAACCAGAAGACGGTGCAGGCGAAACCGGTGAATGCAGTGAGTGCCCAGGGCAACAACAACAACGGTGGTGCCGGCCAAAGCCAAACGTGGTCCTTTGAGAATCAGAGGTATGAGAACCCCGGTAATGATTATAGGGAAGTACATCAGAGCTACGTGGTGTTTGTGACTGAGTCAACTGATAAGAAGAGTATGCTGAGGCGTGCCAAGGAGGTGAATGCAGTAACTCCGGCGGTGGTGAAATACATGAACTGGTCCGAGCAAGAGATCACTTGGAGCAGGCAAGATACACCTCGGATCATGCCGAGCCCTGGAAACTATGCACTGGTGGTGGATCCGACGTTTTGTGGGCCGACCAACAATGTGAGATTCACCCGAGTCTTGGTGGACAATGGGAGTGCCATAAATATCATGTACCGAGACACAATGGTCAAGCTGGGATACTCACCGAACCAGTTGCAGCCTAGCAGCTGTACATTTCACGGTATTGTGCCCGGGGTCTCTTGTGCACCTATGGGAAAGATTTGGGTCGACGTGGGTTTTGGTACCCGAGATAACAGCCGAGTTGAAAGTCTTGAGTTCGAGGTTGTGGACTTGCAGAGCCCTTACCATGCCTTGCTGGGAAGGCCAGCCTTGGCCAAGTTCATGATCTCCACTCATGTGGCCTACCTAAAGATGAAAATGCCGGGGCCCAAGGGAATAATAACCATTTCTGGTGACTACAAGAAGGCTATGCAATGTGCCTCGGCGGGATCTAGTTTAGCCGAGTCCTTGGTGATCGCGGCGGAGAAGAAGCAACTTCAGAAGGTGGTGGCAATGGCGCAGTCTACTCAGCTCGGCATGTCCGGACTCCGGACATGAGCGCTTCATTCGAGGTGCCCAAGGAGACCAAGAAAATCCCGCTGGACTCGGAGAACCCGGAGCGTTTCGCCATCATTGGTACTGGCATGGACGAGAAATAGGAAAGCGCGCTCTGTCACTTCCTCCGTGAGAATCGGGACATTTTTGCATGGTCGGCTAAAGACCTGCCAGGTGTTCCGAGGGAGTTGGCAGAGCACTCTTTGTTTGTTCGGCCAGAGGTGAAACCAGTGCGTCAACCGACGCGGCGGCTCTCAGATGACCGAAGAAAGGTGGTACTCGAAGAACTGGCGAAGTTACTGGCTGCAGGCTTCATCATGGAAGTGCTGCATCCGGACTGGATATCTAATCCAGTCCTCGTGGAGAAAAAGAAGGACGAACCGGCGGTAGTCAAGGTGTGGCGCATGTGCATTGACTTCACCAACCTGAACAAGGCGTGCCCGAAGGATCCCTTTCCTTTACCTCGGATTGATCAAGTGATCGATTCTACGGCTGGATGTGAGCTGTTGTCTTTTATTGATGCATATTCTGGTTTTCACCAGATCCCACTGAACACTGATGATCAAATAAAGACTGCCTTTATTACCCCGTACGGGGCGTATTGCTATCGTGTCATGTGTTTCGGTTTGAGAAATGCCGGGGCAACTTATCAAAGGTGTATGCAGAAGTGCTTACATTCTCAAATGGGCAAGAATGTGCAAGTGTATGTCGATGACATTGTTATCAAAACTAAAAAGAAGCATACTCTCATCGAAGACCTCGAAGAGACATTTGCAAATTTAAGAAAGTATCGGTTGAAACTTAACCCGGACAAGTGCACCTTTGGTGTCCCGGCTGGAAAATTGCTCGGTTTCCTCGTATCGAGCCGAGGTATAGAAGTTAACCCGGCTAAGATCCGAGCTATCGAAAGAATGAAGTTGCCGAACTGTTTAAAAGATGTGCAGAAGTTCACGGGATGCCTTGCATCTTTAAGTCGGTTTGTAAGTCGGCTAGGAGAAAAAGCCTTACCATTGTATCAACTTATGAAGAAAAGTACCAGTTTCACTTGGACCCCGCAGGCGGACGCGGCGTTCAATGAGCTGAAGAAGATGTTGTCCACTGCTCCGGTGTTGGCATCCCCTTTGCAGAATGAACCGATGTTGATATACATTGCGGCTACAAACCGGGTCGTAAGTGTTGCAGTGGTGGTGGAGCGAGACGAAGGAGGCAAATCGGTGCAGAGACCAATCTACTACCTGAGCGAGGTGATATCCACGTCGAAGCAAAACTACCCCCACTACCAGAAGATGACGTACGGAGTATACCTGGCGGTTAAGAAACTGAAGCATTACTTCCAAGAGCATCCCATGACGGTGGTATGTGATGCTCCAATCTCGGAGATCATCGGATGCAAGGACGCAACTGGGCGAGTTGCCAAATGGGCGATCGAGGTATCTCCATACACTCCGCATTATGAAAGGCGAGATGCAATCAAGTCGCAGGCGCTGCCGGACTTTTTATGCGATTGGGCCGAGATGCAATATGAGCCGCCCTTGCCGGACTATAATTATTGGAAGATGCACTTTGATGGGTCCAAGACCAAGGTCGGATTAGGTGCCGGCATAGTCCTAACCTCGCCGAAGCAAGACCAGTTGAAGTATGTGCTGCAAATCCATTTCTCGGCGTCGAACAACGTGGCGGAGTATGAGGCCCTGATCCATGGGCTCAAGGTGGCAAAGGAGATAGGTGTCCGGCGTATAGAATGCTTCGGCGATTCAGCTTTGGTGGTGCATCAATCCACCGGCACTTGGGATGCATTGGATGCGAACATGGAGTTGTATCGGTTTCATGTGCAAAAGGTGTCTGGGTTTTTCGAAGGATGTGAGTACAAGCACATACCTCGGGGGGAGAATGAAGCCGCCGACGTATTGTCTAAGCTCGGTTCATCCAAAGAACCGGTGCCACCGGGGATAGCACTGAATCATTTGAGACTCCTTCAATCAAGCCTTCTCCTGATTCCGAGTCAATTTTCTTACCACCAAATCGGAGCCTGAGCCTATGGAGGTAGACGTCGGATGCGTTTGGCCGGAATCGGGGACTGCTTCGCAGTACCCGGGACTGATGGAGCTTTTCCATGGACGTGGATGGTGGGAGCTTCGGATCTGGCCCGGGGACTTCGCACCAACACTCGGGGACTGGCCGAGCAATGGTAAAGGCAATCATGGCGGAGATCATGGCGCCGAACCAATGGAGATAGATGAGAGCCTTTTTCCTCTACATCCAGTGCCGGAATGGGCGGAGCAGATAATGAACTTCATAACTGACGGAAGTTTGCCAAGTGATACAACCGAGGCAAGGAGAATCCAGAGGAGAGCTAAGGGATACACCATCATCAACAAGGAGCTATACAAGAGAAGTGTGACCGAGGTGTTGCAGAGGTGTGTCGAACCAGCTGAAGGCAAGGAGATGCTTTTAGAAATCCACCAAGGAGAATGTGGACATCATTGCAGCACAAGAGCTCTGGTGGCCAAGGTGTTCCGGCAGGGTTCTATTGGCCCACCGCCAATGCCGATGCAGAAGATATAGTTCGGAAATGTGAAGGGTGCCAAAGGTTCGCCAAGCAGCAGCACATGCCAGCTTCGGCGCTCAAGACCATTCCTATCACGTGGCCCTTTGCAGTTTGGTGTCTGGACATGGTGGGAGAATTCAAGCCAGCCCGAGGCAATATGACTCACATACTGGTGATGGTGGACAAATTCACTAAGTGGATCGAGGTGAAGCCAATCCGAAAGTTGGATGGCCATACGGCAGTGACCTTTTTGAAGGAAATAATCCTGAGATATGGATATCCTCATAGTATCATTACAGACAACGGCACGAACTTTGCTGTCGGAGAGTTTGCTCGGTTCTGCATGAGTAAGGGAATTCGACTTGATGTAGCCTCGGTGGCTCACCCACAGGCTAATGGGCAAGTAGAAAGGTCAAATGCATTGGTATTGGCCGGAATCAAAGCTCGGCTAGTAGAACCACTGTTGAAAACACCGGGGTGTTGGATCGATGAGATACCAGCAGTTCTGTGGGGTTTAAGGACCACACCGAACAGATCAACAGGCTATACGCCATTCTTCATGGTCTATGGGGCCGAGGCAATGCTGCCAACCGACATTGAATATGATGCGCCCAGAGTGGCAATGTACACAGAAGCCGAGGCTAAAGAAGCTCGGGAAGATGCTGTAGATCTGCTTGAGGAAGCAAGAGAATTGGCCTTATCTCGGTCAGCAATATATCAGCAGGGTCTCCGACGCTATCAAAGCCGGCATGTAAAACCCCGAAAGTTTAATGAAGGAGATCTAGTGCTGAGGCTTGTTCAGCGCAGCAAAGGTCGGCACAAGTTGTCACCTCCATGGGAGGGACCATACATTGTGAGCCGAGCTTTGCACAATGATTCGTACTATCTTATAGATGCACAGGAGCCAAGGGAGATGGGCTGGATAGACCCGATGCGGAGCTTCAGCGTCCATGGAATGTAGCTCTACTCCGACCCTTCTACTGTTGAAGGAAGTAATGTATGTACCTCGGCTGATCTTTAATAAAAACCTCGGCACCTTGAAAATGAGCTCGGGGACTGCCTCGCTATTATGCATGCTTGTTTTTGTTTGTACTTCTTTTTCGTTCGTATGCCGGACTATTTTGAACCTCGTCTCAAATTTCAAGTACTGTATGCTGTGTAACTAATCTTGTGACTCGACTGACGAACGCCAGCATGGCAGTCAAGAGCAAAGACGAAAGAACATGGGAAACATGAAAATGAACTCGGGGACTCGGTCCAAAAAGACAGTCCGGCATATGTCGTTTACTAACCCCTGTTTTTACTTCTTCTTTATGTCGGATGACTTTGAACTATACCTCGGAATTTACTAAGTACTGTATGCTATGAACAACAATCTTGTGACTCGACTGTCGAACGCCAGAATGGCAGACAAGAGCAGAGACTGCCAACTATAGTAAACACGAAAGTGAACTCGGGCACTTGTTCAAAAGGATTCGATATAAAGCCTAGAAAAGCATGGTTCGGATGAGCATAATAGTAATAGAGGTAGCAAAGGAACTACTTAAGTTTGATTACATCTGCGTCCCGGCATACCGGGGATTTAATGAAGTTTTCTGGCCAAGCATAAGTTCAGGTCGAGGCGTCAGGAATTACGTCGGCAGCAGCCGATGCAGCAGGGATTTCGTCCGGAGCCGAGGTAGCCTGGGAAGTGCTGGCAACGTCGGCAGTAACCTCGGCATCAGGTTGTGGGGAGCCTCGGTTTCTGCTTCGCGGGTTTCACCGTCGTCACCTTGCTCGGCCTCGACGTCGGATTCTGTTTCGTATTCCTCGTCTTCTGGCGCGTAATCCTCGGCGTCGGAGTAGGTGTCTCCTTCGCTCAAGTTCTTTGTGTTGGCATATCCAGCAAAGTAGTTGGCCATCTTTTGGCGGCGCGCGAGGATCGGGTCGGACGACCAAGGTGAGCCTCGCCGGAGAGTGTTCATCTTCTCGAGGTCGATCTTCTCGCACCAAGTCATGATAAACCTGAGAGCGGCATCAGCTCCAGCGCGAGCTGAAGATGAGCGCCACTCTCGCAATCTTCTTTCGGTGTCACGAAGCTGGGCGGCGAGCTCGGGCGTAGATTTGGGAGCGTCGGCAAGAGGCCATAAGGCTCGGAAAGCAGACACACCTGCATCGAGAAGTTCCGACCCAATGGTTTCAATGGATGGATCCGAGACTTGATGGCCACGATGTGGTCCTCAACGGTCCAGACGGGGTTCGTTTCGTTCCGCATCTCCCTGTGACGAGCAGTGATATTGCGGGCCGAGACTTGGGTGTAGGTGAAATGCTCTGCAGAAGGATAGCCTGTTAATAATGAAAGAGATAGTTCGGCAAAGAGCCAGTATGTTGAGGACAAAGCAAAGCTAAGGGGGGCAAGAAGCTTACTGTCCATTTCTTGGTTGATGTGTTGCAGCGTCGGGAGGAACTGGTTAACCGAAGCTTGAAGGGCTTCATAAGCCTCTCGGTGGCGCGGGTCTCGGCTAACTGGAGCGCTTCCTGGTGATCCTTGGCGGCATCCTCCCGGAGTTTCTTCTCTGTTTCGACAACACTGGCCTTTTCCGCCTGCAGCTGCTCTTTTTCAGACGTTCGCAGCTCAGTGATGCGCTTCAGTTCCTTTACCAGCCGAGATACCTCGGCTTTCTCTTGCGCTAGCTGGTCATCCGAAGTTTTCTTCGCTGCAAGTGCGGCCTTGTGCGCATCATGGAGGTTCTTGTGTGCGAACAAGAGAGAGTGGAAGACGTCCGTACGGATGTTCATAGTATTCTGCAAGGAAGAAAAATATAGCTCGGTTAGAAAGGTTATACCTCGACAAGAGTCTCGGGGACTCGGAGTCAAATCATTGGGAAAATGTTGCCGGGGTATGCCTCGACATGAGTCTCGGGGACTCGTACCCGAGGTGCATGCTAAAGTGAGATAAAATGGATTGGATACGTCGGATGAAAATGGAAAGTTGAGATTCAAGCCAAACAATTTTAACTCCGACGGAGCGTCAATAGTTTACCTCGAATCTCGGGGACTGGGATGGTGGATATTAGATGAGATACTGCATGAAAGTAAAGAGAATAGGACTTACGTCGATGGTTTGAGCAGCACGCAGGGCAGCAGTTTGTAGATCATATACGCTTCGGATGCAGGCGCTGTTTCCCGCGGGATGCTCAGCCACCGGAGCAGCTAAGGAGGCCGAGGAGACCTCGTCTGCAGAATTCCAGTCTGCATTGTAATGTTCCAAGGAGCCGAGGCTCTGGCCACTATCAGTGCGCAGAGGAGGAAATCCCCACGGTCCGCCCTGCTCGATGCCCCTAACCGAGGCCTCCACGGCCAAAGCAGCCTCGGAACTTGAAGCAGGCCGGTTCTCCAATATGAGAGATGCCCTCCGAGCATATTCTTCGGCCGGAGGGGCAGTCTCATCAATGGGTGCGGCGAATGGAGGAATTCGGCGTGTCACCGGGGGAGGAGACCTCGGTTGATCCTTGAAGGAGAAGAGATAGTCAGGGTGCCAGACCCAGATGTTGGTTTGGGGGTGACCTTGGCCTTCACCGTCTCTTTCTCTTTCTCCTTGCCCTTCTCCAACGGCAAGGTGGTTTGGCGGAGTGGTTTTTGGGGCTGTTGCTTGGGCTGTTGCTTGGGCTGTTGCTTCTGCTGATGCTTCTGCTGTTGCTGCTGTTGGTTGCGGGCAGTCTGGCTTCGGGGGGAGAGTCGAGGCTCCGGCAAGGTGGTAGCCGAGTCCTGGCGCGATTGGTCTCCGCATCCGTTTGAGGACGCGGAGAAGTCTGACCTCGGGTGGGGGCAGATTTCCCCAAGGCCGGGCCAGACCTCGGTGGAGGAGATCCGGGGCGAGAGTTCGTCGGGGAGGTCGTGGCTTCAGAGGCACCAACGGGTGCAGTCATGGAGGATACCTCCTGATCCACGTCTATGGGGGCACTGCAACGAAAAGAAGATGGTCAAGTGTTAATACCGAGATAATATGTTTAAGCAACAAACATTGTTGGCTATAGAAGCAAAGCATTACCCATCCGAGGTAGGAAGCCTCCTGCCCCCCGGGCATGAGGAGGATGTCCGGACTTCTTCAGCCGGCGTCTCTTGACCGGAGCCTCAGTGGGTCCGGAGGCTCCAGTGGCGGATGGTTCGGCGGCCGGAGTTGCGGCACCAGCGCGTTTCCGGCTGGTTGCTGGAGTAAAGTTCGGAAGGTGAGGAAGGCAGGAGAGAGGTACCGCGTTTATTGGTTCCACGACGAGGAACCCCTCCTCGTCATCCGAAATCTCTTGAACTGAAGCTTGTGCTTGAGGCTTACCCGCGGTGGTGATGCGGGCCGAGGCAATGGGCATAAAATCCTCGTCGTCAGGGTCCACGTTGGATGGTGGGTCCTCGACAGGGAGATCCTCGCCGAAGTGGTCCGCAGGATGGACTCCATCCTCGGCGGTCTGGCGGCGAACAGCTGTATGGCAGACATATGAAAAGGAGTTAGGAAGAAAATTATCAAGATGAACGTCGGTAGCAAGACCTCGGTGGTAAAGGAGTATCGAAGAAAACGTCGGAATAGCGTACCTGTTTCGCTGGCTTGGTCCTGTAGTGGGGCTCCCTTCCCCATGTCCAAGCATCAGAGATCTTGGACTTGGTGATAGCTCGGACTCGCCGAGCTACCGCGGCATTGTCCAGTGCAATGTGCGTATGTCGGGTGGGGTCATAAAGACCGCTCATATGGCAGATCTTGTGAGACCTCGCCTGGAGAGGGGAGACCCTGCGCTTCACGAATGTGCAGGCCAGGTCGTCAGCCGTCAGGACTTTCCCGTCGTTCTCGGGGTCCTCCGGGTCCTGCCATTTCGCAATATACCCATGGATGGACTTGAGTTCGCCGGTGTGAGGGGGAGTATAGTCCCAGTTGAGCTGTTCTGTAGGAGGGCTGAGGTTAAACGCCGGCAGGTTGAGGAAGTCCTCTTCGCCGGAGTTCTTCACGTAAAACCACGTCCGGAGCCACTTGCGAACGGTGTCCGGAGTAGTGATACGTGGGAAGATGGAGTTTCGGCGAGGAGCTACGGTGGCTGCTCCGCAGGCGGTTAGTAGCTTGGGCAGATCCTTGTTTTTTGGAGCCGGGATCACTTGCCGCTTAAGTTGGAAGTAGCGAGAAAAGAGGTCTACCGTGGCTTTGAGGCCGAGGTATCCCTCAGAGAAGGAGACGATGCAGGAGAGAGTAGTGATGGCGTTGGCGGGGAGATGATGAACCTGGAGCCCGAACTTGTCCAGGAAGCTCCGGAAGAAATCACTGACGGGCAGTCCGAAGCCGCGCTGGAAGTGCGCGACGAAGACCACCCGTTCCCCTGTCTGACTTGTGGCTCGAGTTCGCCCTCGGGTAGGCGGCACTCTACCTCGGCGGGAATCCGCCGAGTGTCCCTGAGCCATTGGATCTCGTCCGGGTGACATCCGAACCCTCCCAGCCGGCGCGCTCGCCGACCTCTAGTTCGAGGTCATGAACCTCGGTTTGTTCCGAAGTCTCAGGCGGAGACATCTCGGCAGAGTCAATCTGCAGAGAGTGTGCAAAAATTCAGTAAAGGAAAAAGGGAATCTGGAATCTAGTACAATATTTGGCTAACTCAGGAGGAGTTTGGTGGCTATCTTATGTGCATAGAGGCAGATCCATGCTATGGGAGTAGCTATCCGAGGCAAGAAACTACTTTCTACCCAAAGGAGTATACAAGAAAGATCTACCGGAGGAGATAAATGAA
Organism: Poa pratensis; assembly: GCA_947311845.1. Lineage (NCBI taxonomy): Eukaryota > Viridiplantae > Streptophyta > Magnoliopsida > Poales > Poaceae > Poa > Poa pratensis. The sequence goes on from CAMZMU010000038.1 coordinate 64,132,953, forward strand.
GTTTTAATCAAGAATATATGAAGAACCAAAACGCGAAGAGGGAGAAACCAAGAGCAATGCTAAGAATAACAAGAAAAGAGGTGTGTACCGTGAAGATGAAATGCTCAAGGGCGGCGCTGGCGACGCGTTCGCAACGGCGACGAAGGAGCTGCTCGTCGGCGGCGGCGGGAACGCGTTTCTTCTCGACTGGAAGCGGCGGCGCTGGTTGCGATGGAGGCGAAACGGCAAGTGGATGAGGAAGAAGAGGGATGCACTGCCCTGGGCCTGTATTTATAACCGCGGGCGGTAACTGCGCACTACCGCGCGGTTATCGGAGCGGCGAGTGGGATCGTTTGTGCACAATGGCACACGTGGCACGAAGATAGCGGTGGGCGAGCAGGCCACAGGATCGGTTGCAGGAGGCAAACCGTCGGGCGGTGCGGTTACTGGAGCGCGAAGCGGCGCAAGCGGGGAATCTCCGCTGACGTGGGCCGCGTGGTGGAAAGCACTCGAGTGCTTTGACTGTCGTGGACCAGGAAGTGACGGATGGGACACGTGAACAGTGTTCTCTGACCGAAGTCAGTAAGGATGCAGGAATCGAGGGGTTGACGTCCGAGATCTCGGCGGATACTTCGGAAAAGCAGTATGGCCCGGGAACAGACCGATGGATTTTCCGGGGTATTGGTTCGGTGACCTGCAAAACATTGTAGCGCATGTGGTTTCGGGTTGAACCTGATGCGGCCTTTCATCCGAGGCTGCAAGACCACATCAGCTTCGGGGACTACTGTCGGGGGGTTACCCCCGGGTAGGGTAAAGATGAGTAAAGACATGTAAGGTTAAGGCAGTAAGCTGTCCGAGGTAACGATTGAGCAAGGACGCAGGAGGCGTCATCCGACGTAAGGTGTACGTCTGAGGTATATTCTCCGAGGTATATCCTCCGAGGTATCAACCTCGGGGCAGTCAGCTAGCTACCACAGGAATAAGGTATTCTCTACCGAGGTATAGGATCAGGAGTGTTATCCGAGGTTGGCAAGCAAGGATCGAGGCATGTCAGAGGGGTCACGGGCGCCGCAGAGCTCGTAGCCCGAAGCTTCAGAGGACGGCGAGGTCCGTCCACGGGTTTCCCGGAAGCTCGGGGGCCTAGGAGCTGACTTGGCTATTTCGGGAAAGGTCTACAGGCTAGACCTCGGCAGGCTACTGAAGTATGACCGGAAGAGGAAAGCTAGGCCTGTCCGGCCTGACAGTCCGGCCGTTGAGCTGGCAGGAGGCAGAGGCTTGTCTTCTACCTTTTGGCCATGCCATTGTTAGTTGGAGGCAGGGGTAAAACTGTACTTCGGCCTATGTATATATGCGGCATCTCTACCTCCAGGGAGGAGGACGGCAAAAACCCTAGCTCATTTCCCCCTTCATAGTTTCATCTTCTATCTCGAGCTCTCACTTTGGTAGCATCATACAGCTCGAGGAGCACCTTGTACCTGAGAACGACACTGATATATTGAGAGAGGAAAGGCAGGAGTAGGGGTTTTACTTCCTCACGAAGGCCCCGAACCTGGGTACATCGTGGTGTCTTTTGTGTTCTTGGCTTTCTTGGTTTCTTGTTCATGTTCTTGTGGTTTCTTGCATGTTCTTGCTTGTGCACGTCTTGAGTGCATAAACCCTCCCCGGATTCCCCCAACGACCATTCGGCCCCAACTAAGCCATACCCATGGCATCTGCCGTGATCCCACCACGACACTTGGCTCCTTGGTCACTTCCTCCGTTCTCTCGATCCTTAGTCCATCCAGAACCACTGTAGCCAATGGCGCCGGCGAAGAGAGGTAGGGGCATCCTCGAGCTACCCCGGCCGCGGCGGAAGACAGACTTCCCGTTCAGGGTCGCGGCACGCCCCGGAGTCGAGGGAGAGGGGGCCGCGGTAACCGCGGAGGTCGCGGCAGTCGCGGAGGCCGCGGCCGCGGTTCCGCTTCTTCTTCTACGAGGAGCTCGATCCACACGGGCTTCGCGCCGTTCGAGTTCATGGTGGACTTGTTCTGTCGGCCTTGCAGTCGCTTGTTCCTCCCTGATTCCTTCGCGTTGGCGCTGCTGGAGGACAAGCCGGCTGGCTTCTGGCTGCAGGTTGAAGGTTGCCCCAATGGACCTTCCTGGGTCGAAGCCGAGTACAACGCCGACGACTCCATGCTCCTGGGCCATGGGTGGAAGTCGTTCGCCCGCTCCCGGAAGTTAACCCGGGGACAGAGCGTGGTGTTCCAATTTGATGGGGACGCCACGCTCACCGTGAGAATCTTCCGTGCCGCCGGAGGACGTGCGGAGTGCTGCAGGGAGAGCAGCAGCGGCAGCTCCAGCTCCTCCGAGGGTGAAGATGAGGAAAGCTCAACTAGCATCAAGGCGGAGGAGAACTCTTCTCTTTGAAGATGCGGGAGGGCCGGAAGGAGACACTGAAGATCTCCTTGGCCTTCTTTTTGGCCGCCCGGCGGCGCAGGTGGTCGAGCAGGAGGCGTCGAAGATGTCCTTCACTTCCTTCTTTGCCGCCTCGTCCACGTACTTCTGGAAGTAGCGCCTTCCATTGTACGGTAGTGCTCCTGCTTCCCTAGGAGCAGAGCCTTTTGTTGTAAAAATCAGGGTCCCGATGTAATCCTTGAATTTGTCGAAGAAGAACTTATCTCTTTCCATGCCCTTCACCTTGTGCTCTATGTGAAGAGAACTGGATTTCTGCAAATCGCGCCTCCGTTACTGCGGTACTTGGAACGCCAAACGGTAGGTGGGAACTGAGAGGTCTATAAAAAACCCCTCAGCCTCCAGCTTCTCTGCGCACCGTTCCCTTCATTCGCCTCCCTTTTTCAGCGAAACTCAGAGCTTGTAGATGATTCCTGGCGGCGCAGATTCGATGTCCGGAGACGCAGGGGTAGCTTCGGACGTGTCCACGACGGAGTCTGTCTTCCGGGGCAAAGTAGATCTTGCCCTCCGCCCCAGGCAATCCCTTGTATTCCCTGCGGTGAGGGACATCGCGGGACCTGCGGCCATGGATGCGTCGGTGGCTGTGGCGAACCGGAAGGACGTCGTCGCAAAGCTGTGGAGGGAGGCTACGCAAAATCTGGGGCTGCTCGAGCTTCTTCGAGATCTTGATGAAGTTTTTGAGGTGAGGCCTCGCTCTGCCTTGTCCGACTCTGCCATCAGGGAATAGCTTCTTGCTTCTGACTTCTTTTTCCCTTTTCGCTCCAGGAAGAGGAGAAAATCATGGACAAGTTCCTTGACTGCGTCCACGCACTCTGCAGCCAGCATGTTCCGGGGTTTGCCCGGGGACTTCCAGATCCTCGAAACCCTTGAAGATTTTGCGCGAGTGACCCCCTTTTCCCCAGGCGTCCCCGGGGGAGAAGAGTTTACCCGGCAAATAAACAAAGATGAACAACTCTGCGCAGCCAGGGCGCCTGGACTGGCCTTAGTAGCATAGGCTAGATATGCGCATAGGCTGCTTCTCTCGAATGTAATGCATGAATGTAACTTCGAATATTAAATATGAATGCAATCCTAATCTCAACTCTCGGAGGCATTTCCAAACTTCCCTTGCACTAACGCGCCGTATAGCTTATGAGTAGATTTCCCGGTATGCCAAATATCATGTTGTCTGCTGCAACAGTAATACCCCCAGGAGCACTATACCTTCCGGGGACTAACTCCACTGCCTCAGTTACTAAGCCAGAGGGAAACGGACCGTTCACTGGGGAGGACGCCTCATCCCCCGCCAAGGTTCTCATAGACTGTCAGGCATGCTCAGGTTGAAAGTATATTGACTCTGAGCGAGATGGTATGCCTAATATGCAAATGTAAGAACTTAACTGTTTTTCTGCCGATTCCGATTTCCTGGGCCTTTCCCGGGTATCCAGCTCCTTAGACCTCCGTCCTTTGCGAGTTTCTGTCCCGGGAAGGCGCTGCACACAGCAAACTTTCAGTAGGAAAAGAAAGGACCCTCTCTTCATGTCGTGAAAATGTTTACCCGGAGCAAACCGCAAGCAAGGTTGACTGTGCATTTCTGTGCTTATGTGCTTTAAAGCACAGCACTATCCAAACCTCTCTCTTTGCGACAACACGGCATGATCGGGAGGCAGCTCCTACTGGTATGCGTGCTCGCGTACACCCCGTCAGCCACTGGCACATATCAGCCCCTGCTTGGGGGTTGCTAAGGGTAGACATCTTACGACAGAAATTGAGGCTCACGGAATTGAAAACTTATCTTTTATTCCTCGGCGACGATTCTCACGCCTCATTACAGAACACTAGCCCCTCAGACGTGCTTAGTCGATACAACTATCTGCGATTCGTGTTCGTAATCAAGGGTAGAATTTGTGGAGACTCTCGGGGGAGTGCGTTACCCGACATAGGCCTTCCCACTTGGGCTTTGGCTTAATCCGGAGGACCAGGTCTTCTGGCTCCAATGCTCGCACTCGCACATGGCGGCCATGGTATCGCCTGAGCGCTTGTCGGTATCGGGCAGATCGCAGGGATGCTCGACCTTTTACTTCTCCCAGGAAGTGGATGACATGTCTTCTGGCAATTTGCCCGATGATATCCCGAATACGCACTTCTCAGGGTTGAGTTTAGGTTGATCCGACGGAGATTTTCAAAAGTCTCGTGCAGGTCCTGGATGAGTGAATCTTGGTACTACGTCTTGAGTACGATGCCTTTGGCGTATGCTTCTGCGTTGCGGCCCAGCTGTGATCCCAAACAGGCCTTCATTGCTCGCTGGAAGGTTGCGCCGGTGTTTCAAAGGCCAAAAGGTATTCGAGTAAAGCAGTAGCAGCCCTTGGTGGTGAAGAAAACCGTCTTCTCTTGATCTTTGACAGACATTGCGATCTGATGGTACCCGGAGAAAGCATCCAGGAAACACAGCAACTTGTATCCCGCCGCGGAACTCCCAAACTGATCAAGCCGCGGCAGGGAGAAAAGATCCTTGGAACAGTTCTGGTTTAAGCCGGTGAGGTCGATGCGAAAGCGCCACTTGAAAGGAGAAGGACCCGAAGTTACTACGGGTTTGTCAGCCACGAAGGGTGAAGAACCGGTCGAATGATTCCAGCATTTGCTAACTTGTCGACCTTAGTGATGATGAACTCCAATTTCTCTTTGCTCTGACTCTGCGGGGCTTGCCTCACTGGTCGCACATCCGTGCTGACCGCCAGTTTGTGCTCGACCACCTCCCTTGGTACGCCGGGTAACTCCGATGCATCCCAAGAGAAGACATCCGAGTTTTCCCGAAGGAAGGTGACGAGCATGCCTTCCTATTTGCTCGTGAAGTGGGCTCCGATGGTGATGGAGCAAACTCCATCACTGGTCAGTGCCACCTTCTTAGTCAGCTGTGGGCCGCCCTGGAATGGCGCCTTCTTGACGGGTGCCGATGTCGAGCCCCCGGGGTCAGCTCCTTCCCCTGGGAGAGCATCAACATCGCCTTCCATCACAACTTGCGGGACATCCGCCGCTGCCGCTACGATCTGGTTCAGCTTGTGGACGCAGAAGATGGCGTCATCGACGTCGGCCTTGATTTTGATCACTCCCAATGGCGGGGGTATCTTCAGCACGTTGTAGGCGAAATGAGAGACGGCCATGAACTTGGCCAGAGCAGGACGACCAAGTATGCCGTTGTATGGGAGCAGAGTGTCGGCGATGTCAAAGACGACATCCTCGGTGCGGAAGTTCTTGTGATCACCGAAGGTGACAGGTAGAGTGATCTTCCCAAGGGGCCGTGTCACACTCCCGTTCACGCCTTGGAACACTCCGGTGTCCGTGAGGTGAGAGAAAGGGATCTGCAGCGCACTCAGCACCTTGGCCGTTAGAAGGTTGAGGCTGGAGCCTCCATCGACCAGCATCTTGATGACCTTGAAGTTGTGGATGACCGGCGACACGATCAGGGGCAGAGTCCCGACCCCGGCAGTGTTGGATGAGTGGTCTTCTGGGTCGAAGGTGATGACCGGTTAGACTAGTCCAAGGGCTTTGTTGGTCCGGAAGTGACCGCATTGAGTTCCCGGATCAGCCACTTGCTTGCTCCGTTGGATGGAGGGAGCGAAGAGCCCCCATGGATGCATCCAACGGCTCCATTGACTTCCTGGAACTGCCTCCATTGCCTCCTTGTACAGCGGGAGCTTCCCCATTGTTAGCCGGAGAAGCCGCCTGATTGTTCTGTTCACGCCCTCCTCCTCGGCCTCCACGGCCACCGCCTCGATTCCAGCCACGGCCGCCTCCGCCTTGGCGACCCGTGGGACAGTCTCGAGCGATGTGCCCGACGGTGCCGCAGTTGTAGCAGCCGTTGTGTCCGGCTCCGCCGGTCCGACGTTACTCGCGTTCGGCGAGGTACCGGAGTGCGCGGCAGTCCTTGACTGCGTGGTTGCCGTCGGGGTGGATATGGCACCACGGGTCGGCTTCTTCTTCCTCAGTTGCGACGAGCTTGACCTTCTTCGCGAGTGGCTCGGTGACGAAAACGCGCTTGTCGGCTCCAGCATCACGCTTCTTGTTTTTGGCGGTAGTGGCCTTGTCCTCGGGCTCGTCTTCTCTCACACCTTCTTCTGCCCGCGCGCAGCGGTCCGCAAGCTCCCAAAGCTTGAGGGTAGTTTCCACGCGATGAATGCTCAGTTTCTCTTGCATCCGAGGGTTGCGAACGTTGGCGCTGAAGCACTGGATGACGACTTCTTCTTTGATGCAGGGGATGGTGTTCATCTTGTGGGTGAAGCGCTGGATGTACTTGCGGAGAGTTTCGCCCGGTAGTTGCTTGAAGTCGTACAGATCTCTGGGGGTACCCGGAGGCTCGTACCCTCCCTGGAAAGCCCCCAAGAACAGCTCCTTCAGTGCTCGCCAGGACCGGATGGAACTCTTGGGAAGGTTGAGGAGCCAAGTCTGGGCTTCTCCCTTCAGAGCCAGCGGGAACCAGTTGGCCATCATGATCTCGTCAGCCCCGGCGACCATCGCAGCCCCGGGGGTTGGTGGTGTCGTCGAAGCGAAGGACGTCGATTTTGAACTTCTTGGGCCAGTCAAAACGGCGAATCTCGGGGGCGAGGGCGTTGCAGCCTTCCACGACGTCATCATCGCGATCTTCATGGCGGTGCGCTCTCGGCGACGTTCGATGCGGGTACGCATGTCTACGCGCCGGCGATTGTCGAGGTCATCGCAAAGATCGTGATCTTTCGAAGTTGAGGACCCAACAGAAATGGTCTTGTCTCAGCCTTGACGCGGCTGGGTGGTCGCGGGCGGAGCGGCGTGCGGCGGCTCCGTTTCCGCGCGGCGCTCTGCTCGGGGACGAGCTCGTGGTTCGCGTGTCTGGCCGGTCGTGACCCGGGGTTGTCGACGGTGGTAGCCTGAGTCACCGCCGGCATTGGGCCGCCGTCGACGTTGTCGAGAAGCTTCTCCACGCGATCCCTCCATGCCTGGTACGTCTTGGGGTCGACGTTGCTTGGAGGGAACTGCATCAGGGCCTTGGCTTCCACCAGGGCGTCATGGCGAGCTTGAGCATCTGGTGGCGCGTGCGTAGAGGACCTACTCTTGGAAGGCTGAGCAGCTCCAGCCGTCTGGTCCATGGCCGCACCGTTGCCGACGCTCTTTTCTCCAGAAGGAGGAGGTGGAGGCCGGAGCGAAGCGCGAGGAAGCGAGGCCTCCTTGGATCCGCCGCCGTGCTCGTGGCTGGGTTCATCCGCGCCACCGGCACCGCCTCTCCGCGGGCTGCACGGGTGGCGTAGCTTCGCGGCGCGCACTTGCAGAGCGGCGTTCAGCGGAGGCTCGAGTGCACGAAGGGAAGCTACCTTGGAGGCCGCAGCCTCAGTCTTCTTCTTGGGTGTGGCATGCTTGACGAAGAACTTGACGAAGATCTCCGAGCTTGAGGAAGACGAGATCAGCACTTGTGCCCCCTACCTGGCGCGCCAGATGTCGTGTCACGAATGACGGACACCGGGGATGTAGGACAACCCCTTTGTAGATTCGGTAGGGGCGCGAAGGAGGCTGGAAGACGTCTCCCGGAGAAATACCGTCGGCGAGCTCTCCGTCACTCTCTCTCTCTCTTTGCGTGTATGGAAAGCAACAAGGGACACGTCGATCTACCCAGGTTCAGGCCGCCCGAAGGCTAACAGCCCTACTCCTGCATGTCTGGATAGATGGAGGTATCATGGTGTGGCTACAATGGAGTCCCGGCGAGGTACCCGGGAAGGGTTTTGGCGAGAGGACGAAGAAAGGGCAGATCATGGCCCTGAGGAGATCGCCTCCCTTTTCCTCTCTGCCCTAGCTATCTCCAGCTGTATTCTAGCTTGTGTCTTGCCTTGGATTCGTCCTCCCTCCTCGCCATGACTTGGCCCTCCTTTTATAGACAAGGGGTGCCACAAGGGTCACGCGAGGAGCGTGAGGGGGTCTTGGCGGGAAGTCTCCCTCTCCATGGTTGAGGTGAAGATGTGGCCTCTTCTCCTCCAAGTATCTTCCTCCGGTTTGGTGAGATCCCCCGCCCTTTGGGGGAAAGCGAGGTGGAGGAAAGCTGGCACGCCGCAGGTGGTGTCCCCTGCCCGCGCCTTGCTTCCCAAGTCTTCTAGGCTCTTCTACTATCTTCGGGAGGGTGCTGGAAACCCCGTCTTCGACTGGTACGGCTTGATACCCGGGGCCTCGGGCTCTCGAGGTCCTTTTCTCTTCCGGGGTCGAGGGACCCCGGGGTCCTTCGCACTCGGCAGGCTTGAGTGATGCGCGGGGTGCTCGCCAGCTTTGCACCGCGCCTTGGTCTTGTCCATCTTCATGCTGGGCACACGGGTGGTGGACCCACTTTGGCGGCACTAGGGGAACCCCGTGTTCCACTGCTGCGACAACCGCATTCTGGGAGAAGCACATTACACTAAGAATGACAGTTATGCTCTCGAGAAGGTGCTTAAAGAAAGGATGGTGACTCAACATGAAAGTAAAAGATTGGCCCTTCGCAGAGGGAAGCAGGGATTATCATGTGCTAGAGCTTTTCATTTTTAAAACAGAAGTAAAATTGTTTCGGGAGGTGGTTGTTCCTGTCAACAAATGGCAATAGAGTTCTTGTTATCTTCCATACTAAACAAGTTGAGAGCGGTTCCGAAATGTTGATATTAAGTATTTATAGCATGCACTTTATATATTGTTTGACACTCCTCCCAACCTTTGCTTACACAAACCATGGCTAACCGAATCCTCGGGTGCCTACCAACAATCACATACCATGGAGGAGTGCCTATTTTGAAATTTACTTTTCGAATGTTATAATGGCCTAACCAGCTCTTTGCAAAATTAGTGACAAGCAGATGAAGCATGCAAGCCGGGGTACTTAATTTAGTATGGAAGATAACAAACCCAACTACGACTTCCTCATGAGCTAAAAACAATGTCACGAAATGAGAAGTAATTTGAAGGTTTTAAAGGTAGCACATAAAAATTTACTTGAATGGTTTGAAATGCCATGCATAGGTATTTATGGTGGACGCTTTGAAATAACTTGGTTTTCAGGGATTTGGAAGCACGAGCAGCATTCCGCTCAGTACAAGTGGAGGCTAGCAATAGACTGGGAAGCGACAATCAAGAGAGTAATAACTGTCATAATCATGCTTGCGACAAAACAAAATTAACGGGGGTATAAAAGTGATACAAGTACTCTGAAGCAAAGTAAATCATCGAGGCTTATCGACTTTTTGTTTTCAGTCGTATGCATGCGTGAGCATGTGCCAAGTCAATTCAAATGAATTATTCAGAGGAGGATACCACAATGTCATACCTAATTATGAATAGAACAATACAAGCAAACATCTATGACATGCCACTCACTATTAATAAATTGGAACTAACCATAAGAGAACATGAACTACTAAGCATCCATTAAATGACATATACCTCACATGAACCAACTAAGCATGCTCACATGGATGAGTATATGTACAAAAATGAAAACAAATAGAGTTCATACCAGCCTCTCACCCAACTCGAGTTGTCGTAGATCGTCATTATTGCTTTTCACTTGTGTGGCTCGAATAATATGAAATGAAAACCAAGCTCCATGGAACCACCGGAGACCGCTGAACTCTACAGCAAACTTTACAAAACCAAAGAAGAACGACAAATATTTTTGGTGTTTTCGAAATTAAAACAAGAACAAAAGAAAACAAGCAAACAAGGCAAATATTTTTGGATTTTTGAATAACAAACCGAAATTAAATAAGTAAGCAAACTAAAACTAAAAACTCAAAGAAACAAATAAAGAGAAACAACAAATATTTTTGGTCTTTTTGTGTTTTGGAAAGCAAATCAAAAGAAGAAACAACAAAAAGAAAGAAAAAAAATCGAAACATGGATATACAAAGTACCGACAGGATATGATATGTAAATGAGTGTGATGTCGGTATACCTCCCCCCAAGATTAGGCTTTTGGCCTAAGTGGAGATCAACCCCAGCGAGGGTAAGGGTTCCATGCCGGTGGGTCATACATGGCGTGATCGTAATCAGGCCCCTGTGCAGAAGAAGAAGCTGAAGGCTCCACATACCCAGAGTACTGATGTGAAGAACTTGCTGCGTCGGAGGACAGGTCGAGGTGATCTTCGGCCTCCTCCACGCCGTCCGCTGCGTGATGGCCATGTCCTTCTATGTATTCATCGAATTCATCTTCTGTGACCGACCAACTTCCCTGGAATCAAGGTTAAACAAAACAGGTGCAGGCAATCCAACTATTCGCTCAGACTTAATCACTCTCCACTTTTTCTTGAAAAAGGTTATCTCATAGGATAGGCTATTCAAGTCAGACCAATTAGAAACAAAGTCGTGTCTAATCATGGAAGCGATATCAAGTTTCTCTATAGGGAGCTGAACATCAAGAGGGTAAGGTACCACACCATGCATAGCTAACAAACGAGAGGCAATGAGACCCCCACAAATCCCACCTTTATCGCGGTTAGTAGAAAGTCTAAAAGCTATCAAAGCACCCAGATTATAAGTTCTATCATGTTGCAATGCAGCTGCTAAGAAGACCAAGTCATGAATAGATAACTTATTTGCATGCTTCCTAGCAAGAACGCACTTGGTGATAAAGTAGGCAAAATATCGAATAGATGGGAGTTGAATACTTCGAATTTTACCACTCTCATCTGAGAAACTTCTCCCTTGACAGATCTCCTTGTATAGGTCCAAGAGTGGCGGTGGCAGCCCCCTTATCTTCCCTCGTGATCCCCACTGTGGCACCTTAATGGCTGTACAAAAGTCATCAAAGGGCAAGTTGACAGTTTTATTGTAAATTTTATATCGAACCATGGGGTTAGGTAGGGACCAATTGAATTCAAAATCCTGCACCACTGACATGGTTAGTTTTTCATATTGGTAAGGTTCACCAACAACAAAATCTCCTAACCCTGCATTAGAGATTAGAGTTTGAACATCCTGCAGAATTCCTGCACTTTTCATGAATTCGGTGCATGGGTAAAAGGAGGGAAATACACCCTCTTCACGGTGAACTCTCATGACTTCATGCACCTCCAATTCTTGTTGGTTGAGTTGGTGTTCATTCACCTCCATTCTCTGAATTTTTAACAAACATCATAAAAGTTGATTTTGAGACATATAAATGAGGAGAACTACTATAGGAACTTGCTAGAGTACTAGACATGCATCAAAACTAATTATTACAACTTAGAACAAGCATGCAAACTCACTTAACAAGTCACCTACAGCAGCAAAATACTCAAGATATACTTAACTAAACAAAATTCTACTTGGATAAACGGAGGAGTCACTTACCGGAGAACAAATGCCCCAAATCTGAGAAGCAAAGATGGGCTGAGTAAAGAGATCGAAAATCGCGAGCAAGAACAGCAAGAACTCGGGTTTGAACAATGGTGGAGTGTTTTTTCGTGAGAGTGAGTGAGGTGGTAGGTGGCTGAGTGAGTGGAGGGCCAGGTGGGGCCCTCCCCATACCATGGCACGCCCACATGCCTGGCCGCGCCACCATGTGGGGAGCTGGCATGGTGGGTCCCCCTGGTCAGCTCCAGGCACTCCCACGTTGCATTTTGAAAAATAGGACCAGTGGTATAATTTTTGTAAATTTTTGAAAACTTTCAAATTGGACAATTTCTGGTGCTTAAGATAATAGAATTCAGGCAGAAAAATGATTTCAAAAATCAAACTCAGCTAAACTTTTTAAACAAGCAACATTGCAGTAGGTAAAACAGAGATGGAAAGGGGAATGTTGTTTAGTTCCTTCATGCATTTAAAATGTATTTGTTAACAAGGTTGATCAAGTCTTGCCACCAAATAAATTTTATATGACATAAGAAGAATTAAACCTCATAAAACAATCATGTTACCTTGAATTGTATTGATATGGATCCAATCATAATATTTTGATATCCCTCTTGATGATCATATATAGGGCAATCAATACTTCCCACTTTGATAGCTCTCAAATTAGAAATTGTATTAACTCCAAGTACTTTATCAATTTTCTGGGGAAATAAATAGTATGCTCTTTGTCATTCACATTAAAAGTTACTTTTCCTTTGTTGCAATCAATAACAGCACCTGCAGTATTAAGAAAAGGTCTCCCAAGAATAATAGACATATTATCATCTTCAGGCATTTCAAGCACAACAAAATCAGTCAAGATTAGAAAGTTATTAGCAACTTGAACAGGACATCCTCACAAATGCCAACAGGAACAGCAGTAGATTTATCAGCCATTTGCAAAGATATATCAGTTGGTATCAATTTATCCAAATAAAGTCTCTTATAAAGAGAGAAAGGCATAACACTAACTCCTGCTCCCAAATCACATAGAGCAGTTCTAACATAATTATTCTTGATGGAACAAGGAATAGTTGGTATACCTGGATCTCCCAGCTTCTTTGGAACCTTGCCATTGAAAGAGTAATTAGCAAGCATAGTGGAAATCTCCTCATTGGGAATTTTCCTTTTGTTAGAAACAATATCTTTCATATACTTTGAATAAGGAGGCAATTTAATAGCATCAGTCAAAGGGATTTGCAAGAACAAAGGTTTCATCCAATCACAAAATTTATTATAGTGTTCTTCTTCCTTTGATTTGAGCTTCTTAACAGGAAAAGGCATTTGCTTTTGAACCCAAGGTTCTCTTTCATTACCATGTTTCTTAGCAATGAAATCTTCTTTAGTGTACTTTTTATTTTTAGCATGCTTTTCAGGTTCCTCTCAACCTCTTCTTTATCAGAAGCATCATTCTTATCATTATCATTGCCATGTTCATTACCACTTTCAGTTTCAGCATCAGAAATAGATATACTATTAGGATCATTAGCAGGTTCAGAAGATTCTACAACAGTTTTATGTTTCTTCTTCTTTTTCTTAGAAGGAGCACTAGTTTCTTTAGTTCGTTGAGAATCTTGTTCAACTCTTTTGGGATGCCCCTCAGGATATAAAGGATCCTGAGTAGAAACACCACCTCTAGTTGTTACTTCATAAGCATGTTTCTCTTTTTCTTTAGAAGTATTAACTAACATGTCATTTTGCACTTTAGTAAGTTGATCAATTTGAGTTTGAACCATATGAAAATGTTTAATAAGCATCTTAACATCATTGGAGGTTCTCTCCACAATATCATGCAATTTACTAATAGCTTGAGAATTTTCCATTAAATGATTCTCCACTCTCATATTAAAGTTATCTTGCTTAACAACATAATTATCAAATTCATCTAAGCATTGATCAGGAGGTTTAGAGTAAGGAATATCTCCCTCATTAAAGCGTTGAAGAGAGTGTACCTCAATTGTAGATGAATGGGGAATTGGCTTACATAAATCTTCTATAGGTGGTAGATTCTTCACATCTTCGGATTTAATACCCTTCTCCTTAAGAGATTTCTTGGCTTCCCTCATTCTTCATCATTTAATTCAATCATACCCCCTTCTTCAATATTTGTGTTGGAGTCGGTTCAGGTGTAGCCCAATCATCATGATTTTGGCTTATTTTAGCCATTAATTCTTCAGCTTCGTCTGGGGTTCTTTTCCTGAAAACACAACCAGCAAAACTATCCAAGTATGCCCTAGATTCAATGGTTAGTCCACTATAAAATATATCAAGAAGGTCATGCTTTTCCAAATCATGCCCAGGCCGAGCCCTAATCAGAGAGCAAAACCTTGCCCAAGCTTCAGGCAGTTTCTCTCCATCATCCTGATCAAAATTTAAATTTTCTGCAAAGCAACATGTTGAGCACTAGCAGGAAAATATTTTGAAAGAAAACATTAAGCAAACCAGTAGGACTATCAATAGAATCAGGAGGCAAATTATTATACCAAGTTTTAGCATCATCCTTTAATGAGAAAGGAAAATTTTTAGCAACAAAGTAACTACGCTTCTTGATATCATCAGAAAACAAGCCACTCAAAGTAGAGAGCTCATTCATGTGCTCTACAACACTTTCTTTTTTAGTACCACGAAAAGGTGCTTTCTCAACAATAGATATATGAGATAAATCAAGAGAGAAATCATAATCCTTATCTTTAATGTTTATGGGAGAGGTGGCAAACTTAGGATCAGGAGACAGTTTATATCTAACAGCATGTTGTGCAAGAAGGCTTTTAATACCACTTGCACTAGTAGTAGCATTCCATTTATCGATAAAGTCATCATCAAGTTCCACATAAGTTTCATCAAGATCATCACAAGTGTAATCCCTCAACTCAGGTGAATTAACAGGTGTAAAAGGATTTTTATTAGGTGTTTCATCATTTTTGAATTGTTTAGACTTAGCAATAGCAGCATCTAAAATAGGACCTAATGGAATACTCTCATCAAGCACAGTAGAAGCATCATCAAAATTATCAGAAGCATTTTCAGATTCAGCAGAAGTAACAGTGCGCGCAGCTTGTGGTGGTGTAACAAGTTGACTCATCACAGATGGTGAATCAAGAGCAGCAGAGGTACTCAGAGTCGTACCTTTTCTTGTGGTGGAAGGCAATACACGGACCTTCTCAATAGGAGCTTTACCCATGATGAAGTGTTGCAGCGAACAATATCAATATCAGGTGAGCTTACAAATAAAGCTATGCTCCCCGGCAACGGCGCCAGAAAATAGTCTTGATGACCCACAAGTATAGGGGATCGCAACAGTCTTCGAGGGAAGTAAAACCCAAATTTATTGATTCGACACAAGGGGAGCCAAAGAATATTTATAAGCCTTAACAGCGGAGTTGTCAATTCAGCTGCACCTGGAAATAGACTTGCTCGACAGAGATTATCAGTAGCAACAGTTTTATAGCAGTAGCAGTAGTGAAATAATAGCAGCAGTGTAATAAAGACAGCAGTAGTGATTAAAGCAGACAGCAGGATTAAAATACTGTAGGCATAGGGATGGATGAACGGGCGCTGCATGGATAGATAATTCATGTAATAATCAAGACAAGGCATTTGCAGATAAATAATAATACAGTATCCAAGTACTAAGTAACCATAGGCATGTGTTCCTATTTAGTCGTACGTGCTCGCAATGAGAAACTTGCACAACATCTTCTGTCCTACCAGCCCGTTTGCAGCGGGGCCTCAGGGAATCTACTGGTAATTAAGGTACTCCTTTTAATAGAGTACCGGAGCAGAGCATTAACACTCCTGAACACATGTGATCCTCACATCACAGCCATCCCCTCCGGTTGTCCCAATTTCTGTCACTTTGGGGCCTCGGGTTCCGGACAACAATATGTGTATACAACTTGCAGGTAAGATCTTAAAACAATGAATATCATCATGAATCAATAACATGTTTAGATCTGAAATCATGGCACTCGGGCCCTAGTGACAAGCATTAAGCATAACAAGTTGCAACAATGTCAATAAAGTACTAACAACGGATACTAGGCACCATGCCCTAACAATCTTATAGCTATTACATGAATGATCTCATCCAATCCCTTCCATCCCCATCAGCCTACAGCGGGAATTACTCACACATGGATGGGGGAACCATGGATGGTCGATGGAGAGGCGTCGGTGATGATGATGGCGATGATCTCCTCCAATCTCCCCGTCCCGGCAAAGTGCCAGAACGGAGTTTCTGGTCCCAAAATAGGGTTTTCGATGGCGGCGGCGCTCTGTAGGCTTTCTGGAATAATGGACGAACCCCCCGTGGTTTTTAGGTCAGAAGGGGTTATGTAGTTGAAGGGGGACTCGGGGACGTGGCCGAGTCGGCCTCCCCATAGGGTGGCGTGGCCCAGGGCCCACCCGCGCCGCCATGTGGGGAGGGCGGCTCGCTGCCCCCCCTCCGTCTCCTCTTCTGGCTCCGTGGGTTTCTTTGTAAAATAGGAGCTTTGCAATTATTTCCACGGATTTTCACGAAAGTTGACTTTCTGCACAAAAACAAGACACCAGGGCAATTCTGCTGAAAACAGCGTTAGTCCGTGTAATTGAATTCAAAACACACAAATTAGAGGTAAAACAACAGCAAAAGTGTTCGGGAAAGTAGATACGTTTTGGACGTATCAGACACCACTAGTGAACTGTGGACCCCGGTCCATTCTTTTACATCTGAAATACAATCTACTGCAATCATTGTTCTTTTTCATTCTCTGCAAGCAAACATCATTTTCCACACTATACATCTAATCCTTTGTTTTCAGCAAGCCGGTGAGATTGACACCCTCACTGTTTCGTTGGGGCAATGTAGTTTGGTTGTGTTGTGTGCAGGTCCGAAGGAGAGACGAAGGGGGGTAGCGAGGCGCCGTCCCCACCCCATGGCGCGGGTGGGCCCCCTGCCGCGCCGCCATGTGGGGAGCGGGCCTCGTGCCTCCACCTACATCGCCCCTTCTCCTATTTATTCTTCCCGAGGCGAAAACCCTAAAATACCAAGCCATATTTCCAGAAAACATCACTGCCGCCGCGTCAACCCTAACTCGGGGGGTTCCTGAAGCTCTTCTCGGCACCCTGCCGGAGTGGGGAATCATCACCGGAGGGCTCTACATCGCCATGCCTGCCTCCGGAGTGATGTGTGAGTAGTTCATCTTTGGACTATGGGTCCATAGCAGTAGCTAGATGGTTGTCTTCTCCTTTTGTGCCATCATGTTTAGATCTTGTGAGCTGCCTATCATGATCAAGATCATCTTATTGTAATGCTACATGTTGTGTTTGCTGGGATCCGATAAATATTGAATACTACGTCAAGTTATTATTGATCTATCATATATATGTTGTTTATGATCTTGCATGCTCTCCATTATTAGTGTAGGCTCTGGCCAAATTTATGCTTGTAACTCCAAGAGGGAGTATTTATGCTAGATAGTAGGTTCATGCCTCCATTTAATCTGGACAGTGACAAAAAGTTCTAAGTTGTGGATGTGCTGTTGCTACTAGGGGTAAAACAGCAATGTTTTGTCTAAGGATATTAGTGTTGTTTACATTATGCACCATACTTAATGCAATTGTCTGTTGCTTGCAACTTAATACTGGAAGGGGTGCGGATGCTAACCTGAAGGTGGACTATTTAGGCACAGATGCATGCTGGATGGCAGTCTGTGTACTTTGTCGTAATGCCCAAGTAAATCTCATAGTGATCATCATGACTTGTATATGCATTGTTATGCACCCCTCTATTTTGTCAGTTGCCCAGGTGTAATTCGTTTACCCAACATGCTAGTATTTTATTATGGAGAGACACCACAAGTGAACTGTGGACCCCGGTCCATTCTTTTACATCTGAAATACAACCTACTTCAATCATTGTTCTTTTTCATTCTCTGCAAGCAAACATCATTTTCCACACTATACGTCTAATCCTTTGTTTTTAGCAAGCCGGTGAGATTGACACCCTCACTGTTTCGTTGGGGCAAAGTAGTTTGGTTATGTTGTGTGCAGGTTCCAAGTCAACCGTCAGGACTTCTTCCTCCCCAACGACATAGCAAGTTTTCTGACACCGTTGACACCTTCAGAACATCGCCGACTTCCTACTGGATTGATAACCTTGGTTTCATACTGAGGGAAGACTTGCTGCTACACTCATCAAACCTTACACTTGAGGTCTCCTGACGAACGTGTGCTTTACACGCATCAAGCAAGTTTTCTGGCGCCGTTGCCGGGGAAGTCGAGTTGCTTCTGCAAGGGGAGTCTCTCACTTCCAATCTCTTTACTTTGTTTTTGTCTTGCTTATTTTATTTTTATTTTGTCTTGTTTGCTTTCTTTATATCAAAATAAAAAAAAATAGTTACTTGTTTTACTTTTGTTATTTGGTTTTGCTTTATCTTTGATTATCAACATGTCTAGTCCCATGCCTGTCACTATGTCACCTGAGGAATTAATCTTCACTTTTAAACAAGGGAGTGAGGAGAGCTTTAAAGAAGCATGGTTTAGAATTTTTGATTCTTATGGTAAAACTGAACCTAAAAAGACTACGAGCTTGCTTCTTAGTAGCTTCTACTTTGGCCTAGTCCTTTGTTATAGGTATGCTTTGGATGCTGTTGTTGGAGGAGATTTCCTTCACTATGATGGGGATCAAGCTTTTAATGCCATAAAAAAGTTGATTGCAACTTCTAGCTCAACTGATAAACTTGATTCGGCCCTCATAAGCATTCATGCTAGATTAAACACTCTTGAGACAAATATATCTTGTTTAAAGGAAGGATATAATCAAATTCGGGAATGTTATCATTACGTTCCAATAAATTTTGAACCTTCAATGTGGATCCCTACGGTAAAGGTTGCTATTAGTGGTGAAACCTTTTATGCTCGTTGTGATATTATGTCTGAATTTTGCCTTACGGCCAAAAACATTTATGAATCTTTGAATCTTTGGGAACTCACTGAAGATGGAGAAGGAATAACTCTTACTGATAACACCATTATATTACCTATTGGGATAGCTGAAGGAGTGTTTACAAAATTCTTGGGGAGAACAGTGTCCATTGATTATCTTGTCATTGAATGTGCAGGGACAGGACAAATTACACTTGGAAGATCTCTACTCAAACTTTTGGGGGCTATAATAGATGTGGAAAAGGCACTCTGAACTTCACCTCCTCGCCAGGATGCGGGCATGTATTCCCTAAACCCAAAAGTAAGACTAAAGGTAAAAAGGGTAAACGTAAGGCTAGAACAAATTATGATGTTGATGCCTCTTTTCTTGAGAACACTTGATTTTCACTTTCTGCGCCTAGCTGAAAGGCGTTAAAGAAAAGCGCTTATGGGAGACAACCCACCTTTTTATTTTCTGTCATTTTATTTTATTTTGAGTCAAGGTGTTGCTTACTTCTGTAACAACTCCTTTGTATCTTTATTTTATTGCATTGTTGTGCCAAGTAAAGTCTCTAGTTGAAAGTTGATGCTAGATTTGGATTTCTGCGCAGTGACAGATTTTTGCTGTCCACCGTTTTGAGCTGTACGTACTCCAGAAAAATCGAAAAATTCTGAAATAAATCGCGCATGATCCTTATATATGTACGCAACTTTCATTAGTTTTGATTTTTCGCATCTGAGCAAGTTAAGTGGCTCGAAAAAATTCGTCTTTCCAGACTGTTCTGTTTTTGACAGATTCTACCTTTTATTTTGCATTGCCTCTTTTACTATGTTTGATTGGATTTCTTTGCTCCATAAAACATCAGTGGCTGTAGTTAATGTCCAGAAGCATTGGTAATGATTGTGTCACAGTAGAACATGTGAATTTTTAATTATGCACTAACCCTTTAATGAGAATTACTTTGAGTTTGGTGTGGCGGAAGTTTTCAAGGATCAAGAGAGAAGGATGATATGATGTGATCAAGAAGAGTGAAAAGCCTAAGCTTGGGGATGCCCCCGTGGGTCACCAGCAATATTCAAGAAGACTCAAGCGTCTAAGCTTGCAAGGCATCCCCTTCTTCATCAACAACTTATCAGGTCATCTCTAGTGAAACTATATTTTAATTCTTCCACATCTTATGTATTTTACTTGGAGCGTCTGTGTGCTTTTATTTTTGCTTTGTTGTTTTTATTTTCTGAATAAGTTGGATCCTAGCATTCTTGTGTGGGAGAGAGACACGCTCTGCTTTTTCATGTGAATACTCATATTCTTCACTTATATCTTTTGAGTATTCTTATCTAGCTACTGCTATGCTTTTAGCTCCTGTTTTTCATGCATCTCTTTTAGAGCTGTTAATTCTTGTGGAGTAGTACTCTCTTGTTTCATTTGTAAATTACTTGGAGAGTTGCTTGGTTGATGTGTTGGTTCAGAAAATGTTGCATGTGGTAGTGGTATAATGAATAACTTGCATAATCTTGTAGATCATTGAACTTTGATAACCTCATTCTTTGCAAACATTTTGAGGTATAGTAAGATGGTAAAGCTTGCTGGTTAATTAAGTTAAAATCATTAGTGGATTGTTGTCTTTAAGCTTGTACCGTACTACAAACTCTACTAAAATTGTTGAAGGTGTAGTTGGACTTGATAGCTTTCCATGTCTAAAGGTAATTCGTAATAACTTAGTTGTGCTGAAGGTCGAGGGATCTAGCGGGGTACTTGTGCCGCCGTGAACGGCCCTTCTTGGAGTGAATTTTAATCATGCTCTTAATGTTGAACCTGCTAGTTGTTTGCAATAAGCTTGTGAGTTCTTTTTGACTAATGTTAAGCTACGGTTTTTGGCACTTCCACCATCCAAATTTGCTAGCCTCTTCGGTGATGTGCATTGCCTTCTGCTCACATTGAGAGTTGTGCATACTTCGCCAGTACATCCAAACCCGTGGGAGGACTTTCTCTTGTTCTCCTACACATAAGCCCATACATCTTCCTCAAAACACCACCATACCTACCTACCACAGCATTTCCATAGCTGTTCCGAGATATATTGCCATGCAACTTCCATCTTACATTACATGACTTGTTGTCATTTATCATTTATATATTGCTTTGCATGATTCTATACAGCTGATGTGTGGTTTACCCATGTTACGCTAGATCATTGCACATCCTGCTACACTGGCAGAGGCATACAGTTTTATACATCATGTTTTGTTCATTATGAGTTATTTGTACCAAAAAGTGTGTTGTCATATTAGAGTGTTGCCCCTAAAAGTGAAAAGAGCCATGGAGGCCATCGAAAAGAGAAACAGAAAAAAAAAAAAAAAAAAAAAAAAGAAAAAAAAAGGAATAAAGAAAAAGGGGGCAACATTACTATCCTTTATCCACACTTGTGCTCATGTTTTAGCACCTGCATATTCATAGTCATCATTTGTGCTCATGTTTAGCACCTATACTCCATGTGAGAGAGTTTTCATGTTTTACTAGTATAACTATGTGGGGAATTTACACTATAGAACTTGGGTTGTATATTCCAATGATGAGCTTCCTCAAAAGTGCTCTAGGTCTTCATGAGCAACCAAGTTGGATGCACCCCCACTAGTTCCATTGGAGAGCTTTCATACACATATAGCTCTATGTGCATCCGTTGCATGGCAATCACTACTCCTTACATAGCTTCGATTATAAGACTTCCTCTTGTCTAATGATCACTTATAGCTTTGTGAGACTTTCTTCCTTTGGCCTTCCAAACCCCATTAATGTTCTTTTAGCCATAACATCCTGGTGCCAATACCAAATGCTTGCGCTCACCGGTTGAGTAGACTTCGAAACAGTTGATTCATGACGTTCATGTTTATATTTACTTGACTGAATCCTTCTATGTTATGAAAAATTACTTGATGCTTGGAATTGAAGGATAGAACTCCTACATTGGATACTTAAAACATCTTTAATGAACCTTGTACGGTTTCATGTCTTTAAGCAATAGTTCATGAAAACTTTTAGCTTGTTTAACTTTTGCTTTGTTATCTCTTATTAATATCAATTATAGACTTTTGCTTTGAATGATTTGATCTCAGCTCACATGCTTTACAATATTATTTGATCAAGATTATGTGGTAGCATGTCACTTCAGAAATTATTTGTTGTTATCGTTTTACCTACTCGAGGACGAGTAGAACTAAGCTTGGGGATGCTTGATACGTCTCCAACGTATCTATAATTTCTTATGTTCCATGCTTATATTATACCAATTGCTACATGTTTTATTCACACTTCATGGCATTTTTATGCATTTTCTGGGACTAACCTATTAACAAGATGCCACAGTGCCAGTTCCTGTTTTCTGCTGTTTTTGGTTTGAGAAAAGCTGTTCTGCAAATATCCTCGGAATCGGACGAAACAAATTGCCAGATCCTATTTTTCCGACACGTTCACGAAGTCCGAAGGAGAGACGAAGGGGGGCAGCGAGGCGCCGTCCCCACCCATGGCGCGGGTGGGCCCCCTGCCGCGCCGCCATGTGGGGAGCGGGCCTCGTGCCTCCACCGACATCACCCCTTCGCCTATTTATTCTCCCCGAGGCGAAAACCCTAAAACACCGAGCCATATTTCCAGAAAACATCCGCTGCCGCCGCCGTCAACCCTAACTCGGGGGGTTCCTGAAGCTCTTCCCGGCACCCTCCGGAGAGGGGAATCATCACCGGAGGGCTCTACATCGCCATGCCTGCCTCCGGAGTGATGTGTGAGTAGTTCATCTTTGGACTATGGGTCCATAGCAGTAGCTAGATGGTTGTCTTCTCCTTTTGTGCCATCATGTTTAGATCTTGTGAGCTGCCTATCATGATCAAGATCATCTTATTGTAATGCTACATGTTGTGTTTGCTGGGATCCGATGAATATTGAATACTACGTCAAGTTGATTATTGATCTATCATATATATGTTGTTTATGATCTTGCATGCTCTCCGTTATTAGTGTAGGCTCTGGCCAAGTTTATGCTTGTAACTCCAATAGGGAGTATTTATGCTAGATAGTAGGTTCATGCCTCCATTTAATCTGGGACAGTGACAAAAAGTTCTAAGGTTGTGGATGTGCTGTTGCTACTAGGGGTAAAACAGCAATGCTTTGTCTAAGGATATTAGTGTTGTTTACATTATGCACCATACTTAATGCAATTGTCTGTTGCTTGCAACTTAATACTGGAAGGGGTGCGGATGCTAACCTGAAGGTGGACTATTTAGACACAGATGCATGCTGGATGGCGGTCTGTGTACTTTGTCGTAATGCCCAAGTAAATCTCATAGTGATCATCATGACTTGTATATGCATTGTTATGCACCCTCTATTTTGTCAATTGCCCAGCTATAATTCGTTTACCCAGCATGTTAGTATTTTATTATGGAGAGACACCACAAGTGAACTGTGGACCCCGGTCCATTCTTTTACATCTGAAATGCAACCTACTTCAATCATTGTTCTTTTTCATTCTCTGCAAGCAAACATCATTTTCCACACTATACGTCTAATCATTTGTTTTTAGCAAGCCGGTGAGATTGACACTCTCACTGTTTCGTTTGGGCAAAGTAGTTTGGTTGTGTTGTGTGCAGATTCCAAGTTAACCGTCAGGACTTCTTCCTCCCCAACGACATAGCAAGTTTTCTGACACCGTTGACACCTTCAGAACATCGCCGACTTCCTACTGGATTGATAACCTTGGTTTCATACCGAGGGAAGACTTGCTGCTACACTCATCAAACCTTACACTTGAGGTCTCCTAACGAACGTGTGCTTTACACGCATCAATGCACCAAGAGCTATCCAAGGATGGTGAAGACCATAAGCTTGGGGATGTGAATACAACCCTACTGGACCTACACTCTATCGGTTTGCACATGTCTAAATTCTGTTTTTCGATCAAAACACTTAATCGCATAAAGTTGGAGCGTCTTTTTGTTTGTTTTGGTTTGATTTTTGTTTTTGTGAGACCACCACATTATCATTTATATATGAAAGAGCTACTGGAAATATGGGTTGAAATATGTTGGATGCTATTATGAGATTGGGAAAAGGGATGTTTGAGTTGATTTTTAAAGTTACATATAATTGCATGATTCATGAGCTTGTTAATGAGTAATAAATTGCAAATGCTTTATCAAGAGCTATCTCTTATTCATGTTTTGATGCTGAAAGTTATTTTAATTTGTTTAACATGGTTTAGTTAGTTCTATGGACACTCATGCATGCATTTAAATGGTCAACTTTCTCCCTCTTGCTAGCCCAAAAATTCCAACAAGTAAAAACTTGTTTCCAACACCTTCAACCAAAGTTATTCCAGTGAGTCCACTATATCTACCTATTAGCTTTAAGCTATTCCGAGTATGTTTATCATGATATTTGTGTTATCTATACCTCTGAATGAAAATATTTATGTTATTGATTGTTATGGGAAAAGTTGGTTATATAGCTCTCACGAACTTGATGCACACTTTATTTTTATTGCATAAATAAAACATGACCCATTGTGATTAAGATTATGATGTTAGTGGCCTGATAAATGTCCGAGGTTGGGAGTTAGCCCATATGTGCTGCCACATGCAAAGCTTTCAACATGCTCCTTCATCATTTAGTTGATATCATGTACTTTTGTCTATGGATGCCTATCATGGTGAAATGAGGTGGAAATGAAGTAGTTTAAATGAGTTTGTATAAATGGTTAGAGAGACGCCTGGGCCGCTAATCTAAGCCATGCATCATTCATGGTGGAAATTTACTTACATGCTATGGTGAACCGTCTGTGATACACCTTATAATAAAAAGTTATTCCAATGGTAAATAAAAGGGTGTTGAGGTTGTTCATCTTGTTTGTTTGTCTTGTCATTTTGATATGGGCTTGTTCCATATCCTGGGACAAGAGGTACCCCAGTTGACGCTCTTGATGATACTATTATTACTTACAATGATATATAACTTGAACTTGCTTTGTTTCCCAAGTTGAGTAACTCATGGTGTAGGTACTTGTATTCAAGGGGCATGAGACACCTAACCTTTACTTTGTCAAGCACAGTACTCATATTTGCTTTCACATTAAACTTTAATCATTTAAGATGCTATGATAGGGGTAATGAGAGCTTGACACCAAGTATTCCACATTGCAATCATTAACTTAAGTAGAAGAATTTGGAAGTTAGATAAAACTTATGCATGCTTTAACTCTACTCACATATATATCTTTTCCAAAGTGTCCACCTTTTATATTCAGATTTTCATCTACACTCTATGACCAATGTAGGATGTTCTTACTTATCATTATGCATACATGTGGTCCATATTACTTTCTTTCATGTTACACTTTGTGAACTATCATTGAACATCCTTGCTTTGAATACTTGATATCACTTCATAAACTATCTTGCATATTGCTACTCCTTTGAATAACGAATCATTTGACTCTATGTAGCAGTAGTAATCATCTTTGATATCCATTGTTAGTATTAAATTGCAAAGTCCATGTTAGTTTTATCACCTTCATACTCGAGGACGAGTATTGGTTAAGCTTGGAGATGTTGATGCATGTAAAATGCATACATGAACTTTGCACTATATTACTTATATTCCAATCATATTTGCATCATATAAGGGTTATATCACTGTTATATAATGATTTTTGGGAATATTATATTTATTTCCTATTTTTATGGAATTAACCCTGCGCAGGCAGAAAACCCTATTTTTCCTTTTAAGTTTCAGGGACCCAAATGTCGTCCAAATCACCTGCCAATTTACGAGCATCATTTTTTTGGAAGGAACAAGACTTGGGGGCGAAGGAAGCGAACAAGCGGAGCCCCGAGGCCCAACAGAGGGGGGCCCACGCTCCGTTGCCGTCGATCTTTTCTCCACTGACACGGTTTTGACCTAAAACCGACTATAAAAATAGTCCCCCGACGTTCTCTGGAAGGAGCGCCGCCGAAAGACAGAAACACCGAAAGAGAGATCTGGAGCTGCAGATTGGAGGGGAAAACTCCGGCGGGGCGCTGCCTGCGTGGTCAACGACATCTCCACCGTCTCCATGATGAAGAGGGAGTAGTCCACCTCTGGACTATGGGTTTGTGGAAGTAACTTATGTATCTCTCCTCTCTTTGAGCTTCACTAATTAGTACCGTATGAGCTGCTGATCATGATTACGGTCATATATGTAATTCCTATGTGGTGGATCTTTTTGTGAGTTAATATATGTTGAGATTTCAAATGTTTTGTTTCAGTTATGAATATAGATGCATATTATGTACCCCGTTCTTATTCACTTGTTATGATCAAGCATGTTTATGAGAGCATGTGTGGGGTGATGTGTGCATTAGTTGGAGCAACGGGGGGTGGCTAGTGCAGTGAACGTGAGAGATAGTTCTGCGATCCACTTGGGTATCTTTACCTTACTTTGTTGCCTCACTAGGGATAAACAAAAATACCATGCTACCGGAGATGTGGGTGTGACCATTGCCACTACTCCATGACTAGCTCTAGCATGTTCTTATTTTAACTTCATGTCATGATACTTAAAGCTATACTCTAAGTTATCTTAATTAGTAAGGTGTTATGATTTAGTTCGCATCTTGGTGGAGGATAAGTGAGATTAATATCCAAAAGATCTCTATGTTAGGACGTGATGCCCATATAATTAGTAACTTGTTATCAAACTTTGTGTTGCAATCTCATATGTCAACTCTTTGAGAGTTTTCACTTGTCATATTTTATTTTCAGCTTTTTACTTTATTGCAAACTCTACGCCAAAAACCCAAAAACACTTGCATCATTTAATCATTTTAGTTTGTCTAGTGCATAGATAATAAGAGAAGTGACACTCTTATTTGAGAGGATAAATACTTATACCTTCTACTCCTCGTGGGATCGATACTATACTTACACATTGAAGATTTCAACGATCCCCTATACGTGTGGGTATCAGCAGGTGCCGGCCCCGGAACAGGATCTGACGCCGCCGCCGCTGTGGCCAGACCAGGTGGTCGCCGTCAACTCGTTCGACACCTGGCGCAACGAGCATGCGACCCACCAGCTCAGGCTCGGCTACGAGGCGGTTGGCAACGCAGTCGAGACCGCTATCTTGCAGGCCTCCATCAAGACGCGGAGCGGGACGACCGTTGCCGCGCCTTCATGGCCGCCGAGCGCGGCGTACACGGACCTCAACGCCGTGGCCGCGCAACGGGAGAACGCGGCTGTGCAGCTGGCCGCGCAGCAGGCGGTTCAGGACCAGCTGAACCAGATGCGGGAGGCGAGGCAGGCAGCAGCGAGGGAGGCAACTACGAGGGAGGCGCCATGCGCCGGGCGGCGAGCGTGCTCCGGCAGGAGAGGCGTGTACGCTCGCGCTTGGCCTAGGAGCCAGAAGGCCGCCCTGGCAGGAGAAGGGGCGCGCACGACGACGAGGCAGGCCCCAGAGGCGGAGTTTAAATCAGGGTTTAGCTTAGGGTTTAGATTAGGTTACCGTTTGTAAGTTTAAATCAAGTTTGAATCTAAATTTAAGTTTGAATTCTAGCGCGCCATAGTGTTCGCCGAGCACGGCATCAGGCCCGCAAGGTGTTCGATCCTTTGCTCGCGTTTGGGGGTGGACCTTTGGGGTGCGCCGCTGTGAAGGGCCTTCAAATCTCGGGCGGACACATGTCCGGCACCCCTAATGAGGCATCCATTGGGGGTGCCGGACACCGATTTGGAGACCCCGGTGGAGATGCTCTAATAACAAAGAGAAAGAGAAGAAGCTTTCAATGATTTGGTTTCGTCGTGTATTTTTCTTTTTACCTCCAAATCTGGAAACGGTCTACTCCAAAGTTTCAAAAAAAAAAATTGGTAAACCCAACCACCGGACTTTGTAAACATTCAAGTTATCGTTCAATAATAAAGTCCAGTGATCGCTCAGAAAAAGTCATGCCTGTGATCATCCAAGTGTCATCGACGCTGCTTGACTGCAGGCGCAGGGTGTCCCAGTCGACAGTCGTGCACGGGCATGACCAGCGTGGGGGGCATCACTGACAGCAAACAGAGAATATTATGTTAACTCCTCAAGATCATCTAGTCTAGATCATACGGGTAGAACAGAGAGATTGGAGGAAAGAACGTTGGCAGAAATTAGCAGAATTATTCGCTGCAGCCTGCAAATGATGGATCAAGTGAGAGAAGGGAACATCACTAGAGTACGTACAAGATCCATAAGAGTAATAGAAACTACAAATAGTCGCAAAATGTGGCAGACCGGTCATCAAGTTACCAAAATTCAGAACTAACGCTCACGTTGGCAGAAATGAGCAGAATTATTCGCTGCAGATGATGGATCGAGTGAGAGAAGGAACATGAGTAGAGTACACGGGAGACCACCAACATTCAGTTGAACACGACGATCAGCTGGTCCGATTTCACTCGACGAAACATTCAGAAATGATATGCAATAAAAGACTTAAGAATCCTCCATATACTGATAATATTCAGTCTACACATAAAAGATTTTGAGCTACACGTTTTGGTCTGCATCATAAACTCGGTGCAAAACTCACAAAGTGAAATAGCAGCCTATCTATCATCTCATCTGGGTGCCGCCTTTCCTTGTGCCTGCTCGCCTTGCGGTGTCCACCGTCTTCTCTTATATGTCTATCAGTATAGAGCATCGTACCCTGCGGTCACGTTAGTCTCTCTTGTGACGATCTCCATTTCCATTGACATCATCTTCTCCCCGGTGCAGCTCGCCGCCCAGGCTTATCCCAGTCGAAGCGACCAACTCCTGATCTTCGTCTGTACTTGCTATAGTCACAATCGTCGTGCCTGTCAGAGTTTTGATCACAAGATCTCTTGTAATTCGGGTAGTCATCTTGCCTCCATCCCCTTTGGCCTCGGCTCATATAACCTATTTATCTTGCCTGCTTCCTTTCTTGTCACTGAGTTCTCTCCAGCTGTTCGTATCAGGGTCACCAGTTCACCACAAGGTGGTAGCTCTCATCTCAGGTAATCTACTCTTGAATCTTTCTTCCACCAGTATTTGAACATGCATCGTCATTTTCAAGGACTAAATCATAGCTGCAACATGGGAGTAGATTGTCAGAGCATGTAACCATGCTGTAAAATATTGTGTAAGAGGAGAGATGGCGAGTGACCTTTGACAGTTATTCCCGCCTCACTGAGTGTTTCATCCTTCAGAACATAATTTGCGGCTTAATTTTTCTGCTCGGCATCTTGATGACATTATCGTGCTATGTGATTGGAGCACCACAGTTGAATCACCCATCTGCAATAAGAAATACGGATACCATATGTTTTTCATCTGAGAGTATCTACGTGGTGTTTGAACAAGAAAAAAAAATGACAGGCATGCTATTCAAGTTGGAAGACACTTCTGAGTTCGAAAAGTGGGTCATAGAAAAAAACTCTTGCACAGATCCTAGCTATAAACCAAGCAGGTGAGCCACAATCGTGAAAACTTTCAAAACTTAGGGTGTGCCCAAAATCAGTGACAACATGTTGCTGCATTTCCCATTAGCTAGCAAAGATTTGTTATACTCTTGCCAATCCAACAAAAACTGTTTGTCATTGCTAGACATTTTCGAGGCACTTATAACAAATTTAACATAGTATAGGCGTTGTCATATTAGGTTTGCAGAGGAATTGTTACATCCTCGACTATATTTCTACTTCCACTAAATAAATTGGAATGGAAAAAGGTACTTATGTGGTTTTCGATGGGAAATAGAATTGGGCCAGCAGTAGAGATCACACCTAGGTGGCCCTTCTGACAGACTTGAATCACGCCTAGCTCCTACCCGAAAGAATTTCTTATGGTCCCTCAAGTAGGCGCCAAGAAATCTGTCACCGAACTTGTCCAGTTCGGCTACACTACCCTGGCAGTGAACCAGCTTGAATTCTAAAGGGCCTGGGTTGATGCAAACTATTACGTCGTCTGCATAAATGGAGGCACAGAAGGGACCTGCAGTCTTCCAAGGGGGCCAGGACCATAAAATTGAGCTTTGCAGAGGAGATCTTTGCCGCCACATGGAGCGATTGAGGGCAGCCAGGCCGAGGCATCGACGCTCTAGGGCCTTCCTGAACTCAAATTCAGCAGTGGTGAGGGGCCTTGAGTCAGAGGCATCGAATTCAAGTATCAGCTCGTTGACAATATCCTGACGGAGCCGCATGTCTGAGATTAGCCCTGAACTCCACGAGCTAAGGCATCAACCGTGTTGATCATCTTATGTGGAAGTAGAGGAAGGCATATCATTAGTCTGAACATCTTTGAGCCAAGGTGCAGCTACCACCTCCTGGAAACCATCCAGTTTGGTCGAACTGTTCTCGAATGGAAAGCGACGGCAGTGGTTCATTTTGAAACTGCAGGATAGCAGGAGCAGACAGTGGTCAGACACAGCTGAGGTTAGGGCCTGAAGGATTGCACGGGGGAGCAGGAATAACAGGCTTGGGAGAACAAGACTCTGTAGAGGGGTAGAAGGACCACCCCCTCCTACTCGTTACTCCATGTATAGCCACGTTCATGAAGATACATTCATGAACTTGCGGAAGGCTAACAACAGCCCTCGATGAATATTATGTGTGCTTTTGTGTGCAGCTTCGACGATCAAGTTGAAGTCACCGACAATGATTTGAGGACCAACAATTTGCAGGCCCACAGTCTTTAGCTGACGAAGAAACTGAAGCTTGTCAGCATGGGATTGAGGCCCGTAGACAGAAAGCATTGCCAAGATTTTCCCAGTTTTCCGACAAGTGCAGCAGAGCAGGATGTCGAGTAACGGGAGCAGTCCGAAAAGTAACAGATATCAGATCATAATCCAGCCATCCAGGCAACAACAATGCCTCCGCTAGCCCTCTCCGCTACTAAGACTTAGAATCCGAACCAACTTAGGATAGATGTGCAACTCTGAACTGTTCGTGGATATAAGATCTTCAGGGAGCAGCCCAAATGACCAGCAATATTCTCGAACACAAAAACAATCTCATAGAAGAGTGCACCTAGTAATCTATATCCAGATCATAGTAAATACAACCCGGAATTAGGTCTTTACCTCCAGAACTAGCCCCAACAGCAGGAGCGTACACGCGACACAAACTAATCATACTCAGGGTCACAGAATTCAGAAACAGCAGCCTTGTCAATAATAGCCATCTTGGATTCTTGAAAACAGATAACAGGGAGGGAGTTGCGCGAACAATTCTAACCACGGTACAATGAGCCGGGGCGTTCAATCCCCTTACATTCCAGACGAGGAAATTGCACAGATCCATAAGAACAAAAATCGACACGGATGCCAGCCTGAAGATCAGACTATGGGAGTGCAGAAGCAGCAACATCGTCAGACCTTGGTCTTCCTCATATTAGAGCTAGCTGGCTTGTGTGAGGGTGGATCCGGACACGGAAGTCATCAAAGCAAGCCTGCTGGTTCATGTTCTCTGAGCAAATGAATAGTCACTTGTTTCCACGGTATGATTCTGAATTTGATCTTTTAGGGATGTACTTTTAAGACTAGATACACTAGTGCGTTAAACAGTCTGTTTAGTGTTTAAGAACAGACATGCAGATGAAAAATTCTAAAGAAAGATGTGTGAAATTGGGTTGCAACAATATGTGACAACAAAAAAAAGCTCAAAGTAACATTTTATTTTTATTTCTGATATTGCCGAACAAGCCCATGAATAACTACAAAATACAGTTACAATTATCTGAAAAACATGATTAATTGTCTAGCACTTCAGCATAAGGAAATTTGGCATCAAGTAAAGGGGTTGTAGACAGCACATCAAGAAAATTATATCAGGACTAACAACTACTCCCTCTGGTCCTTAATATAAGCAGCCGATATACTATGGGACAGAGGGAGTACTTCTAACGCAGAGGGAGAGAACTCAAGCTTTAACTGGAGAGTAGCAACATACAGTCTACGGCTGAGAATGAAGCTCTACAGGATACTTGACGCGCACTTCGTTATAGATTCGATGAGGATGGAGGCAACATCTTCTTGAATGTAAAGAAGTCAAAAGCATGTGAACAACTTCTCTACTTGAGCCTGTTAGACTTAATGTAGTACCTTCCCTGACTCAAAAAACACCAGTAGGATAAACTGCTCTTACACATTATGTTAGCCAGATAGATGCTTAGAAATCTGAATGTACGGCTGCTGGATACTACATGCTACTAAGTAAGATCAACCATTCATACATAACTCTACATACACACTAAAATAGAAGGCAAACAAAATGGGCCGAAAGGGTGCACATTTCACATTTTTTTTCGAGAAAACGCAACAGACTTGCGTTTCATTATATAGAGTTGTGTTTTATTATATTGGAAAGAGAGAGTTTGTTACAGCCTCCAAAAAGGTTACGTTACAGGCATGCTAAATATCACGGAAATGGGATAGTTCCTCGGATAGTGTTGGACAAAGACATCTACGAGAGTATGGGTCATAGCACCAATGTAGGTACGCTCGATGCTTCCATCTGTGAGATGATATGCTCCAATTTTAACCTGCTACCTCTTGCCGACATCAAAGCTCAAGTAGATGGTGTCAATACTAGTTGAGAAAGAAGGAAAAACCTCTAGAGACACCGAGAGGGAGCAACTCATGCCCATGAACACTGCACTGCCGCCCAAGCACTTGACCAGGAGTAGTGTCCCGACATCCAAATAAACTCGATACCGCCAACCCGATTAATTCCCTGATGTGAATCCCCCTCGATGGTGTCACGAATCAGCTCCCTATGGTTCACAAGATGCACACTATCCACAATTGTCGAGACATATTCAGCCCGGCAGCCAGCTCCAGCCGTGGTGGCTGAACCGTTTTCCAGCACCATGACACCATCGAGGTCAACGCCGACCAAAAAACATCAAGGGTGTGACTGTCGAGGTCAGTGTTGATTCATGATGCAAAACGAGGGAGGCCCACGTTGTGAGGAACTTGTTGTAACGGCGACGATCGGAGAACATGTGGTGGTCCGCAGAGGGCAGTAGTGTGGCGAGTGGTGGTAGCTCTGTGAGATGTCGGGTGAACGGGTTGAGCAGGCGGGCAGTGGTGAGCGGCTGCTTGTGGAGCAGAACGAGGAATCCCTCCGGCGTGCTCGCGAGCACGTCATGGTCACTGAGCTTCGGGATGTCCACCTGGACACACTCTCTTGTGGATGTGTTCAGGAGTAGTGGCGGTTGGGAGCGGTCAGTTCCTCCATTGTCCACCTCTGGGTATGGAATCGTCGGTCCAGGATGTTGTGCGCGCGCGGGTCAGGAGAGCAGCGACGCCAGGAGCAGCTGATACGTCTCCAACGTATCTATAATTTTGATGCTCCATGATTATATTATGCCAATTGCTACATGTTTTATATACACTTTATATCATTTTTATGCATTTTCTGGACTAACCTATTAACAAGATGCCACAGTGCCAGTTCCTGTTTTCTGTTGTTTTTGTTTCAGAAAAGTTGTTCTGAAATATTCTCGGAATTGGACGAAACAAAAGCACAGGTCCCTATTTTTCTGTCACGTACACGGAGTTCGAAGAGACACGAAGGGGGCCGAGGAGGCGGCCACACCACGTGGCGGCGCGGTCCCACCATCTGCCGTGCCGTGACGTGGTGTGGGCCCCTCGGGCCTCCACCGACGTCGCCCCTTCGCCTATAAATTGATGTTTTCGGGAAAACCCTAAGCACCCGAGTCATTATCCATGAAAAGTTCCAGAGCCGCCGCCGCCGTCAACCCTAACTCGGGAGGGTTCTGAAGCTCTTCCCGGCACCCTGCCAGAGAGGGGAATCATCACCGGGGGCTCTACATCGTCATGCCTGCCTCCGGAGTGATGTGTGAGTAGTTCATCCTTGGACTATGGGTCCATAGCAGTAGCTAGATGGTTGTCTTCTCCTCTTGTGCCATCATGTTTAGATCTTGTGAGCTGCCTATCATGATCAAGATCATCTTATTGTAATGCTACATCTTGTGTTTGCTGGGATCCGATGAATATTGATACTATGTCAAGTTGATTATTGAATTATCATGTCTATGTTATTTATGATCTTGCATGCTCTCCGTTGCTTGTTGATACTCTGGCCAAGTTGATGCTTGTGACTCCAAGAGAGATAATTTATGCTAGATAGTGGGTTCATGCCTCCATTTAATCTGGGACAGTGACAGAAAGTTCTAAGGTTGTGGATGTGCTATTGCACTAGGGTTAAAACATCAATGCTTTGTCTAAAGATAGATGTGTTGCTTACATTATGCACTTTAATTAATGCAATTGTCTGTTGCTTGCAACTTAATACTGGAAGGGGTACGGATGTTAACCTGAATGTGGAGTATTTAGGCACAGATGCATGCTGGATAACGGTCTGTATACTTTGTCGTAATGCCCAAATGAATCGCATAGTAGACACTACTTGCACATGCATTGTTATTATGCACTTTCAATATTGTCAATTGCCCAGCTGTAATTTGTTTACCCAGCATGTTAGTTATCTTTATGGAGAGACACCACTAGTGAACTATGGACCCTGGTCCATTCTTTTAGATCTGATAATACAACCTACTGCAATCATTGTTTTCTTTCATTCTCTGCAAACAAACATCATTTTCCACACCATACGTTTAATCCTTTGATTTCAGCAAGCCGGTGAGATTGACAACCTCACTGTTAAGTTGGGGCAAAGTAGTTTGATTGTGTTGTGCAGGTTCCACGTTGGCACCGGAATCCCTGGTGTTGCGCCGCACTACACTCCTTCACCAACAACATTTAGAAGTGACTCTGATCTCCTACTGGTTCGATTAAATCTTGGTTTCATACTGAGGGAAAACTTGCTGCTACACTCATCATACCTTCCTCTTGGGTCTCCCAACGAACATGTGCCTTCACGTAACAAGCAGCAGCAGACGGCGCGGAAGCGGACGTAATCCGCAACGTCGTAGGCGAGGACACGCTCGGCGATCAGTCCTGCCGGCCCATCAAAAAGAGCTGCCCAGTCCCTCTTGCAGGCAGCGGGCATGAATCAGATCGGAACCCTCACTCCTCCGCCCGTAACAAAATGAGTTTAGTGCAGCAACTCACATTTGGTAGCAGATCGCGGGGACGGGGGCTGAGCGCAGAAGCCGATGTGGGTGGGAATTGTCGGCCACTTCACCCGCCGGAAGGGAAGATGCTGCGAGGCTCTGGTCCTCCCAATTGGTTGCCCGGCTCTGCCCCAGCTGTTGTTCTGCCTACAGTTTGAAACAGTGCGTCCTGTGCAGGGAAAGGAGTGTGTGAGGAAGGAAGGGAGAGGGCGTTGAGGAGCTAGGAACACGAGCGGGGCTGCGGTGGCGGCGCTGGGCAGCGGAGACGCCGGGTAGCGGCGGCGGTAGGTCGGGTGCGGTGCAGATGGAAGGAGGAGGCAAAAATTGCACATAACCCCAGCCTTTGTGCAAAAATTGCACAAAGATCAAACACTTTTGCGGATGGAAGGAGTAATAGTTACATCTAGCGACAAAATATTGATTTGGGGCTTAAAAGTATCTGACATGTGATGTGGGTCCATGATCATTATACCGTATTTTGATACAACATGGTACGACATCGTACATGCATATGTTTTCTGGGCCTGATTTCATAGCATCTCCACCGGCGGCACCCAAAACACCCAAAAGGCCTAATGAAAGCTGGACAGCTAATTTCGCCCCACCGGCACCCTCATCGGCTCGGCTCGACCCAAATTATAGCCCTCTTGGGGCGCCGGACAGACAGTGGCCGGTCATTCGCTCCGACAGACGTAGCCTGCCTGCCAGTGACACATATCACCATATCGCCTAGGCTAGTGTCATAAAGACGTTGTAGACATGGGGCCCACTCACGGAAGGCGAAGTGACGAGACAGCGGCAGCACACGTCGCATTTGCGCTGGAAAGGTTTCCCTTGCTGGCGCAGAGCAAAGCGACCAGTCAAGCCGCCTCTTCCACATGGTGACGTCGCAGCGGCTTCGCCAGACGACGCCTTGAACATGTGTCGTCAGCGTCAGTGCGCGACCAGGGAGCCGATGCTCGGCGTCAATGATCACCACCAAACCCCGCTCCTTCGGCTGCCTATTAAACACCGTGCGCCGCGCCTCTCCTCTCCACACACACAGCCTCACTCTCCTCCCCCTCCCAAGCTTCCCTCCCTCTTCCAATTTCGTTGTCTATTCTAAGAAAGTTTGGATCCATTAGGTTATGTGGTTTGTGATTAAATAGCACTTTATGTTTCAGCTTATAAATATCTAGTTACTCTCAGAATAATCATCCAAATCAATTGAAACTTTCTCAGAATAGAGAACGGAACATTTACTATTTACTGGTTTTTTTTAGTTTGTTCTGAATAATTTAAAATTTTAGCCATGAATATCTATTAATTTGGTCCGTCGGATCTGAGATCAATGGCTGAAAACGGTGGTTTTGTCTCAGTGACTTTGCCAAGCAAGTCATTGAAGCTGAGTCCCTCTCCCTCTCCGTGTTGCCATTCGTGCCGTCGATGGGAGCGGAGCGAAGCGCTAGGCCGGCCGCGCCCGCGCCCTCCTCACCTGCACCGTCCGGGTGTTCGCCGCTGGCGATCCCATCCACCTGGGTCCCCAAGCTCCCTTGGCGATGAGATCCCTAACTTCTTGATGGGATGGCGGCCTGGCCGGGAGGCTCTCGAGGTGCGGGCCGTCGCGGAATACGTCGAGCTGGTGGCGGATATTGCCGCCATCCTCCATGATGTGCTGCCCTTCCATTCTTCCTCCTCTCGTCCAAGCGCCGTGTCCGGCACCCACATTGGAGTTCCTGCCGCCGCAGGCAGGCTCGACCTTGGGCCGCTGACCGGGCTCGCCACCGCGCAGTTCGGCGCCAGGTCGAACACCTCCATGTCCACTCCTCCCGCACCACCGACTGCACCCACCGTGACAGCTCTTCTTCCTCCGCACGCGGCCACGGCACATGAAGAGCACGTGCCACGTGGACGCGTGCGGCCTGCACACAAAGAACACACACGCTGCAGCACGGCAAGACGCGGGCGGCGCGCGCGCAGATCAGAACGACGAATTGGACACGGTTCGCGGCGGTCGGTGGATGCACCCGTCACGCGCACGCCTGGAGGTAGCCGCCGTCTTTCTAGCTTGCCGCTCGCCTGGAGGCGCCGCCATCTTCCTGTGTTGCCGCATCGTCGGGGCTGCCAAGCGAGGTCCTCTCTCTGGACGTGGATCAGGTCGAACGCCGACACAGGCAGCCCGCCTCGCGCTTCTTCAGAGGACCAGCCGCACCGTCTTCCTCTGTTGCGCTTCTTCAGAGAACACCGACACAAGCAGCAACGCAGTTCAAGATCAAAAGAACCAAACTAAGTACAGTATATACACGCATTTACAGTACAACCGATAAATCGTTTCTGAATTTTGGGCACATGGATCATCTCACAACTGTACACATTTACAAATCTCCTAGACTCGAAACAGGAGAGGCACGGTCACGGACAAAAACGGAGTGTGAACATCTACTGAAGAAAAGAAAGATTAGATGGGGCACTGAGACTGAAACTCTGAAGATGGCATCAATCTTCACTTTGAAGATGAGGGCCTTGTCCTGAATTTCTTGACGTTGTCGTGTCGCCACAGCGCCGGCGGCTCGCGTGGTAGATGAAGACGACTAGGTCTCGATTTAGGGCGTGTTTGGTTGTTCGTAAGCTTTTTAGCCCTTTTGCATCCGTGCTCACTTGGGCCTGGCTCAGGTAAAACGTGGCCTGAGCCATCTTTTACATGTAGTTTGGTTGCCAACAATGTTATAGCCAGACCCGTTCGGCTGGGTGCAAGATTTTTAGCACGGCGTTTGGTTTTATCTGTGTTTCATGTACTCTTACCTTGTGTTCATGTCGTAGACTTACCTCACACCATCACACCACCATGAAGGCGGCGAGCAGGACAACGGTGTGGTGCAGCGGTTTGTCGGGACGGCGACGTCGGGACAGTGGCACGGTCTAGTACACTTAGTAGCAGCAGCGGCGACGGTGGAGTTCATGACAACGAGAACGATGACGAATTCCATGGCTACGAGCCATGTCAGTAGAACGAAGAAGATGACAAGTAGCTAAAAAACACCTACACTAAGCACACCTAGTAGCAGCAGTGGCAGTGCTAGAGGTTGAAGAACATGCTGGAGGTTGAAGAACATGTTGTACCACTACACTCTATAAACATGCATACATACATCACAAGATCTGTTCGTATACAACCGCTGAATCAAAAATCTTGCAACATGAAAGTTGTGCGGAACATTGAGATGAACCTACATTTCAAAGGATATCTCAAAGCGTCGATTGAGTGTGACGAATTTGACAAAATTCGTCAAAAAACGTTCAAAAAGGAACTTCAAAAATCGGAAGTTACGGTCGATGAAACTCGAAACCGAGTACGGGAATGGAACCACCTCGTCGACGCGCACATTTTCCATGTACACTTCAGTTTGATTCGAGCAATATTTGGATAGATTAGAGAGACACTAAGTGAAGAAGTTTAACATAGGAGAGAGGAAGTGAACAGAGCAAAGAGCTTGTACGCGCGAGCCAACCCAACGGTGTGCAAAATAGCCTATCAGAGAGGTCAGTGGAAACGGCCGAATCGACCGTTGCTACTAGGACTGGCTGAGCGTAATTTAAGGTTAGTGCAGATGCAACTTTTCGGAACGGGTCAGGCAACCAAACTAGCCCAAAACTGCTTGGAACAGTGCTTCACAATGCCTCGTGGGCTACCAAACACACCCTTAGCTCACAAGACGACTATTTTCGTTTGCCCTCGGTCTCGATCGTTGTAAATCTTAAGCATTTTACAACTTGGTTAAAAGTTAGTACAAGTTGAATTCTTTTTTGTTTTTTACCTGATTACAAATTGTAATTTTCATTAAACTGTAGTTGTACGACTCGAGAAAGAAAATATCACGACCAAAGATAAACAACAATAATTTAATTTTCCATGTTTTGTCCTTGATATTCTTATTCGAATACTCCACGTATCCTTTTTATGATATTGATATGGATCAGCAAGATGATCCGTAGATTTTTGCCCAATCTTTCACAGCGACTAAACAAGATAAACAAATCTTCCAACCACGCGATGAACGTAACCTGAAGAGGAGGGATGAATCCAACAAGCAACAGGGTGATGATCACCACGCCTCAAACCATAGCACGATAATTCATGATGCACACAAGAATCCTCACACAATTTCTATTAAATTTGGATATACATCGGCGCCGTCCCGGAGGGATGCTTCCCCGAGACACAACTCAATCTCTAAACTCTGAAATTCTAAAACTCCCTAAAATCTAGCCATCGGCCTCCTTATATAGGCAGCCCGAAAACTAATCGGTTGGAGATGCCCAAACCGAAACACACAAAAATAAAAACTATGTGGCCCATAACATGACCTGGAATAATAAAAATAAATAAACTGCAACCGAACATGGCACGCCTCTAACTCGGTGGAGTCCTGAAATTGGGCTTCACCTCCTCCTTCATGGGAACAATGGAAGACACTGGGATGCCCTCATCATTCTCCCCCCCTTGGAAAGCGTTGCCTCAACGCCGAAAGATCTTCTTCAGTAGGTGGCGTAAAATCTACAACATCGCCATAGTCGTTCACCATCTTCAAGTCTCGTCGGCCTATCACACCACCCTCGTGGCTAGCTGAACGTGACATGGCTCTTGGCACCTCCTTTCTTCTCCATATATGGATAGAATGGGGTGTCATCACCTTTTGCTTCTCAATGCTTGTTGGAGGCTTGTTGACGTTGACATGTATCTTCTCAGCACGGCCTTGTACAGGTGAAATACCCGAGACACACAAATGACGAACACGTCCATCTTTGCCCTTGTGCACACGCACTGCTCCAACTTTCCTCACAGCTCCTCCCACAATTTTGCGGTCTAGTACCCACGCCTTCACATGCACCGAACCACGATCAACACAAACATCGTCGGTCTGAACGCCCTTGTGGATACAAACTAAACGCGTAGAACATGTTGTATCAACCTTCTTGTCACCACTAAGAGGCTGGACTTCAACCGGCTGGTCACTAACAGGCACAAAAGGCGTGTCATCTACCTGCACAGCTGAATCACCATATGTCGTGATGCTCCCTGCATTTGCACCTCTTGTTGAAGCTTGACTATCCTCGGCTGCGGCGTCATCTTGTGCACTTTTTCCTTACGCACAATTAATACCACATCAAATCGGATCTTCTCATCTGTCATTGGTTTCAATGTCCTATGTTTCCCCTCATGCAAAAAAGAATATGTATTTGCTCTCCCACATGTATAGCATTGCGATCATACTGCCATGGACGACCTAGTAACAGCCCGCACACCTCCAATGGCAACACATCGCACTCCACCTCAGCAGCATACTCACCAACTGTAAAAGGCACTCGCACTCTGTGTTAACATACCGCAGCTATTCAACCACTCGAGATGTTTAGGTTCAGGAATACGCCATGTGGACAGCCCAACGCAGCCACCATTTGCCTTGCTTATACCATTGCTATGATGGCACATTATAATAAGGTCTCTTGGGGTCATCCTTCCTTGTCAACGTTTCGGGCGTTGGTGAAGGGCCAGTGAGGGTACCGATCTGTTGGTTTCCAACAAGTGCGTCGTTTAAGGGAAGCTGTTCGTAGGTCTATAGTGGTACATTTTTTATCTATTCGTTCGAATTCTCCAACCGTGTAGATTAGTGGTGGAGAATTGCAAACCCGTGCTGCTACTTGGGATGTGTTCCCCACCAATGTTCCATCCGTGTTTGTTCGGTCTCGTTGTTCGCGGTGAGTGGCTATCGTGGTATTCAAAATCTTGGTTGGCGAGGACGTTTGCACGTGACGTAGTGTTTTTTTTTTCTTCTGCTTATTCGTTGCATGTATTATGCTCCATTAGCCGTCGAAAATCCGAAGAAAGAAATGACCAGTATGAATTTCAGTGTAATTTTATTTGGTACTAATTGTGTTGCTTCTAGTTGTATCTTCTTTTTAAACATGTTTCTCTAAAGTATCACATAGAAGTTATAACATGCCTTCGGTGTGTTTTTTCAGAGAAAAAAATTGTCACCCCAAACCGCAGCCGAGCGAAACAGAAACTCTATTCCCCCGCGCCTCCGCCCCCGCCCCGCCCGACCCTGTTTCCTCAGCACAAAATCAGGCAACACACCCACAACAGGCCGCCTTTCTTTCCCGTCTCCTCTCTCCTGTTTTGAGGGTCGACTCCCGTTCCCCTTTCTCGCCCCCGGCTCACTTCCCTCTCCTCTTCGGCGGCGATGCCGGCCGATGCAGAAGAGGTGGTGCAGCGCGGGTTGTAGATACTAGGTTTAGTAGTAGATCTTTCGTTGTTAATCTTGCTTTTGCTTTGTTCGTGGCGGATGCCCGTTCTCTCTCCGTCCACCTCGGCTGGTCTCCGGCGACTCGCAGCGACGCCGGAGCCAGGCCTTTTCCCCTCTGCTTGCCGGATCCATGGAGGATTGCTTGCAGGGACGGAGATGGCTGGGGCCGATTCAATAAAATCGCGTGCCGTATCGTCTACTTCGCGGATCAAGGGCTGCGGCGAGGGCTTCTTCTTCCGGGCGGCCGTGGTGGTGAAGTGCGGAAGAGGTGCGGCTACTTCCTCTCTGTTTCGCGAAGTGGATCTTGCTGCTTCGTGCAGCTTGTTTCCTGTCTCTCCTTGCTGGGATCATGGCGGCCGTGATGCTGGCCTTCGTTGCCGAAGCCGGCTCGACATCCTGTCTGGGTCGGGGCGTGCCCCCCGCCGATGCGCCATCCTCGACGCCAAGATCTCGCCGAGCTCGGCGAGTAACAGCTGCGGCGACTTCAAAGGGATTGAGTTCCCGATCGACCTATGCAGGTGGCTCAGCGACCGTGGGGTTCATCCTCGTCTTCTTCTGCAACGGCGAGATCGACGACGGTGGCGGAAATGGAGATGCAGAGCTTCCCAGGGATGCGTGCGTTTTTTCTTTTTTCCTTGGGTGGTTTCTGTAAAAAGAGAGGCAGCTGTGCCGTCTCTGGATGAATCCAGTGTATTCTCATGTAATATCTTTTAATTAATCCAGTTGCGGTTGTATCAAAAAAAAAAAAAAAAGCACAAAATCAGTACCCAAAGCTTAACCCTACCCGTTCCCCCACCCATCCCACTTCCCACTCAGCTCGCCGCCGCTGGTGTTGTCTTTCTCCCAAAGAACATCTCCTTCCAATCACCCCCACCCCCCTTCCCCGATCCGGATATTCCGGCGGCTGGCGTCCCGGCAAGGAGGCGCCGGCAATGTCGCCCGGGGAGGTGGCCAGTTCCGGGCCCGGCGCGGCCTGGTGCCTCCATCCAGCCCTGGAGAGCTCGCAAGGTGCCTCCTTGGTCAGCGTGTCCCGGCGAGTTGCGTGCTTCCAGGCGAGGAGGCGGCAAGATTCGGTGATTCGGCGAACCACCGATTCACCGGTTCGCAGCGACGGCGATTCCTCTAAAGGTGAGTTCGCAAACCCCAATTCTCCATCCTGGCCCTTAAGCCCAAGCAGCCCAAAGCCCACCGTCCCACCTTCGCAATCTCCTACCAGACATTCGGCCCACGCCAACATCGGTTCAAACATCGTGAACGGCTACCGAAGGTTTTGAGCCAAACCTCTCCTCCTGCTCCTGCTACCCCAAACCATTCTTCATGATCAAGTAACGATTCCCGGCCACCATCCAACCCCTCTATATAACTTGCCGCCGTCCTCTTCCTCAGCACATTTCCGCATCACGTCTCCTGCCCCCCAATCCAGTCTTCGAAACCGCCCTCCCAAGCACAGGCAAGCGTCACCGCGGGCATGGAGGTGCGCCGTTTCGAGCAATTCGTCCCTACCCTCTTCTGCTCTGCACCATTTGGTTGGATTTGCAGCGTGAAATCCGTTAGAGTTCGTACTGCACGAAATGCCTTCCCGTTCATCCTCGAATTCGTGTGTTTTCTCTGCAATTTCGACGTGATTTCGGAGTTCTGACGGATGCATCAAGTCGTTTGCAGCATCTTCACGAAATTCCCTCCCGTTCATCCTCGAATACCTTGTTTTCCCCTACAATCGCGATTTGGTTTCCTCAGCAATTTCGATGTGATTTTGGTGTCCCTCACGAATAGATGAAGTCGTTTGCAGCATCTTCACAAAATCCCCTCGCCTTCACCCTGGAATTCGTTTTTTCCTCAGCAATCACGGTTTGGTTTTGGTGCTGCTAACGAATAGTTGCCCTATCTGCAGCACGTGTTCGAATTCGTAGTTTCCCTAGCAAACGTGATGCCATTTTGGTGCGAATAGACCTCGAATTCGTTGTTTTACTCAGCAATCACGACATGGTTTTGCTCCACGTGGTCTCCTTTGTAGCTTGAAATCCGTTAGAATTCGTAGTCTACCGAATTGCCCACCCCTTTTCGTGATTTCCCCCAGCAATTGCATGCGATTTTGGTGTTTCGTCTATCCTGGATTTTCCACAGCAAGTAAGATGCGACTTCGGTGCAAATAGATGATTCGCTAGCAGAGGTAGAACTTGCTTCACGTTCCTTAGGTTTCTGTTCGGATTCAGTAGAAGTTTATTCGCTTCCTTAGACTTCACACCCTAGTATATTTAGTTTTTAGCAAATGACTCCCTAGCAGTATATTAATATGGGTAAATTTTCGTTAAATTTGACATGCGAACCTGTGATTTTGTTTATTATAATTTTATGAGTGTAGTTAGAATCATTCCCTTGTAGGATTATAATTTTGAGTAGTTTTCGTCAAATTTGCAATGTAAAACACTAATCTGTATGCCATCTGCTTCTATCAAATTAGCCCTAACTTGTATCCTGTATTACCCATGATTTTTAATGTAGGGTACTGTGGACCAGCAAGACATTAATTCACAACCACCAGCTGCCAAAGCTCATGCTGAGCCTTCAGAGCAAAAACCTGGACTCGGTGTGCTTGAACCCATCGTTAGTCCTTAAAACACTAATTTCTCACTGTTAGTATGTTACATTGCTTCTGTACTGCAAGCTTTGACTCTCATTTTTTCCGCAGGCGTCCACTTCACAGGGAGTTGCCCCAGCCAGCTTTACGAATCGAGATGTTGCTGCAACTGAATATATGTGGGTTTACCCAGTTTACGAAAATAATAATCCTAATTTGTCGCTTTTATGTCGTGTTCAGTATTCTTTCATGTAAATGCCCTAGTACTGCTTTGTCATGGTAATTGGCTTTTCATATGATCCACTTGTGGTAATTCATCTTTGCATTATCCCTTTCTGAACTTACAGAAGAAAGTTCCAAAAGGTTCTCGGCAGATTATACCCTTCTAGCAGTGTAGTGTTTGTTATGGCTATTGTTTGTTACCAGCATGAAAAACCATATCTGGCTTAACTGTGTTAGT
Source organism: Poa pratensis (assembly GCA_947311845.1). Taxonomy (NCBI): domain Eukaryota; kingdom Viridiplantae; phylum Streptophyta; class Magnoliopsida; order Poales; family Poaceae; genus Poa; species Poa pratensis. Next base: position 64,177,056 of record CAMZMU010000038.1, read on the forward strand.
GAACGTACATAAACTATATACCCTTCTAGCAGTGTAGTGTTTGTTATGGCTATTGTTTGTTACCAGCATGAAAAACCATATCTGTCTTAACTGTGTTAGTGAACGTACATAAACTACTATTATTGTTATGTTTATATGTGGCTAGTATTTGTTACCAGTTTGAAAACCCATGTCCCTGTCTTACCTGAGTTAGTGTAGTCGCACTGCCTGCCATGGCCAACTCAGCTCCTGTTATTGATTTAATTTATGTTCGACCATACTTCTTATTTTGATTTCCTTTTTCAAGACTGTTTCCTAATAGACATTTGACGTGATTTCTATTGCTTTTCTTTGTACAGCTCGGAAGCCAATGTTAATTCGATTTTGGAAGTTGGTGCTGGCTCTTGGGATAGGAATGCTGTGATATGTGCCCTAACTGCTTCTTACGACAACGTTGAAAGAGCTATTGGATTATTATGCTCTGTAAGCTGATCTCCTAACTTAGTGCTATTCTAATTTGACAGCTTTATTATACAAATTGTCAGCCTTCCTCAAATAACAAATTAACTAGCAGCACCATGTTCTGAGTTGCGTGAATTTTTATTGATTTGGTGGATTAATACATCAGTGTTATTAGGTTTATGTTGATAAATTCGCCACCTTTTACTTTTCACAGGACAAGTGCTTGGTGAGTGATGCCGCTGAGACTAAGGATCACACCAATGAGGTACGTTCTGTTTGACATTGACATTAGAGTATTCAAACCTTGAATGCGGATCAATAATGTGTCTGTTATATGAAAGATCTGATTTATATGTTTATTAGTTCTCTTGTGGCAGTCCATATGTTTTTAAATATCGATTAGCTCTCTGAATTAGAGCTGTAAAATAATTCATGAAACTGAACGTGGAATAAGCAAGACTTAATTGAGCCGGTTAATCCTTTTTGTTGTCTAGTTGTTGTACTCTGGATTTTTACCATCTAGTCAAGATTCAGGTCTGTTATTATGTTACGTTGCTTCTGTACTGAGAGCTTGTGATATTTTTCAGCCTGGTCTCACAGACATTTATTTTTAGCTCAATGTTTATCATTTGGTACCGTACTCTCTAGTTAGAGTTGATTTGCATGCTTCAATTATCATATGCCTCGTCTATTTTCCATTTGGTCATATTGTTGTCCTTATGCTGATATCTCATAATCATCTTGTTGATTGGGTTGATTTATACAGCACTGTTATCCGATTTGTGTTGATAAATTCGCCGCTTTTTACATTTCATAGGACAAGTCTTTGGTGAGTGCTGCTGACACCAAAGATCCAACAAATGAGGTGAATGTTACGCTTATACTCCCTCCGTTTTTCAATATAAGATGTTTTAGGTGTTTTACATGTTGTCTACATACATATTATAGTGAGTGAACATGCACACTAATATCTGTCTACATACATTTGTGTATGTATGCATATGGACAAATGCTAAAACATCTAGTACTTTGCTGCAAATACATGATTCCCTAGAAGAGGTCGTAGTAGCCTCACGTTCCCTAGGTTCCTGTTCGGATTCGGTTGAAGTTTATTTGCTTCCTTAGACTTCATGCCCTAGTATGTTTAGTTTTCATCAAATGACTCCCTAGCAGTATATTATGGTTAAATTTTCGTCAAATTTGACATACAAACCTGTGAGTTTGTTCATTATAATTTCATGACTGTAGTTAGAATCACTCTCGAGTAGGATTATAATTTTGAGTAATTTTCGTCAAATTACAATGCAAAAAACTAATCTGTATAGAATTTGCTTCTATCAGTATATGAATTTGGCTAAATTTCGTCAAATTTAACAAGCGAACATGTGGTTTTGTTTATTATAGTTTCATGGGTGCAGTTAGAATCACTCCTGGGTAGTATTACAATTTTGTGTATATTTCATCAAATCTGCCATGTAAACCCATAATCTGTACAATATTGAATTTGCTTCTACCAAATTGCCCGTAACTTATATCCTGCAGTGGAATTTTCTTCTGTACAATATGGTGAGAGCTAACTTATACAGTTTGATATGAATGTCTTCATTAATTGTGTAATATCCCGGATTCGAACCTTTCATGTGGATCTATAAATAGCTGTCATCGGACTTTGTGGATTTATACATCATTATTATCCGATTTTGTCTTGATAGATTTTCCACATTTTACTTTTTGTTGATCGGGTGGATTTATACAGCACTGTTATCTGATTTGTGTTGATAAATTCACCACTCTTTACATTTCACAGGATAAATTCTTGGTGAGTGTTGCACTTATATTATGTGCCCATACGTTGAATATTAAAATATTCAAACCTTTATTGTGAATGTGCGGCTGTGATATGTAAGACTTGATCATATGTTTAGTATCCGGTGCTGTATATGTCATTTTGATCTGATTTATACTTTTATAAGGTTTCTCGTAGTAGTCAATTTGTTTTAACACCGGTTAGCTCTCTGATCTCGAGCTGTAAAATAATTCGTGAAACTAAACGTGGAAATAGGCAGATTTAATTGAGTTATCTAGATCTCTCTCTGGATTATTTCCATCTAAACCTGTTTATTGTCTTAAAGACAGTATTTTCTCATTTCCCAACTGAATTGTTTGATCAGGATTGTTAATATATTAAATTACTTCTTTACTGATATTAGAGTATTAGACCCTGACTTGCATTTATTCCGTCGAGATGTCATTGAGATTTTTACCATCTAATCCTTTCATTTCCGAATTGTATACTCCGGTCTGTTAATATATTACATTCCTTCTGTACTGAGATTAGGCTTGGAATTGCATTTAGTCCATCTAGATATCATGGATTTTTAGCATCTAATCCCTTTTCATGCAAGTCATTACTTTCTTGCTTCCCACATTACTTCTGTACTGCGGGCTTTGACTCACATTTATTCCGCAGGCACCTGCTATTCAGGAAGTTGCTGCAACAGTTGCCACAAGAGCCACAGTCAGTTTAACAGATCTAGATGCATCTGCAAGTGGAAATATGTGGGTTTACTTAGTTTAGAAAAATAATAAGCCTAATTTGTCGCTTTTTAAGTTGTATTCAGTATTTTCTCTCATGTAGCCTAGTACTGCTTTGTCATGGTAATTGGTTTTTCATATGATCCTCTTGTTTGTTAGTTACCGTCTTACCAAAGACATGGTAATTCGTCTTTGCATTATCCCTTTCTGAACTTACATAAGAAAGTTCCAAAGGTTGTCTGCAGATTATACTCTTCTAACAGTGTAGTGGTTGCTAGCAACATGAAAAGCTATATCCCTGTCTTAAACTGAGTTAGTGAACTTACATAAACTACTGTTTGTTACCAGCTTGAAAACCCCTATCCCTGTCTTACCTGAGTTAGTGTAGTGGCACTGCCTGCCATGGCCAACTCAGCTCCTGTTGTTGAGTAAATTTATGTTCTGCCACACTTTTTTTATTTTGATTTCCTTTTCAAGACTGTTTCCTAATAGACATTTGACGCGATTTCTATTGCTTTTCTTTGTATAGCTCGGAAGCAAATATCAAATCAATTTTGGAAGTTGGTGCTGGATCTTGGGACAGGAATGCTGTGCAATGTGCTCTTATTGCTTCTTACAACAATGTTGGAAGGGCTATTGAATTTCTATGTTCTGTAAGCAGATCTCATAACTTAGTGCTATTCTAATTTGACTGCTCTATTGTACAAATTGTCAGCCTTCCTCAAATAACAAATCAACTAGCAGCACCATTACTCACAATATCTTGCTCACTGGAAATTACGTAAGTCCACAAATTAAAAAAAATGACTAAATCATATGGTACCCCTTGATCTTTAATGTAGTATACTGTTGAGCAGCTAGACAGTAACATTCAACCATCAGGTTCAACTAAAGCTAATGCTGAGCCTTCAGAGCCAACTCAATATGTACTCAGTGCTATTGAATCCAATGTTTCCTTAAATCTCAACGCCTGATTTGTGTGAATTTCTGTTGATTTGGTGGATTTATACATCAATGTTATTTGGTTTGTGTTGATAAATTATTTTCACAGGACAAGTGCATGGTGGGTGATGCCACTGATACAAAGGATTGCACCAATGAGGTTAGAGTTACACCTATATATGTTAGTCTTCGGTGCTGTCCCCATACGTTCTGTTTGACATTGACATAGAGTATTCAAACCTTTAATGCGGATCGATTGGCTGTGATATGAAAAACTTGATGATATGTTTAATATCTGGTGCTTTATGTGTCGTTTAGATCTGATTTATATGGTTATTAGTTTTCTTGTAGCAGTCCATATGTTTTTAAATATCCGTTAGCTCTCTGAACTAGAGCTGTAAAATAAATCATGAAACTGAACGTGGAATAAGGCAGACTCAGTTGAGTTGGTTAATCCTTTTTGTTGTCTAGTTGTCATACTCTGAATTTTTACCATCTAGTCAAGATTCAGGTCTGTTATTGTTGATTTATATCCTGTAATGGAATATGGTAAGAGTTGCACCTGTACTGCTTCATATGAAAGACGTGGGATAATCCTTTGACTTTCATTTATTCAGCAGGCACCTCCTAGTCAGGCAGATGCCCCAGTGGCTGCCCCTACTAGAGCTGGGACTGTTTGTACACTTACGTGGGTTTACTTGACCCTTTTCTGCTGTATTCATTATTTTTGTAGTACAACTTTACCAATTTGATTGACTTGCCATAAGATCTTCAGACTATTATTCACTAAAGACATGGTAATTCACATATTTGTATTAGATATTTTAACATTGTTGTATATACTACTTTTTATTGTTTGCTACCCGCTAGATAATTCTGTCTTGTCTTATCTGAATTAGTGTAGATGTCACTGCTGTGTAATTGATTTAATATTATACCATCTCTTGACGTTAATGCTACTTTATGAACATGTTTGACACGTTTTTTAAATTTTATTTGTACAGCAGTGAAGCAAATTCTGTGATCCCTTTAGAAGTTGGCGATGTGGCTGCTGCAAATAACACAGAAGGTTCCACCAGTAAGGTGAGATGACATCATGATACTTTAATGTTGACACTTATGGGTTACACTTCACTGATGTCCCCATACATTCTGTTGACACAGCAAGATGGTACGTTAATGTGAATCTATATTTGTGTCTTCTATGTTGTAAGATTTATTTGTTAAGTGATTTAGAAATCTTGTTGTCCTAGTCAGAAGCATGATATCAAGAATTGTTAATGTGAGGTAGAGCTTATATCTGCCTAAAACGTGATTTACATGCTTCATTCCTTGGGGCACACCTCATGTAGTGCATCAAGCTCGCGTTACTCCTTCATCTAACCTTGCTGGCCCTATTGTATGTCATTTAGAATACTTGATGTCCTAGTAATCAGCATTATATCATGAAATTTACTCTGTACCGGAGCTTTTTTTTCCTGATTAAATCATGAATACATGATTTATTCCTCAGGGCACACCTTCTAACTCTGCTGGTCCTAGTGCATGTCACTTTGTTATTTCCCTGTGATGCTTATGCCGATGCTTTTGCTGATTCTTCAGCTCTATTCTATTTTGTTGAATATACTAACTTTTGGTTGCATGTGTGATTTAGCAGCGCAGACGTGGGCGTCCACTGCCCCACCTGTCATATGTTTTTCCCACTCCTATGAAAGATTACCCTGAGTGCTCAGTTGTATGTTTTTAGCATCCTTCAACCTTCCTTTTCAAACTTGCTTGCTGTTTGTGATTCTTACTGTATCCCACTGGTGTAGGCCCGTTCTTTTAAAGGTCAAGTTACAGGCGGTCCTACCAGAACTCCCTTGGCTCGTGGTGTTGGACCTGCTGATGATGTGTGTGTTTTCAGTGGTTTATACTTATCAGCTTTGTGATACAATGTTCTTAACACGATCTCTTCTTAGGCTACTAAGTATGGAGTTTCCCTTGAAGAACAATTGAAGATCGTCGCTCAAAAGATGAGGTTGGTTATCGCCTCTGATCAGCCATGTCCGAAAATTCTTCGCAAATTAGCAAGGCAGAAGTCCTATCTGGGGCAGGCATTGACTATCCACGGACTCGAGCCGCTGCCGGAGGTGGGGGAGCAGCCTCCTGAGGAGGGGAACCAGCTGCAGGATGTGGTACGTACTGTTAATTTTCTGCCTGTGTTCCTCCATTTGAACAGCACAGTGACGTAATTGGCATTCTTTTTGGGTATTTTATTCACATTCATTGATCTATAGAGAGTACCTACTATCTTGCTATGTTTTTCTTCATTGACAATGTTTTTGGTGGGAGGAGCAGCCTGAAGTTGGGGAGCAGCAGCCCGAGGTGGGGGAGCAGCCTCCTGAGGAGGGGAACCAGCTGCAGGATGTGGTACGTACTTTAATTTTCTGTTTGTGTTCCTTTCTATGTCATTATTAGTACCCGAAACTAACTTGTGTTTGGCAATTAATCTTCTGTTTGATATTTGCCATATGGTTGATTTACATCAGGTTTTCAAGGAATTGGTTTGGTTCAGAGGAATCCGTTTAGTTCCTCAACACTCACTGCCTCTAACTGTAGTTAGTTTGGTCGATCCCTTTAGTCTTTGTGTCAAACAATTTTTTTGCTCTATGATATTTAGCCAACCTAAACAATTATCATGAGCTAAAAACACTGTGTTGTGTTGGAACTTAATTCTTTTGATCATGCAAACTGATGTAGTTATTGATTGACGCAAAATCCTCTATTTTGGTTGATAAGTTCTATTGGTCGTGCATATTGGTCACTTACTAGTTTGTGAAAAGCAGAACTGGAATTGGACCTTGGTATTGTCACTAGAATTGGACCTTAGTATTACTCGAATTAAACATGTACACTTGTTAATATAAGGTTGCTCTGTAGTCTAGTGGTGTAATTAAAGGGGGTAGTGCTATACTGTCCACACTTTCAGAACATTGAGTTGAGCATTGTCGTAAATTAAATTCCTAACTAATGCGTACATTGTTCTTGAAGGTTGCTCTGTACATTGTTCATTTACATTTACATTCTTGCTATGTTGCTCTGTACATTGTCCTATAGAGACTACCTGTTTTCTTGCTATGTTTTCTTCATTGACATCAAGTTTTTTGGTGGGAGGAGCAGCTGCCGGAAGTTGGGGAGCAGCCCCTCGAGGATGGGGATCAGCTTGAGGACTGAGGTTCTGTTTGTGTTCTACATTGGAACAACTGCAGATAACTTCTGGCAGGCCAAGGGCATTTGATGATGTAATGCCCAGGATACCATTACACTGTTAGGTTTTTGTAGTGAAGATACATTCGCAAGGCATTAAAGATCATGCAGTGGCCAATATATTTGTAATGGATTTTCACTGTGAAATGAGTTGACAAAGCCTTGGCAAATGTTTTTTCATTTGCTTATCACATTTGCAAAGTTTCTTATCTAGTCGTTCTGACAAGTGTGTTGGCAAATATAATTTTAGCTGTGCCCTAAGCTCTAGTGCTCTTAACTCTGAAGTGACAATTTAGCGACTGACTAGATTCTTCTTCGATAGGTAGTTTGACATATAAATTCGGAGCTTTGAAGTTATATAGTTTATTTGAGTACCGTTAGCAGTTATTAGTAATGCATTGTATCTGATGCTTGTTTAAATACAGTCCCTATGCATTGTATCTTTGTTTTGCATGTAAAACCAATTAAGTTAAATGCTATCTTTGATCAATACGATCACCTGCCTTCTTGCTTTTTTGTGTCACTAGTTGTATTGCACGTGCAATCGCACGACTCATAAATAAACTTGATACATGTGAAACTTGGATCAAAGTAAATCCATATAAAAGCCAGAGTCATACAATTTGCCTGCAGACGGCGATTGAGGAAAGTCTTGCAGAAACCTAGCCGTTCTGAATCAAGAGCTGCCTCACGCACATAATTTGCACACCCGTGAGCAACAATGTTCCTTGGAAAGAAGACGCAAAATCAAATAAGCACGCCGATTTCACGAAAGATAGGAGTGATCTTTGAATTACTATTTGACTTGCTCGGATATGTGTATCTTCAATTACTGAAGCGCGTTTCCAAAATATAGCTTGGATGTAGCTGTAAATAGGTTGATGTACCCTCTTCTTGTCAAACAACTAATATAGCTGGACAACCTGCAAGCAAAAACATGTTCTACCTTGTACCCTAATAAAGCAAAAACCAAGTTGGTTCAGCTAATGTGCATACCTTTATTTTCTATAATGGTTGCTTACCATTGATATCTTCCCCTAAATAACTTCTTCGAATGCACAATGATACCTAAAAGAACATCTATAAGCTCAACATTCTCCTGCCAAACAATATATTTTTGTCAAAATTAAGTAAATAATTTGCATTTGATTATCCGGTGCACTTTGTTCTCTGAAAACTGCAGAGATTCATTTTTGTCATAGAACACTCATGGATACAGTAACACAAACATATGGTAAGACATTAAAATGATATATGGATCAGTATAGACAAGAAAGGTTTTCAAGAGAAAATATATAACTTTATAGATCACATGGTGATGTCTGCGTTGCAATAGATCCTAACTAATACATACCCCACATGCCAAACCTGAAGAGGGCAATCAAATGGAATTCATAGCACCCTAATTTACCTACATGTACCTATTTATCTCTATTCTTGAAATAACAGATGTGTCGCCTCCAATTAAGTGTATCAAGTGAGGTAACACTAAATGGCAAGACACAAAACAGGCAAAGAATCATAGTGCAGCATCAGAACATTGCATCCCTTGTGCAAAGCACCACTGTTCTGTCACACAATGAGGAAGTACATTTCTTTTAGGATCTAATGTAACTTCAACATGTCCGCAGAAATATGGCGAGGCAAGTACATTTTCTTTCAGTTCTAATGTAATTTTGAAACGTCCGCAAAAATAAGCAAAAAGCATAACAATTAACCCCTACAAACAATGGGATACTTTAACTAATATAGTGTGCCTGGAGCTTAGTCTTGGGCTTCAAATTCTTTCCTGCTCAGAATATTGTAACCGATTTGCCAGGAGAAGGTGGGGTCTTGTTCAGCACAGAAACATGGCTATCAGCTTTGGCAAGAGCAGTTCTATCCGAGGCTGCAGGACTTCTATGTGCTCAAGTCCCTACTCATGTGATTTGCTCTGAATTTTGTTTCTGAACTCCGAACCAGACAGATTGGAACAATAAGCAAAGCCTAACGCGTTCCAGGATAAGCAGAATACATTAGTTATAACGCAGACTAATGTAACCAAGACCTGTATAAATTACCGATCTGTAAGCAAGTTCAGAGTGTCTGATCTGCAAAGAGGAAGAACTGCAACAATGGGAATTTTTTATCACATTCCCATAGTCTAAATAAGCATAGCTCAAGGAAACCCCTCTCTCCCACAAGTCCATGTCCTCTATTTCAGCATGGCAGTCCCACCTGTGTCAACGCTTATTCCTCTTCCTGCTCTCGCCGATGGTTGCCACGTTGTCCACCTGATCAAATGATTAATTGAGATATAACTTATAATTGACAAACACTTGTAAAATCATGAAAGATCACATAGGTACATGAGTTACGTATACGATATTTGAATGTACTATAGAAGAATAATCAAATACTGGAATTTAATCAATCTATGATGATAACTGGAAAGGCATAGAGATATATGGAGTGGGGCCGGTCTCATGGGAAGCCGGCAGCGGGATCTAGGCCGACCGGCTCGACACACTAATCGTAACTTGAGTGTTTGTAGTCTCAACATTTGAATGGGTGTAAAAAAGCATTCAGAAAACGGGATCATCTACTTATATAAAGCCTTTGCTCAAAATCTTATATTGCAGTACAGAAAACAGAAAAAGGCATATCTACCTGTAATCTTTCATCGACACATTACAAGCAAGAGTAGAAATATGCAGTTATTGCCGCAACAACATATTTTTCTGGTGCATTTGGACGGCCTCACAAAGTATATGGAATATGACTTCGGTGTTGAACAAAGCCCACAAGTGCCATGTCGTGCCCTAGTCCTTGGCACTTAGTGTGGAATTTCTGTATGAAACCAATATTTTCAGGGAAAGAAATTCCTAATTGTATTTCAAACAAAAGAAAAAGAAAACAATTGATTTAACAAAACTGAAGTTTTTGCACCTTGAATAGAATCGTCATCTATACAAGGAGACAAATAGACAGGACTAATAAGTGGTACTCTAGCATTTGATACAAAAACTTGGCTTACTAACATTACATGGCAAATACTCGTGGCAGTAGTACTTCAGGTCAATCTCCCAAAAACTTCAGCAAGCAATTCAGGACAAGGTTCAGATCAGTATAAACGCTTGAATAGCTGAGTGTTTACCTAGTGGCTTGAAAACTGCATTCTTTGGTTTAAACTCGTACTTCAGTCTTCAGGTAAGTCAGAATTACTTGCGGAATCAAATTTACCACACACGCCAACTGAACAAATAGCAATTGGATCGAATCCATGCTCAGCTGAAGCACCGGTGCTCGTGCTCGGTGTCCTGCTCCATGCACGGGACCTGCCGAGGTGCGGCCACGGGATGCAGCCCGTGGGCGAGGAGCTGCGGCCGCGGGAAGGCCGGCGACCTCTTCCGCCGTTCCTCCTCCCCCTCCCCCTCCGCCGATTCGACGGCCCGTGTCGGGGCCGCGCCGCCAATCACCGGCGACCGGCACGTCGACCTCCTCCTCCGCTTCGTGGCCACCCACGCGGGCGAGCAGCTCCGCGGGATGTTCGGCTCCTCGGCGTCGAACAGCCCGGACACTTCGGCTCCTCCTTCGTCAGCTCGTCCTCCTCCTGCTCCATCCGTCCACCTCGGCCTGCAGCCACCTCGAGAAGCTCGCCGTACAGGCGTGAACGGCCAGCGACAAGGGGAATCGGAAGGCCACGTCCAGGGGAACCCGTGCCAGTTTGCGGCGGCGCGGGATTTCGCCGGATTTTTGGCGGAGCAGCAATATCGTGGGGAGGGAGATGGTGCAAGACTACAAATGGGAAGGATGAGAGGAATTGACGCCTGAAATCGGGGCTCGATCTTATCTCGATGCGAGAAATCAGGGCAAGGGAACGGGACGCGGATGACGATTTCGATTTGACGGATGCGGCAGAGTTTTCGTCCGCTCTTCTAAATTGCTAAACATACACAGCTGAAAGTTATTATTTTATACGGACGGTTAGATTTCAATTGGGTGAGTCAGATCGTGAGGCTGTAATTGGTCTATTGTACCCTGTGTACGTTAGGCTGGGTGGACTTAGGAATGAATATGTTTGCTTGTTTAATAGTAGTAGAGAAAAGCCAAACCCTTGTGCATATGCCAATTGAAGAAATTTAAATCTCAGAACTAAAATATATTTCTCCACAAATCCCATTAAAGATTGTTCAATATACTCCGTAGCATATAAATCTCAGTCATGGAAAACAAAATTGTAATTCAGTGCATGCTGTCATTTCCAACTGAGAAGCACAACAGATAAAGATCTGGCAATGTTGATTTTCTACGTACAGACCTTATAATTGTGTATTTTGTGAGCTCAAATTCATAAAAGTTTGCCCATTGGAGAGCTTCTGCTGGGAGATGCTCAAATCAGCCTGACTACAGATTAACCATCTCCTCAGCGAAGGAGTCTAACTGTTAGGCATGAATTGTACACGCTGGATCGATGGTGCTGGCTTCATAACCGGTGTTTGCTTGGATGAGGCTTGCCTGTGCCCATCCCCTGCGACCATCCGTGCGCCCAGGAATTGGGCGGCTGGGATTTGCCGTTATGCGTCCGCGTGTGCTTTTCCATTTTTCAACAAAAAATAAAGAAATACAGGTAAAATACACAAGTTTTTCGAGTCGTCGGCTCGCCGTAATGTCTTCATCCCAATATGTTCTTCCGTCTGCGATTCAAGTACGTGGCCAGCATGGTAATACGATTCTCATTGATAAATAAAAGACGAGATACAAAGTACGTATACACCGATCTTATAGATCTAGCAAGATAGGATAAACCTATGTGACAAACTAACGCCTACGTGGCCAGCACACAGCCATGCTGTCACCGCTGGCGCGGCTCCAACCCACTCGCCCTCGGAAATTTCGTGAACAATTTCGTGAAAAAGGTTTTGTGACTAATAATATCGTCGGAGTCGGATGGTCGCATCAAATTTCTACCAGCAGTATCAAGTTTCTAATTACTTATCCTGATGGATTGCTGTGTCTCCTAGGATCTATTCTCCTCGTTTTCGCTCGTGACTCGCGAGGCGACCCTCTTTCCCACCCTAGCCGCCACCGCAACTCACCCGCGAAAGAGCTGGCCCCCTCTCCTTCCGCTTGCCGCTCCGGCGGCAGGAGGGAGGGGCCCCTGTTTTTTGCATGGTAGTTAGGGTTAGGAGTTTTCTGGCATGGTGCGCCGTTGTGGTGGTGGGAGCGGCGCCCGGGCAAATAAATCTGCCTCAACTCTATTCCCACACCGGCGTTGTCCTTCACGGCGGCGTCTCGGAGTTGGTGGCACTGTGTGCTTGCCGATCTTTCAGATCGGTGGCTGTAGGGTTCATGGATGGTGTCGGTGACTCCATCAGATGAGTTTTTTCCTCCTGCTCTGTCCCCGTTGCTGCGGCGTTGTCTCCGGCGCCATGGTAGAGCAGACAGGATTCGTTCAGGAGTACGTGCAGACGGTGGTCTGCACTGGTGACAGCTGGAAGATCGATGGTGCACCTTGTGGTGGGTTCGTGGTTGGAGGCTGACGATTCTGGTCCCCTACTCCGACGACGTCGTTGTACGGGGGTGCCAGTGCTGAAGTTCGATGGCGTGTCCGGGGTCGTACTACCCTGGTCTGATTCTTTCAACGACAATGGTTTGTTTTTTGACAAACTATTTTGGAGGTCCGAAAAGCTGATGATTAGCGATGGAGCCGCGTAGAGCTCGGGTGAAGAGATGATCTGTCTATTTTTTCTTAGGTGGCTGCTACAGTGGTGTCGAAGAAGATGGATAGGCGTTTGTTTGTCATATAGGTTTATCCTATCTTTTCAGATTTGTAAGATCGGTGTATTACCATGCAAAAAAAAAATCTATTCTCCTCTGAGTTTCAGGATTATGCAACTGGGCCGGCCCGTTACGAGCTCCTCAAGCTAGGATTTGGGATTTTGCTGCTTTTTTAACTTCCTTTTATGTCTTTGTGGCGGTTTCATTTTTGTCTTTCCCTTTTTCATTTTCCTTGTTTCTATTTCGTTTTCGTTTTTTGCCTTTTTTTCTCTGTTTTCTTTTTAGAAGATATTACATATTTTTCAAATTGAGAAAACTTTCTGATTTGAAACTGTTCATATTTTAAAAAATGTTCAGATTTGAAATCTATTCATATTTAAAAAATCGTTTGAAAATAATTCTATTTATAGAGTTTTTTCTGTTCACTATTAAAATCATTTAAAAAGAATTTTTATTTAACCACATTTTTATTTATTTTTAAAATCGTTAAAAAAGTCTTTTTTTTTAGGCGCAAAACAGTAGGGAAAATCCCTACTGTTAAAAAAGTCTGGTTCAATGGGCTTTTGTATCGACTTTTAAAATCGTTTCATAATAATTACAGTTCACCGTCATTTTCTGTTTATTTTTTAAAATCCTTCAAAATAGTTTCGCTCACCGTCATTATCTATTCATTTTTAAAAAAATTCAAAAATATTTTTTGTCCACCACCATTTTCGTTTTTCTTTTTTTAGCTGTTTCTTTTTTCTTCTTCTTTTATGTTTTAGATAGCATTTTAAATTTTTGTTTATATTTTCATTTTTTGAAAAAATGTTCATATTTGAAAATGGTCCAAAATATTTTTCGTTCATAGAGTTTTTTTGTTCGCTTTTTAAAAATTGTTAAAAAATAATTTATATTCAAAAATCGATTTCTTTCGCCGACATTTTCACTTCACTTTTTAAATCGTTCAAAAATAGTTTCGAACATCTCCTATATGACCATCAAAATGAAAAATATGACAATACGAAAGTTGTGCGAAATATGGAGATTAACCTACTCGTCAAATGATCTTCCAAACGGTCAACCGAGTGCGACAAATTTGATAAAATTTGACTAAAAAGGTTCGAACATCTATTCAAAATTAAGAAGTTACAATCAACGAAACACGAAACTGAATATGGGAATGAAACCTACTCGTGAACACGCATAATTTTCGTGTACCCATTTTCTTAATTAGTTCTAGTGCTCATATAGTAGGATCATAACTGTATTTTTTAGAAAGAAAATGGAAACTGGAAACAATGCAGGGGACACAGAATAGTCCAGAATCTAGAGGTGACGGAGGGAGGCCTCGATGGCGTTATGCAATCCCTCCCGCTCCAGCTCTGGCTAGTAGTCGTCGCTGTCCTGCGCCCCCTCGTTCAGTGCCGCTGCCGGCGGTGGGGCAGGTTCGTGTGCCGGTGCCGGCGCTGGTGCTGGTGGACTCATCGTCATGAGCCCACTTGTTGTCCGAGGCGAACAATTCCGCCGGTGACTCGCGCATGCCAGCCAGGAGAAAGAAGCTACCGCGACGCTCCACGTCCACCTTGTCTTGTTAGTATGGCGCCGACATGGCGTAGAAGGGATTGAGATTCCTTGCTCTATGCGCCGCATCTGGTCCATGAGGCGGAGCTGCCGTTCCTGGGATGCTTTCCACTCTTCCAACTCGCGCCGCATCTCGTGGGCAATAGCGGACTAACATCCGCTCCTTGTTCAGGAGAAGGTGCTTCTCCTGCTACTCTAGGGCGCTCGGAGGTTGCGACGCTTGCGGCATGCTCGCGCCGAGCTTCACTTTCCACAACTATCATATGGTGGCGGATGATCTTCTCTTTGGTCATCCCTGGTCGCTGCTTGTGGTTTTGAGGCATGCTTGCTAGGGTTTTGGAGGCGAGAGGAGAGGTGAAGTGTTGTGTAGAGAGGAGAGGCGCGTCGGGTGCTATTTTAGGCTGGCGCCGCATTAATGCCTCCACCGGCTCGTCTGCCAGGCGCATTGGCGTTGACGACGAGCGCGCACCACCACGTGGGCTACTAGTGTTGCGCTCGACGCGTCGCGGCGTCCGTGCCCGCCTGGGGAGCCGCTGTGTCCTTAGAACGAGCGCACCGGCCACAATAAAACCGCATGAACCACTGTGTCGCTGATGCGTCGGTCTCGCGTGTCAGGATCCGACGTGGCGCGCGTTGCCAGACGCACACGCGTTGCCGCGGTTGGCGAGAAGCAGGGTTGCTGGACGTTCTAGTAGGGCATGCTAACAACTTTTGGTCTATTGGACTCGTTGTTGAGAGCCGTTTTGATCTACATTCACTAAATCATTTTGAAGTGTATCAAGTGTAATAACAAGAATGGGCATCCCTCTTTTTATGTACTCAGACCAATCTTTATGTGGCATAATTTGCTAAGATTTAATTTGATGTTGCTTGTAGTTGCATGTTTGAGCCATTTTTTTAGCTCACCATATCTCCTAGTTACTGTAGCGATCCATGTTATTCTTCAAATTCTCTTGAAATCTCCCCTTTGCGCTGTTATGCGGTTGCTTCTAATTTCATGACATCGTTGCTGTTGCCAAAGTAGAACATGCCTCAGTATGTGCGGTTTTGAGTCTTGGATCTCATTTCTCTCTCCAACACATTTCAAAACGCTTGTCATTTTGTATTCAGAGACAAAATGTAATCATGACTGATTTACAAGCAAAGGATAAAAGGCCAAAAATAAGAAAATAAATAATCAGTAAATAGTGTTCACCGACTTAATAATAGTGCGTTGAAGGTGCACGTTTACTAGTAGTAATTAATAAAAACTGTACAGAAACGATCAAAAGTACTCGTAATAAACAGAGCATACGACGAGACAAGAATTCATCATACTACAAACTAGAACTAATCGATCTTGATCTCTTCCCCCAATAATGAATAAAGTCCGATCCTAAAGTCCTCCTCCTCTTCCTCGAGGAACTTCATATATTGTTCGATCTGTTCGACCATTTCCTTGGGCAACGAACACGGGTGGAGTTTGGCGATCCTGGCATAACGCTTCTGCCAATCCTTGTCCGGGTCGTAAGTGTGAAGCTTGCCGGCCTTCCGGTACTCCTCCACCACGTCCTCCTCCTCCATGGACGCGTACAGCAAGGAGTCCGCCGTTACCGCTTTGTCGAACGCCCGGTGCGCCGCCCGCCACGCGGCATTCTGTTCCTCTGCCTGGGTCATCGCCTTGTGCTGCTTTTTTGGGCTACCGGCGCTGGCGACGCCCGCAGTCTTCGCCGTGTTCGAGCTGGCTCCTTTCTTCATGCCTTCCAGATCGATCACCGGTCCTTCTCTTCTTCCCTCGTGTAGATCACACAAGCCTTCACCCTCACGTCGATAGATTTATTCCCAAAGTCACCGCGTGTAGATCGCGTCTTCTCCGTGGCGTACCGGACGTTCGGTTGCATCCTTTATAGACGGCTCGTAGTCGGTCCAGGAATCGTACCCGATCGTGTTGGTACCGATTGAGGGTTGGATTTGTTTGCCCTATTGCCCACGTGCACCGATTGCTGCGCGTATCGGATTGAGATTTGGCAAACTCACTCCATCTAACGCCCGGCCGTCGGACAGTCGGACTGCTCACGGTAGTTGTAGTATTCATAGTTCCTTCGCATTCTCGGCAATTACGGCAACATGCTCTGTGCTACTCCCTCCCTCCGTTTTTAAATATAACATGTTTTAGGTTCTCTTACATGTCGACTAGGTGCAAACTCAAATTAGTGAACATAAACAGTAAAACATGCGTATACACATGTAAAAAAGCATCAATTTAGATTTTTTTGGTTAATAAGTCAAAGCCAAAAGTCAAATAAAAAGCCTAAGCAAACACCCTCCTCTGCAGCCGTGATTTCAAGATGAGGTAGGTGGCGGTGGGAATTGGAGAGGAACCCTAGAGAGTTGGGGATTGGCTCAGGAGAGAGGAAGGTTCGCTCGATCGTGAGGAAAAAAAATGGAGTAGGGAAACGTTTCCGCAACGCGTTGGCAATGTCCTGTAATTTTCATGTCATCGAAGGGCAAACCCCAAATCATGATCACATGAGAGAACTTACATGTGGCAAGATGGTTAGCATGGTGGTTGTACCCCAGCCCACCAAAGTTCAAACTCCAGGTTAGACGCTTGTGTTTCTCATTTAAGGCGGAATATTCTTCAGTGGGAGGCGACGTTCCGTCGACAGCGAGACCCTTGTGGTGACTTCGTCAATCTCAAGACCCGATCCGCCGGATAAGTCTCTCGGAGGTGCTTATAGGGATAGGGTGTGCATGTGTGCATTCACAGGGGTGAGCGTATGCGTGTGTATATGAACGTCCGTTTGTACCGTGTTTCTAAAAAAATCATGATCACATGATGGTTCAAGGGGTCAGTGGGTGACCTGGTTGTCCCCACCTGAACAATAATCTCCGCGGAGGGAACACTGTTAAGGATGAGGTATAGACAAAGTGATGGCGCAACAGTGCACACCGGGCAAGCTCTACCGCGCAAATCGCATCACGAGCGGCATGCCCGCGCCACCTGACAAAGCAGTGACCAGTTTGCAAATCATCGCGCCACCAACCATCGCACCGTTCATATTTGCTAGTTAAAGAAGAAAAGAAACTTAAGGACACGATATTTTGTCTCACATGTGCAGATGAACTCGTTGTGTAAAATACATCTTTAGTGAGTTTTAAAATGTTAAAAAATGCAAATATTTTTTTTGGTTCATATGAAAAATGTGTATCCGTAAAAAAGTTTCGCATCGAAATGATATTTTGTGACCGGTATAAAGAAGATAAAAAATGTTACGTGCAGAGACATTTTTGAACACCGGTGATTTGTATGTTTTACACCGGCCGCTCAAAATGTTTTTTCATCCCCATTTTTCTTCGTATGAACATTCTAGAACGTGTTTATATGTACACTCCTGAAATATTTGGTTGAATTTTTTGACATTTTAAAATTCGTTTTTAGATAGTGTGTGTAGATGCACCTATATATAAGCCAAAGTGGATTTTAACCGGAATTAAAAAAGTTTTACCATCATATGATTTGAGTGTAAATCTATGTATAAAATTAATTTATGCTATCAATCCCCGATGAATGAATGAAGTCCTAGTCTAAAATCGTCGTCGTCTTCCTGCAGGTGTCTCAGGCATTGTTCAATCTCTGGGACCACATGGTCGGGCCACCGGAATGGCTTAAGCTTGACGACTCCGGCAAAGCGCTTGTCCGTCTCCTTATCCGAGTCGTACGTGTGAAGCTTGCCGGCCCGCCGGTACTCTTCCTTCATGTCGTTCTCCTCCATGGCTTCGTAGTGTCTGTGCTCTTCCAACCTCGCTATGACGAAGGCCAGCCGCGCCGCCTTCTGCGCCTCTGTCTCGACCATCGGCTTACGCTGCTCCTTTGCGGCACTGGCGCCGGCGACGAGGGCCCTTTTCGCCGCCGCGTTCGACCTGGCTCCTTTCGTCATCGATCTCCCCTCTCTCCTTCTTTAGCGTCTACACAGATTGGATCGTGTCTCTTCTGTTCTGTGCCTACCGCAGGTTCGGCTGCGTCCTTTTTATAGACGGTTCGAAGGCTAAACATAGGGGATTCGAAGTCGGTACGGGATCATCGGGATCATCCGACTAGTACACGGGCCTGCATAATTTCGCACAAAACAAAAGGGCCTGCCACTAGTGGCAACTGGACCTTTGGTGGAGAGGGGTGTTGGGCTCTAATCCCCGGGCGTGGTTCGAACCCGGACTAGAGGATGGAACTAGTACCGGGCCGACGGCTCTGACGCTGCACAGGTCCGGTCCCGGGTCGTAGGGCGCCTCTAGTTCCGGGTCGTGATACCACTCGGGACCGAGGCAGTCAGCGGCAGGGTGGAGACTGGAGGGTGGGCCTTTCGTCCCGGGCCGTGGTACAACCCGGGACTAGAGGTCCCGCTATATCATCTCCCACCCGGGCCGGCCACCATTTTTGAACTCTCAAGTTCATCTCCATTGTTTTCTCTCTCAAGCTCAAGTGTAGCTCCATTTTTTTCCAAGATTTGTCAAGATAGACGGCACCCATCTCTCCAAGGGTTAGCAACACTTGATCCTTTCACCCGGCGGCCGATTTTAGCCATTTCCATACAAGTTTAGCTCATTTCATTTTTGTAGTGCTACCTAGGTGTTTGATGAAATGCCTAAGCTAGGTAGTTCATTTTTATATGTTTTTGAGCTCAAATTAATTTATGATTTGTGGATTTTAGTGTCGTCTCGGTCCTCACCGCCGTCGATAGCCCCTGCCGTCCCGTGACCGGCACCACCTCGGTGAGCCTCTTTTTTATCTTTATTTTAAAAATTACTTGTATGATTTGAATGCATAATTATTTTTTCTTGTATAATTTTCTTATGTTTTTTATATGTATAGTGTCATGGTTTTGATATCCGTCCCCGTCGGCCCTCGTCCGGTCTATGATTCGGATGTGGTATATTTTTATCACTATTTATTTTGTTTCGTGTTTATAACAATCATGCCGACCAACTTGACATAGATATATTTTTATTTAGGAGGTAGTTGAACCGGAAATTCCAGCCGACCCTATTGTCGAGTTTTTTAAAAAAGAAAACAACGATTTGAAAGCAAAATTGAAGATAAGTGAAGATCTTCGTCTCCAATGCCTAGAAAAGAAGATGGTATTGGACTTGAAGATTGCCGACATCGTTGATGCTCACGGGGTCGAGCTTACCGACGTCGTCGCTGTTCACGAGATGAAGATGGATGCAATGCGCGTCAAGCTTAGAAAATTAGAAATTATGTCATTAGTCAAGAGGCTTGGTATCATTATGCTGTTGGTTCAATAGTTACCTTAGTTGCGATTCTGATCGCATTTGTTGTTGGATTTAAATTCTTTAGATAGTTGTATTCTAGCTAGTTTCAATTAATTTATGTTTTATGAGAACTATGTATTACATTTGGTCACTACTCTACTTTGGTTTTAATGTGATGAACTTGTATTAATGAATATGGTGTTTCCTATTATGTTGGTTTATCGTAATGGGTTTTAGCGGTGATTTGCAGATGAGTCATCCATGGATGTACGCTGACCGACGCTCTAAAGAGTACATGGATGGCGTGCAATCTTTTCTCAATGTGGCTAAGGATAACAAGGGGCCGAATGGTTTTATGTGTTGTCCATGCAGAAATGTCGGAATGAGAAGGATTACTCTAACACAGACAGAATTCACCTCCACCTGATAACTTCTGGTTTCATGCCCGGCTATAATTGTTGGACCAAGCACGGAGAAAAAGGGGTTATGATGGAAGACAACGAAGAAGAAGAGAACGATGACAACTACATGTACCCTGAATACGATGGTAACCCAACAGGGGAAGCTGATGATGAAGAGGTACCAGATGATCCCATCATACATGATGATTTACGTGGGGTCATCGTTGATGCACATACCCTAGCAGAAACTACACTTGAGAAGTTGAAGTTGGAGCGCATGTTAGAGGATCACAAAACAAAGTTGTACCCAACTTGCGAAGATGGCAACACAAAGCTCGGTACCACACTGGAATTATTGCAATGGAAGGCAGCGAATGGTTTATCTGACAAGGGATTTGGGAGTTTACTGAAAATAGTGAAGGACAAGCTGCCGGCTGGTAACGAATTGCCCGAGAGTGCGTATGAAGCAAAGAAGATTATCTGCCCTCTAGGATTAGATGTGCAGAAGATACATGCATGCATTAATGACTGCATCCTCTACCGCGGTGAGAAGTATGAGAATTTGAATGAATGCCCGGTATGCGGTGCATTGCGGTATAAGATCAGAGCAGATGACCCTGATGTTGAGGGCCAGCCCGCCAGGAAGAAGGTTCCTGCCAAGGTGATGTGGTACGCTCCTATAATACCACGGTTGAAACGTTTGTTCAGAAACAAAGAGCATGCCAAGTTGTTGCGATGGCACAAAGAAGACCGCAAGAGCGACGAGATGTTGAGACACCCGGCTGATGGGTCGCAGTGGAGAAAAATCGATACAGAGTACAAGGAATTTGCACGTGACCCAAGGAACTTAAGGTTTGGTCTTAGCACGGATGGCTTTAATCCTTTTGGGGAGCAGAGCAGCAGTCATAGCACCTGGCCTGTGACTCTATGTATCTATAACCTTCCTCCTTGGTTGTGCATGAAGCGGAAGTTCATTATGATGCCAGTGCTCATCCAAGGCCCGAAGCAACCCGGTAACAACATTGATGTCTACCTGAGGCCATTAGTTGATGAACTTTTACAGTTGTGGCGTGATGAAGGGGTACCTGTGTGGGATGAGTACAAACAAGCGGAATTTAACCTACGAGGGTTGTTGTTTGTAACCATCAATGATTGGCCTGCTCTTAGTAACATTTCAGGACAGTCAAACAAGGGATACAATGCATGCACACACTGTTTAGATAGCACTGAAAGTATATATGTAGGTAACAAGAATGTGTACCCGGGTCATCGTCGATTTCTTACAACTCAGCATCCCCTAAGAAAGAAAAGCAAGCAGCATTTCAAAGGTGAGGCAGATCACCGGCCGAAGCCACCCCTCCAAAGTGGTGAAGATATATATGATGCGGTCAAGGATTTAGATGTAATCTTTGGAAAGGGTCCTGGCGGACAGTCTGTTCCGAAGGACGCTAACAACCACGTTCCCCTGTGGAAGAAGAAGTCTATATTTTGGGAACTACCCTATTGGAAAATCCTAAAGGTCCGCTCTGCAATCGACGTGATGCACGTGACGAAGAATGTTTGCGTGAACCTGCTAGGCTTCTTGGGCGTGTATGGGAAGGCAAAAGATACTCCGGAAGCACGAGAGGACCAGCAACTTTTGAAAGACCCAAAGAACCTGCATCCAATGAGGACGGATAAAGGACGTCTACGTCCTGCTAGCTACGTTCTTACCAAAGAAGAGAAGGAGATATTTTTTGAAGTCCTGAGCAGTATGAAGGTCCCGTCTGGCTTCTCGTCGAATATAAAGGGAATAATAAATATGGCAGAGAAAAAGTTCCAGAACCTAAAGTCTCATGACTGCCACGTGCTGATGACTCAACTGCTTCCGGTTGCATTGCGGGGGCTTCTACCGGAAAATGTTCGAGTATCCATTGTTCAGCTATGTGCGTTCCTCAATGCAATTTCGCAGAAGTCAATCAGCCCAACCACTCTATTAAGGTTACAGAAGGATGTGGCTCAATGTCTCGTTAGTTTTGAGTTGGTGTTCCCACCATCCTTCTTCACTATTATGACACATCTCCTAGTACACCTGGTCGACGAGATTCACATTCTGGGTCCTGTATTTCTACACAATATGTTCCCCTTTGAGAGGTTCATGGGAGTGTTGAAGAAGTATGTTCATAACCGTGCTAGGCCAGAAGGAAGCATCTCCAAAGGGTATGGAACAGAGGAGGTCATTGAGTTTTGTGTTGACTTTATTCCCGGCATTAAGTCGATTGGTCTTCCTGAATCGCGACATGAGGGGAGACTAAGTGGAAAGGCACTCTAGGAAAGAAATCATACATATGCAGGGACGGGTATTCTTTCACAAAAGCACACTACACAGTTCTGCATAATTCCACTTTGGTGGCTCCGTATATCCAGATGCACAAGGATATTGTACGCTCCAACAACCCGGGGATGGATGACTCCGCCATTGCAAAGGAACACATGGAGAATTTTGGCGGTTGGTTGGAAACGCATCTGAACAACAACAACACAGTCTCAGATGAGCTGTTCTTGTTGTCTAAGGGGCCATCTTCGACTATTTGGACTTTCCAAGGGTATGAGATAAACGGGAATACATTTTACACGAACGCCCAAGATAAAAAGAGCACCAACCAAAATAGTGGTGTCCGCTTTGATGATAAGAGCACGAATGAGGCCACGGTCACATATTATGGTTGCATAGAGCAGATATGGGAACTTGACTATGGACCTTCTTTGAAGGTCCCTTTGTTCTGGTGCAAATGGTTCAACCTGAGAGGCGGCGGGGTAAAGGAAGACCCATTGTACGGAATGACTACAGTGGATCTCACGAATGTTGCGTACGACAACGAACCATTCGTTCTAGCCAAGGATGTGGCTCAGGTTTTCTATGTGAAGGACATGTCTACCAAGCCAAAAAAAAAGAAAATATAAGGAAGTGAATACATCAGCCGATGAGCCAAAGCGCCACATAGTTCTTTCAGGGAAAAGAACCATCGTGGGAGTGGAGGACAAGACAGACATGTCAGAAGATTACGACAAGTTTCATGAAATTCCGCCCTTCAAAGTGACCACTGACCCAAGCCTCAAGTTATATGCAGACCCTTGTCCATGGTTACGGAGCGATCAGAAGAAAGGGTCTCACAAAAAGAAAAAGCGAAGACTAAATAGGGATGTTGTTCATGATGTGTAATAATTTATTAAACTTTTATATAATTTTGTTCTAGGCGAGCACAAATGTCAATGAAATCAAGCGTATGTGTACGGAATTTATATAGTACTTATTTATAAATTTTTGATGTAGCATCAAACTTTGTGATGTGAAATGATCCACTGCGCATGTAGTACTTGATTTATAAATTTTTGAATTGATTTTAAATTAAGCGTATGTAGTACTTAATTTAAAACCAAGCGCATGTGATACTTCATTTTAAACCAAAACAGAAAACAGGAAAATGAAAGCAATTTTTACTTATTTAGACAAGTAAATCAAAAGATATAAAAAAAGTAAGAAACCAGAAAATTTAAAAAATCAACCTCTAGTACCGGGCCGTGCGACCACCCGGTACTACAGGTCCACTGGGCTTGGCGCGCAAATTTTCGCGGCCCTGAGGGACCTCTAGTACCCCGGTACTAGAGACCCTCTAGTACCGGGTGGAGCCACGGCCCGGTACTAGAGGCCTTTTTGGCGCTAATTTGAGTGGCTCGGGCCGAAAATTTGCCCAAGTCCACCAAATCGACGCTCCGCCTCCGGGCTCCAGACGACGCCGCCCTCTACGCCGACAGGCTGCCGGATTTCGTCCCCGCGCTGCCGCCGCCGGCCGCCGCCGCCGCCACCCGACCGTCGCCGCCCTCTCCTTCTCCGGCCCAGGCCGTCCCCTTCCTGCTCCGGTTCCGGCGGACGTTGCCGTCCTGCTCCTGCCCCGAGCAAGATCGTCCCCGAGCAAGATCGTCGTCCCCGAGCAAGCAAGCTCGCCCCGACCAATTACCCTCTCCCTCCCTCAGATCTAGCGCGCGGCGGCGGTGGCAGCGGTGGCGGACCCTAACCCTAACCACGGGGCCGGCGCCGGAGTTGGAAGCAAAGAACACATTTTTACACATTTTAGCTAGGGCCTAACGGCCGACTTCATTATACTCACGGGGAGGCTACAAACGGCGATTACATAGGGGGAGGCCATTAGGGCCATTACATTTTGGGGAGGCCATTAGGGCCATTACATATATGGGGGGGATCGGAGGGGTCGTCGTCGCCGGCGCCGCGCCTAGTCGTCGAGGATGAGAAGGGTCGGCCGGTCCAGAGGTGCTCAGGCACTTCCTGTTCCTGCGGTGCCTGGCCCTCCGGTGGCGGCGCCTGCTCCTGCGGTGGCTGCGGTGGCGGTGGCTGCTCCTGCCACTGTGGCCACGCCGCGTCCTCCTGTTCCTGGGGCCGATCCGGCGACCAGCTCCTGCCAGTCCAGAGCCAGGACTCGCTAACAAGGCCGGGAGGCAGAGGAGGTGGTGGCGGAATGCCCTGCCGCGCCTGCTCCAGCCGGTCCTGCTCCTGCTCGTGTTCCACGGCGTAGTACCACGGCCCGACCTCGTCCGGGTCGACGTACCATGGCGGTGGCGGCGGCGGCATCAGGGCTGCGACATCGGCGGCGGCGTCAGCCTGGACCTGGGCCAGCACGGCCTTCCACCGCCTGATCTCGTCCTCGACGAGGGTGCGGTTGGAGGCCTCATGCTCGGCCTTGAGCCACTCCTCCCAGGTGGGGAGTCCGGCGCGTAGGCGGGTGTCGTGGGATTGTCACGCAGATGTCATGGAGATGACTTCGTAGAGTTGGGGATTAAGCGATCGAGCTTCTCCGAGCTAAAGATCGCAGGGCACGAGAAGACAATGTTTTTTACCCAGGTTCGGCCCCTCGATGCGAGGTAAAGACCTACGTCCTGCCTATCCTAGATTGATATTGATATGAATATGGTGTTACAAGGGGTTGGAGCTTCGGGTTTCTAGGTCCTTGGAGTCCACCTTATAAAGACGGCGGCTCGCAAGGTTACAAGGAAACTTCTCTCTCAAGAAAAGTATGAGCCGGAGTCCTACTTGGAGACTAATCATATGTCTTGTCTTCCAAGTCAAGTTATCTTCTAGCTTCTGGATCCTTCCTCCGACATAGTGGTGCGACTGTGAATAAGTCGCGCTTTGCTTGAATAAGTCGCGGGATAATTATTTCCTCGACATTAGCCCCCAAGCTTCCGGGTGATTCGTAGAATCAGGCGGAAGATTCTGTCTTGATGATGATCTTGCGGGCTCGCGTATGTAGTTCTTGCCGACTTGTCGATGTTGCACTTGGCGACTTGCTGATGATGAGTCGCGAGCGTAGCGGCTTATTGAGCCGCTGATGTAGAAGCGATGAGTCGCTATCTTTGCGACTTACTTAGCCACTATGTTGCCAATTGAGCACTTCTGTCTTGGTTGCATTGAAACTGCAGAATCGGTGCGTTTTCCGCGAAGCACTTGGTGAAAACCATCTTTCCCTGTTGGGTGTAAGACTGAGCTGAAATCATAAGAATAATAACTTATGAGCATCAAGATATATCAGTCAAATGTGTATAAGTTGCTGAGTCATGCATAGACATCGAAGCATAAAAGACCATAAGCATAAATAAGCTGGTCAATCATTAGAATAACAATCTGTTATGTTCTCATGACGAGCCATCTAAACGCATGTTGAGACATGGCAGCTCAAGGGAAAATAGCCACAACCTGTATTTAAAGATTTTCGAGTCACTAATTTGACTCGCAAATTGATATATATATTCTCATGTGGTGCAAAAAATGAAATCTGCATATAATCATGGTATATGAGTATAATAAAGACCGCCAAATATGGTGGATGTGTAGCCCCCGAGGGCCGGGTTGCATGCTTGATCATGTTGCTCGGGACTCAAAAATATCTCAAGTTAGACAAAAATTTAATTGTCCTAACCCCCAGGCATTAAGCAGCATGCTTTCATTATCCTGCTTGATGGCATATCATTGCAATTTGATCCTACAACAGATTGACAAATATTGTTGCCGCAAGATAATAATGATATAAATTCCACTTTGATGTGGCTGAAAATAAATAAATAATGGTGGCTTCATCAGCCGATATCAGGAGATAATTATCTCAATCATAAAAAATCTGGCCATGCCAATTCAAACTCGTATGGCCGAGTTATAGGTTCCTGTTAAATCAAAAGGCAAAGCCCCCAAGGAAGCAATGATGATAATTTGATGATAATATGTAAGCCTTGGCGGCTGGTAATAAGTATGATAAAAAGTTAGTACTCCGCATAATAGCATATGGTACCCTGCATGATAGCATAGTATAATCTGCATGATAGAAAATGATATGTCTCATGATGCAAATGATATGTTGCATGATATTTTGCATGATAGCAAATGGTTGCATAATAGCAACTAGTTGCATGATAGCAACTGATAAGATGCATGATAGCATATTGTACGATGCATGATAGCATATGGTACTTGACTCAGTATTTCCCAAATCTAATGTGTGTTCAGGGTCGAGAACGGCCATGATAGGCAGCCATGATAGGCATTCAGACTCGATTGACGCCACACGCGGGTACTTTAGTCCTTCTGAATTATCTCTATTACCGTTAAGTAGGTCTTCGCGCGGCTCAGTATTTCCCAGGTAAAAATGCGTGTTCAGGGTCGCTGGCGGCCATGATAGGCGATCACACTCGATTGACACCGCACCCCAGTACTTTGGCCGCATAGTGCAAAGATACTTCTGACTTAAGGCGAGAATAATCAGGATTATAGCTTTTATCGGCAGCAATAGCCGTGACGAGCTCTAATTAGATTTGATGATAACCAGCTCTGATTAGCTGTAGATGTGGTACAGCGAGTCACCTGTTTCAACTCAAATATTTGATAAGATAATGATTCATTAATGACTCATAAACTGATGTAATGATGAGCTGTTTGCGACTCATAAAATGATATGGTGGTAAATCGCTATGCGACTCATAAATTGATATGATAATAAGTCGATGATGATTAATAAAATGATATGATAATAAATCATGAGATTATATAACGATTAGTCATAAATTGATATAATGATAAGTCATAGGATGACAAATGAATCGCCAAATATCAATGCTTGAACACGTAGTAGTGATTTTGATATTCAATGCAAGCTGTAAATAGCTAGACTTTGCAATGCGATTTATAAAGAACTTTAATTTGACGAATGTATTGAGAAGTAGATGTAATTAAATCTACAAAAGCTGATATGAATTTAAAGTCTACGACATGATATAATATGAGTCGCAAAAACATTTAATAAAAGGTATAATAACCTAAATATGCAGCCCCCGAGATGAACTCGAAGATGAAATTTAATTTTACTGATAAAAGTAAAAGCTGCGAAAGTTGAGCATAATGGCAACTTATCTTATTTTTATTCTCCTGTCGATTTGTCGAGGAGGAAGTAAACCACGACGGAATTTTAAAGTCAGTCATTGTGAATCGCCGAAGATCAATAATTGTTGAAGTTGACGATGATAGCGCCGATCATTGAAGTCGCGTGGTGATCCTTTGAGTCGCGTGCTTTGGATGCCGCGTGCCGGTGAATTGAGTCGCATGGAGCTCATCACTCCCTGCCTTTTCCTTTTTCTTTTTTCTCAATCTTTGAATCAGCCTCCCCAATCCGCGTGTGAGTCAAAGCAAAATGTACTGAGTCGCATGTACGCCTTCCATTCTATCTTGATATGTGTGTGATTCAGACTAGCAGTACTAGCTGGCTTTCACGTAACGTTGCACCATGCATTGGATTAGCAAGCTGGTGTATTTGAATTGGTTCTCTCTTTTTCCCGATTCGCAGTCAGCTCATAGCGTCTGGTATTGGTGGCTGCTAGTAATCCAATCAATCTCCCGATTCATCTGCTTTGATTAATTTGCTCCGCCACATTTTTTCCATTGGATGGATCGCTGGAGATCCTACCAGGTTGCTGAAGACCATGCGCTTGGTCGTAGAACTCAAACAATCTTACATAATTTTTCTTCTTCACTGCACCTTGGCGTACACTGATTTAGAGCTCAGACTCGGCGAAATCGAAATTTCTGTGATCTTGGCTTGGTGCGACTTAAATCGTCGCATCGTCTTTCGGCTGGAATAATTTTTCTTAGTGGATGTCGAGCCTCCAGCAGTGGACGATATTAATAACACGGTATGATCTGTCCGCAACTGTGTTTGACGACGGCCGTGGCGATGGGCCACGATGGATTGGAGTCGCGCTGATAACTTGAGCCGATCATCTCTTCTGCAATTTGATCGTCCTTTTTGCTCTGCTCCCATGATGACCATCCAACACGCTAGCTCTTGCCTTCCTTTATTTTTGAACGCAGTAGCAGCTAGTAGCGACTTCAAATCTTGTTTTCCTTCCTTGATTATTTTTTCAGCATCCGCAAATTGAAGCGGTACAATTTTTTAAGTCGCTGGCAAATCTCTTTTTCACGGCAACCAATTAGATCTCTTTCCTTGTTTGATATTGCAGCTGAGGAACGTGATTGACTCGAACTGCTGGTAATCTCGCAGCGGCACGTGTTCGTATGGTGTTTGTTGATGTCGACCTTGAAGCCGCATAGTGCTGGACATACGTCCGTGTCCAGGTCTTCAAATCTTTAAGTCGCCACGCTGCCTGACCGAAGTCAAGTGTAGAAATCTCCTTCTTTCCTCTGTCTTCACGTGTCCTGCCCTGCCTTGCATGCTTTGGTCCTAGTGCAAGGCCCTTTTTCTTTTGGGGACATATTCTGACCCGATCCGTACTATGCTTCTTTGGTTGACCTGCTTTGAGTCGGCAGACTTGAGTCGCAGCTGCTGTTGGACTTTGATCTGGTTGATTATCGATCTCTTGATTTGGATTTTGGAAAGTATGGCCAGTGCTTGGATTCCTGATCGCGATTGATTCGGACGAGGGTTGTATTGCGCCGATCGGATGTATTCCTGTTTTAATTTCGCGAACTCGCGTAGACACAAAACTTGCTCAAGTGCGCGGGCCACTGACGGGGATCCAACCATTGGAATTGGCTCAAATTTGTTGGAGGCCTTCAGGACTGTATTCCGCAGGTCTCCACCAGAGGGATCTTCGAATTGATGTCCGAGTCGTCCTCGATAATTATTTTCCCAAAGTCGCGCAGAGTTCCGTCAGATTTCGACAGTCCTTCAGTGTTTGAGTCGGCCACAGAGATCTAACCGTTGGAATCCGATGCCCTTCGGACAGCTGCTAGGAAACTCGATTGCGCATCTTTCCACCGAAGGGATCGTGAAGATGAGTTTCGAGCCGCCGTCGGTGATGTCCGCCATATGGACGTTGCTGCTGTCCTGTAACCCGCGTGTGGGGCGTTGTCGAAGTTGAGCCGCGAATCGCGCGGTCGAATTTCTCCACGCTTTCTACTCGAGATTGAGGTAGGTCTCGACATAGATGTAGATACCGCCGAATCGTTTAGACCGGCGTGACGCTGAAGTCGCCGAGCTTGAATCGACGACGAGATCCTCCGTCCCTGGCACAGATCCAGCGCGGAACATGACGCTCTTGACCGCAGGCCCCACGGTGGGCGCCGACAGTCGTGGGATTGTCACGCAGATGTCATGGAGATGACTTCGTAGAGTTGGGGATTAAGCGATCGAGCGTCTCCGAGCTAAAGATCGCAGGCACGAGAAGACAATGTTTTTTACCCAGGTTCGGCCCCTCGATGCGAGGTAAAGACCTACGTCCTGCCTATCCTAGATTGATATTGATATGAATATGGTGTTACAAGGGGTTGGAGCTTCGGGTTCTAGGTCCTTGGAGTCCACCTTATAAAGACGGCGGCTCGCAAGGTTACAAGGAAACTTCTCTCTCAAGGAAAGTATGAGCCGGAGTCCTACTTGGAGACTAATCATATGTCTTGTCTTCCAAGTCAAGTTATCTTCTAGCTTCTGGATCCTTCCTCCGACATAGTGGTGCGACTGTGAATAAGTCGCGCTTTGCTTGAATAAGTCGCGGGATAATTATTCCCCCGACAGCGGGGTCGTTGCGGAGCTTCGGCGGGAGGAGGTGGCGCCGGCGCGCGATCTCCATGTCCAGGTTCTTCCTAGGGAGCGGGACCGCCGGCACCGAAATCCTCTACGGGTTCAGGTGCCAGCCCTTGGGGACGTGGACGTCGGGCCACTCCAGCGTGGCCGCGTTGTCCCAGTTCCACTGGCACTCCGGCTCCGGCACGTAGCGCCGGCGCCAGATCTTCCTCCCTCCGGCGGTGGTGGTGGTGCGAGATGGCGCGGCGGGTGCGGGGGCGGCACGCAGCGGTGGCGCCATCCTGCGCCCGAGGGCTGGTGGAAGGCCGAATGCCGCCGCCAGCGGTGGAGGAGGAGGGCCACGCACATGGCCACGGCGACGGCCGGAGTTCTCACGCGCCGGAGGACTCGCCGGCCTTGAACTTCGGGGACTTCGAGAACCAGCGCGACATGGCGGCGAGGGGTTGGATTCTGTGGGGGCGGGGAGCGGAGTGTCTCTATCCGTCACGGGCGCGTCCCTTTTTAAAGACCAGGGACGGGGAACCGTCGCGGGTAGGGGAACCGTCGGGTGGGCCCCCAGGAACCGTCGCGGGGAGGGGAACCGTCGGGTGGGCCAGCACCACGCTGGAACCATCCCGGGTCACTGGCAAGTGGGCCAGGAGCATTGACTGCGGTGGGGGCGGGGCCGTTGGCGGTCAGCATTGACCACGGGGGGTGAAGGCGAGGCGGCCGGGTGGGAACACGAGGCGGGGACGTGAAGACGAGGCGGGGCGGGAACACGAGGCAGGGCGGCAGGGTCAGAACTGGGCCGCTGGCAGGTGGACCAGCATTGACCACGCATGGCCAGTGGGCGGTCACACGTGGCGGTGGGGCGGGGGGGCGTTGGCAGGTGGGCCAGCATTGACCACGCGTGGCCAGTGGGCGGTCACACTGGCGGTGGGGCGGGGGGGCTGGCAGGTGGGCCAGCGATGACCACGCTGGCCACCTTTGACCCGGTTCTGGCCCAAATTTGGGCTGGGCTGGGCTGGATTGGGACAGCCCATGTTATTTTTTTTTGAAAGATTTTCTTTAGATGCAATATTAAATTGTTTTTTTCATATTTGTTTAGTTCCCTACTTTGAATTATTCTACTAATGCTATCATTGTTCTATCTTTTTTTTGTATTAGTTAAGCAATGGATGACGATGCTCCCTTCGCAATGAGAGAATCGGAAGAAGAGATGCTTTCCTACATTAGGGAACCCAGAGAATTCGGCATCCCGCGGAAGGAGCTGAAGACCGTAGATCAGAAGAGATGGCTCACAGTTTTTGAACGACTATGGTCCGGTAATGGAACCGGATCAAAGGAATAACGATACGATGAGGACTCGGAAATTGGTGAACCCCACGCCGTCTGGCGAGGTATATTAAGCCTAAGTTGAGCAGATGCAATAACTGATTTGTACATATATGTATTCACACATGTTTCATATTTTTAGATCTCCGCATCGAACCAATCCACTAAACGAGGCCATGCCCAAGGATGGGCAAAGAAGAGCATCTCACAATTGACGAGGTGAATGCAGCACTGGCCAACCACTGGCACCGTGCCGAACGCAGTTAAATTTGTGCATCAATGCGGAGTCACTGTCAGGGACAACGTTTATATCAGCACTCAGGAATGGATTAAGCCAGCAAAGTTAGAGGGAGTTAGTTACGTTGACGAGAGAACCAAAGGTTGCTTTGGAACAAGCTCATTGCACATTTCACCTACCGTCTTGGAAGATGAGTGAAGACAAAAGCCATGACGGATAAAGTCAAGCATTTCGCTTTTAAGAAGATGCTCAACAATTTCAATAATTACAAGAACAAATTATTCCGAGTGGAATGAAGATGGGAAACTTCCGGATTTCACACCGGCACACGAGAGAGGCAGTGATACGTTTCCAACGTATCTATAATTTCTTATGTTCCATGCTAGTTTTATATCAATAGCTACATGTTTTATTCACACTTCATAGCATTTTTATGCATTTTCTGGAACTAACCTATTAACAAGATGCCACAGTGCCAGTTCCT
The DNA here is from genome assembly GCA_947311845.1 of Poa pratensis. Taxonomy (NCBI): domain Eukaryota; kingdom Viridiplantae; phylum Streptophyta; class Magnoliopsida; order Poales; family Poaceae; genus Poa; species Poa pratensis. The sequence goes on from CAMZMU010000038.1 coordinate 64,209,309, forward strand.
GTTTTCTGCTGTTTTGTTTCAGAAAAGCTGTTTCTGGAAATATTCTCAGAATTGGACGAAACAAAATCCCAGATGCCTATTTTTCCCGACACGTTCCAGAAGTCCGAAGGAGAGAAGGGGGGCAGCAGGGCGCCCTCCCCACATGGCGGCGTGGGTGGGGCCCCCTGCCGCGCCACCCTATGGGGAGCGAGCCCCGCGCCTCCACCGACATCGCCCCTTCGCCTATAAGTCCCCCAGACGCGAAAACCCTAAAAACACACCGAGCCATTATTCCAGAAAACATCCTCTGCCGCCGCCGCCGTCAACCCTAACTCGGGGGGTTCAGAAGTTCTCCTCCGGCACCCTGCTGGAGAGGGGAATCATCACCGGAGGGCTCTACAACGCCATGCCTGCCTCCGGAGTGATGCGTGAGTAGTTCATCCCTGGACTACGGGTCCATACAGTAGCTAGATGGTCGTCTTCTCCTTTTTTGCCATCATGTTTAGATCTTGTGAGCTCCCTATCATGATCAAGATCATCTTATTGTAATGCTATATTTGTGTTTGTTGGGATCCGATGGATATCGAATACTAGTCAAGTTGATTATTGATCTATCATATATGTGTTGTTTATGATCTTGCATGCTCTCGTTATTAGTGTAGCTTTGGCCAAGTTTATGCTTATAACTCCAAGAGGAGTATTTGCTAGATAGTGGGTTCATGCCTCATTTAATCTGGGACAGTGACAGAAAGTTCTAAGGTTGTGGATGTGCTGTTGCTACTAGGGTAAAACAGCAATGCTTGTCTAAGGAAATTAGTGTTGTTTACATTATGCACATACTTAATCCAATTGTCGTGCTTGCAACTAATACTGGAAGGGGTGCGGATGCTAACCTGAAGTGGACTATTTAGACACAATGCATGCTGGATGGCGGTCTGTGTACTTTGTCATAAAGCCCAATCTCATAGTGATCTCATGATATGTATGTGCATTGTTATGCCCTCTCTATTTGTCAATTGCCCAACTGTAATGGTTTACCCAGCATGTTAGTATTTATTATGGAGAGACTCCACTAGTGGAACTGTGGACCCCGGTCCATTCTTTTACATCTGAAATACAACCACTGCAATCATTGTTCTTTTACATTCTCTGCAAGCAAACATCATTTTCCCACACTATACGTCTAATCCTTTGTTTTCAGCAAGCCGGTGAGAATTGACACCCTCACTGTTTCGTTGGGGCAAAGTAGTTGATTTTGTGCAGGTTCCAAGTCGACGAGTCAGACCTTCCCTTCATCACCACACTTTTTCTAGGCGCCATCTGGAAGTCTTACATTCCCGTCCACAACGCTCAGAACACTTTTCTTCTGACGTCGTTGACATCTTCGAAGCAACTTCGATCTCCTACTGGTTCGATAACTTTGGTTCATACTGATGGAAAACTTGCTGCTGCACTCATCATACCTTCCTCTTGGGTTCCCAACGACGTGTGACTTTACACGCATCAGGCAGCGGCCTCACTGGCCTGCATTTCTGGAGTACAAAAATCGGAAACTAGCTAAGAAAATGGTCAAAAACGAATAAGGATAAGCAGCGAAAAAGATATATCACCATAAGATAGGGGCCAGGTACTACCGAGTCCGAGCCTAATGGGAAAAAGTTAAGGCTGAATTGCGTGCAAAAGGGCTCACACCCCGTCATAGAGGAATGGACAGAAGGATGAGGAATTGGCCACTTGCGCATGGAGGGGAGTATGACATGGAAACAGGGGAGTAAAAATTGATGAAAACAAAGTAGTAAACGGAGCCCAGCAAAAAATTATGACTTAATTGCCAAGTCTAAAGAGGAAAGTTTATTTCCGACAGAGAGAAGGACAGCTGTCAGAGGCCCTCGAACCCAAAGAAAAAAGAGGACAAACACGAGGCTTACGAGAAGTGTCCGTGGAGTGAAGGATTTCCCCAGGACGTGAATCTTATAGAAGCAGTGAGAGCAAAGAGGAGAAGGAGCAGCAGGAATCAGACCGGTTGATGAACCTAGAAATAAATCATGATCAGATGGTTGCTCTCTATAAGGAACAACAGAAGCAAATAGATCAAATGCGTGAGCAAGGGGCGCCAACTCTTAAGCTGGAACAAGCGAGTCAAGGCGGCCCATCGCATCGCAGAAGCAGCGTGCTTTTCCTCGGTTATGGTCGGTGATGATGAGACAAGTTACCCCGTGGATTATATCACGGAAAAACAACTTGTGAGCTGCATGTCCCAGTCTTAACTATTGACTCTACACATCGTGGCTTGGCAATGCCATTCTAGATGGATTTCTCGTGTCGGTGGATCAAGTTGTACAAGGATATGAATCACTGAACCTTGAATTTCCAAGAGCTGATGATGAGTCGGTGCTAGGGACGTCGTGGGTGTCTTATTCTATGGCGGAAGAAAACATCAATTTGCAGGCTGGGCGCCAAGGCCACCATCGTCTCCGCCAATTCACGATTCACCACCTGATGACGATGAAGGGACGACAACCATCAGTGGTCTCCGCATCAGCGTCGTCCCTCCGCCCGCGTGCGCCGACTCCGCCGCCGAGTCAGCCGACTCCGCCGCCGGCGTCAGCCCACTCCGCGCCGCATGAGCCGACTCCACCCGCCGCATGAGCTGACTCCTGAGCCCCGACATAGGAAGGGCGCCACTTCGTCGTCCATGGATTCCGGCGAGACCCCCCGACGTTCGCCCTCCCCAAATGTACCCAAAAGCCCTCCCGTCAGAGCTTACGACAGTACGCCCGAGAAAGGGACGCAATTGTGATGCCGAAGTGAAGGCGCATTTTGCACAGAAACAGCCCGAGAAAAGCAAATATTTACTGCAAAGGAAAAAAAGTGGGCTACTGGA